>JARHVA010005704.1:587500-785000 GCA_037957365.1 Torreya grandis
GATTATACTAATCTTGAAAATTCATTAAGGCAAGGTTTTGGTTTTGGGTTTGGTAATTTGATAAGGTTAAAAATATTGGTTTGGTTGGGATTGATTGAGATAATAAAATGGATGAGATGGATGGTTCAAAAATATAAAATATAAAGTAACTAGGGTAGCAAAAGGATGAGGGGGAAAGAGGGTGAAGGTGGAAAAGGTGTAAAGAGGGCAAAGGAGGTAAATGGAATTACAATGGAAAAGCTGGTAAAGGAGGTCAATGGATTAAGATGGAAATTGGATTAAGGGGTATAGGCCAAGGTAATTAAAGTAAGGACTTAATTAAACAACTTAAATAAATAAAACCAAATAAGGTTACATTGAGGCTTGTTGATGTGGTTGATTTTGTTGATGATGTGATGAAGGAATCCCATGGAAATTTGGACAAAGATTCATTGATTTGAATTATTTTCCTCTAAGATGTGGATGAAATTCAAAATAATAACCTCCTTCAAAGACCTGAAATAGGATGTTAATAACCAACGTCTAAATTCCAACTTAACCTTGGGTGAAGAAGAGGGGGTATTTATAGCATTTATTGTGAAGAATCATGCCAAAAGAGGGAATAGTAGAAGTATGGCACCATTTTATATGTGGTGCATGGAGGAGTAAAAATATGAGGTTGGTGGGAATCCCACCTTGATCATGGGTCTCCCATTTGGGTTGGTGTGTCTCCCACCTTGCACATGAATCCAATTTTGAATGGGAATCATGCACATGGGTTTAAATGAGACCAAAGACTCTTCACCACTCTTACTTATATTCATTAAATCAATTCAATAAATGGAACACAAAATATGGCATCATTTTCCATGTGGTGCATGAATAGTCAAAGATGAGGTTGATGGGGATTCCCATTTGGGTTGGTGATTATCCCATTTGGGTTAAAAAGTAAAAAATGGGTGCCCTTTATCTTTCCCAAAGAACTAAAGAGGTAGGTATCTCATTTTAAAGGCCAATTTCATGTGTGAATTCAAAATACATGTTTAATGATGGATCCTTAAGGGAAAATTTTCCATATGTTAAGGGGGACCATTATGATGCTTAAATGAGGTCATTAAGCACCTTGGGAAAGGGTCCTAGGTGGGGTTTGATGTCTTAGATATAGCCACATCACTTCTAAGCCATGCCACTTGCCATATCACCTCTAAAATCACCTTTTATGTTACTTGCTAGGTCACATGCCATGTCACTTACCATGTCATCATGAACAGTGATAATGGGTCCCATAATGAATAGTAATTTCAAATGGTAATTTTGACTAATATTATGTGACCAGGAGACTAGTGACTTGGTTGCATTAAGAGGGGTTGGTTAAGAGTTAAGAAGGTTTAGGGGGTCCCAAGGTATTTATTCATCAAAAACTGTAAGTGTATAGTTTTTTAGTGTCTACATTTTACCCCTTTTTATTATACAGCTTTGAATTAACAAGCTAAAAAATAAAAATAAATCACTTGGTTAAAATTTAAGGTGTCTTGAGTATTATAGGATGTGTTCACCCTCAAACTAAGAGTCGATGAGGAAAGGTTGAATCAGGTGCATGTTTGATAAGCATTTGGTGGGTTGGCACTAAGTAGTGCCACAAGGTAGATAGACATGTAAAATGCCAATGGTGCATAAAATGTAACTAAGTGTGATAGTAAATATTACATAAATACTAAAGTTACCAATGTTGATAATAATAAGGTCAGGTTCTAGGATAAATGATAAGGTAAGTTTTCCCCAGTGTTGGTCATAGTTGATCAGGTTAGTCTTATTAAGTCTCTGAGCTAGGCTCAATGTTTACTCAAGTATCCATGGTAGGAAGTGATCTTGAGAAAACATAAATGGTTTGGTTATTCATGAGATGATGAA
Organism: Torreya grandis; assembly: GCA_037957365.1. NCBI lineage: Eukaryota > Viridiplantae > Streptophyta > Pinopsida > Cupressales > Taxaceae > Torreya > Torreya grandis. Next base: position 589,391 of record JARHVA010005704.1, read on the forward strand.
AATTCAAATTTTCACCATGGTAAAATTGGTTTGTATGATCAAAGGGACCAAGGCAAAGTCATCACAAACTATGTGATTTGTTGGGTCAAAAGGGGCCAACATCAAGGTCGACATGGGCAAGTGGGTTGGTTGGTTGGAATGGGGTGGCTGAGTGGATCAGGAGATGAGGTAAAGGTAGACCAAGAGATGGATGAAGAGATAGGTGTATAAAATAATGAGGTTGCATATAAATATGAAGGTGGAGAAGATGGAAGGATCCAGGCATAGACATATAAGAGAAAAAAATAAGGTTGGGAAGAATAAGGAATGTCATCAAGGGAGAAAAATGAAAGGAAATGGAGAAAAGGGAGAGGATGGTAGAAAATAATGAAATGGAATGAGATGAAGATAAAAGATGAAGATCAGGGATGATAAGAAGAAAAAGGAAGAATTGAAGTATGGATACAAAACACAAATAATCACATAAATACAAAAGACAAGTGAATACCAAGATGGAAAGAGGAAAAGGGGAATGTGAAAGGCAAAAGGCAAGAATTGAGAAGAAGAAAAGGGAAAATTATGGAAGGATTCCCAAAGGATAAATACCTAGGGAGAAAATAGTTGTGGAGGGAAAAAAGAAGATAAAAAGGATGAAAGGAAGGAAAAAAAGCAAATATAAGAATGAAAAATAGGTACAGTGGGAAGAGTGGAAAATGACAGAGAATGGTGGTACATGTAAATAAAAAGTATATCAATAGAAGAAACAAAAAGCTTGCAAGATGAACAATATGATGTGGAATTGGTTAGGAAATGAGAGCGATGAAGAGGGTGTGATAAACTACCAAGGATAAGGGGAAATGATGAGGATAGAAAAATAAGACAAAGGAGATATGGGGAAAGGTTGGTAAAAAGTGGGTGGGGAAGTGAGATACGAAGCATGCACAAGGAACGGTTTTAAGGAGGCCAATAAAGTAGAGTACATGGTGGATTTATGTGAGACAAGAGGGGCCAATGAGGAAGGCTATCAATCCTTGTGTTAAAAGATATTGATAGGATGGAAAAGTGGTTAAAGGAGATTAAAAAGATGAAGGGAGGGAGGTGATGAGGAGATAGGTGAAGGCATGGAGGAAAATATACTAGGTGAGAAGGGTAAATAAAGTAAAGGAAGTGGCCAAGAGGACCTCAGTAAGTGAGCACTCCCTACATAGTCTTAAAAGACCTCAGGTCAATGTAGTTCTCCCAATAATGGGGGAAAAACTTAAGAGGAATTATTAGATGGTGTTAAAACATCAGGATGCTTAAGAAAGAATTTAAAGCTTCCTTGATGTAGGATGCCCTAAGCAAGAGGGCACTATTAGTGGTGGAAATGAGTGAGAAGAAAAAGGAGATGGGAATTAGTTGTTAGTGGTGAAGCTACTTATAAAAGTGAAGCAGTGCCTACATAGTCTATGGACATCAGGCCAATATAGTTTAATAAGGTTTGGGTGAGTGGTGTTTAAATTAGCTACCCCAATTTGATGGATTGCATGGGTTGGTGGAGAAGGTTTTGTAAAACAATGGTTTTATGTTTTAGTGAAGGTGATTGTGAAAGCATATTGTGTAGATTGGTTAATAGTTACCATAATGATCCCACATTTAGTAGGAAGATGTTAGGAACCTAGGTTCACAAAGCTCTGACACCACTTGTCAAGATTAAGGATCACAATTGATTACCTTTATATAAGAAACTAAACACAGAATTTAACCAGAAGTAAACATTAACTAGAAATTATAAATAACACAGAATATGAGAGACAATACCCAATTGTATTAATACTCTTCTAGAAGGAAATACAATGAAGAGATGCCACACTCTTCCCACACCTCTTAGGCTTCCCACACCTCTTGGGCATACAATAATTCTCCCTCAAGAGTTCTCTCTCTCAATTACGGTCACAACAAACAACTCAAACACAGAGTTGTTCACCTCCACCAGTCAGTAACAATACTACCAGTCCACTAGTAAGTGATAATCAACTCAACCATTGTTGCCAGATTTCAGTCCACCGAGTACTAAACATACTCCAAGTAGATCTCCTTGATCTTGCTCCTTGTTGTGTTGTAGATCTCCTTTGATCTTGCCACCATGTAGATCTCCTTTGACCTTACACACACACACACACACCTACAAATCAACTGATCTTACTTACACATGTAGATCTCACCTGATCTTGCTATATCATAGATCAACTAGGCCTTGCACACGTGCTGACTTAGATCTTACACACCCAAAAGAACCCTTGTCCTTGCCTCACCAAGTCCTTATGATTCTCCCTTGGATAGAACTCTGATTCTATAGAACCGATTCTACAATATTACAATATAGCCCATGAGTCTATTATATAGATCCCATGCAAATAATAATTAGACTTCTAATTACAATAATTAAAACCACAGCTCCAAGACTAAAATTAGTCTTTCACATGCAAACTAATTGTCCGTCTAAAATTAGACCAGTTCCAGAGACGCATGCAAAAGCATGCACACACAAGCTGCCAACATCGGTTCCCTGTTTGATCGATGTCAGCTGACCCATAACCAACATCGGTTACTATGAACACTGAAGATGACTGACATTGGTTGATTAGACCAATGCCAATTTATTATAACTCAACAACCTCCTCCATTTTCATCAGTGAAGCTTTTAGCTCCACAACCTAACAATCTCCCACTTAGAGATAAATAGCTGCACCTGTAACTGTACCTATACATCATCTAATTTTGTTTCCTAGCTTGTATCCCTCTTCAAGCTCAATCTTAAAGACCAACCACCACACATACTATGATGCTCCACCTATCATCCAAGTAACCTACCATATACGAATCTACATACCCATGTAGAGGAGTCCCTGACCCTGCATAGCATGAATCCCTACTGCTGGTCCCTCTCAGATACCTGAGAATCCATTGAACTACTTTCCAATGCTCCTTTCCCAGATTGACTACAAACTTGCTGACAACACCCACTACTAGGGAAACAATAGGTCTAGTACACATGAACTTATCATCATCATGTGAATCAGGACACTGTTCATAGAACTATCCAACCATCAGTGTGCTAACCGGTTCTACATCCTAGATCTTGAACCTCACCACTACCTTATCCACACAATCATCTGGAGACAAAATCAACCTGTCACCTTCCATGTCTCTAGAAAAAATCATGCTAAAGAATTTCACCCCTAAATCCTTCCTGGCATACCTCTAAGCTACCTTTACCTTTTGCTCAGAAAATCCTTGTATGTGTGAACCTATAATAAGCACATCAACCATATACAGTAACAGGATAATGTCATGACCATTATCCAACTTGGCAAAGTAAACACAATGGTTACAATGACATTGACTAAATCCATGCTTTGTCATACACCTATCAAACTTGTACAAATGTCTTGGAGCTTGCTCAAGACCATATGACCTAGCCTTCTGTCTCATGTGTCCATTCTCTCTTTTCTTTAACCAAGGAATCCATTCATCTTTCAGTGCTTTCATTCTAGCTAGCAACTCTACCAAATCTCCCATTTGGTTCTCATCCAAGGAATCAAATTCCTCATTCATGCCATGCTTCCACTATTTCCTGGATCCTACCTACTCTTCAGTGAGCAAAAAGTATAAAGAAGGGGAATAACGAATTTGAGGCTTACTTACCCTTTCAGTCCTCCATATGGGCATTTGAGACTCCTTGATAGGTTGATGTCTACCCAAAATCCATTCCCTGGTTAACCCTAGTCTGTACTCGATCGATGTCGAATCCACCTAATTGCTGATGTCGATTCCCTGAATGACATCGATGTCCTACTAGTCACTGATGTTGGTTCCCTGACCAATGTCTATATCCACCTACCTGACACTACTGACTCTAGTCTGCACATGACTAACATCAGTACCTGCCTGTTCGACGTCGGTTCCACCTAACTGATGTCAGTAACTATATTTCCCTGTGAGTGATGACTTTTTACCTGTGAGCTCACCTTGGATCAACACCCTATCCAAACTACCCTGCTTAGAGTTATTCAACCCCTGTGACTGATCTCTTTCCATCATCTCCTCCATGAAAACTAAGGCTTTCTAGTTCTTAAGTTTGTCAAAGACATCTGACTTTTTTTCTTAAAAACATGCATCTCCTTCTTACTCATGTGACCAAGCCTACAAAGCCACATATTTGCAATAGAAGTATAATCAGTAATACAAGTAGGTAGATAAAGAATACCTATTTTCTTACCACATGCTAATTCAAGTGCATCCACTGTGAGAGTTACTGTGCATCTCTCATCACCCAACTTTCTTGAAGAAATTAGACTCCTCTTCAGAACTGGGACTTGCATGACATCCTTCAACACCCATGTGTTGGCCGTCTGCAATTTCAGTCACACTTCCCCTTTGCCAACAATTTGACAAGGCTCACCAACCCCTAAATAAATCTTTCCAAAGTCTCCAAGGACATTAACATGGAAAAATACTCTATTTGGGGCTGCATGGAAAGAAGCAACATAATCTATAATCCAAGATTCTACTTTATCCAAGGAACATTCAAGAGCATCTTGTGCAACAGTACCTGCAACATCTACTTCTTCATTTCCTTCATGTTGATCTTCTACCGACCAACAATCTTTCTTTACCTGCTCTTTCTTTCCATAATTCCATAATTGATCATTCTTGCTTTTGAGTTCCTTCATTCTTAGCTTACTTTCTTCTACCATTGTTATACTCCCACTTAATTAGAAACCCTTGAGAGTGACCTGTAATCAATAAACACTTAACAAATTTGAAACCACCTATTAGCGACCCTCGCTCTGAGAACCTTCAACCTCGCTGTGATACCAACTGTTAGGAACTTGGGTTCACAAAGCTCTGACACCACTTGTTAAGATTAAGGAGCACAATTGATTACCTTTGTATAAGCAACTAAACATGGAATTTAATCAGAAGTAAATAGTAACTAGAAATCAGAAACAACACAAAATATGAGAGACAATACCCAATTGTATTAATACTCTTCTAGAAGAAAATACAATGAAGAGATGCCACACTCTTCCCACACCTCTTAGGCTTCCCACACCTCTTGTGCGTATAGTAATTCTCCCTCAAGAGTTCTCTCTCTAAATTACAGTCACAACAAAAAACTCAAACACAGAGTTGTTGTTCACCTCCACCTATCAGTAATAATACTGCCAATCCACCAGTAAGTGACAATCAACTCAACCATTGTTTCTAGCTTCTAGTCCACCAAGTACTCAACCTACTCTAAGTAGATCTCCTTGATCTTACTCCTTGTTGTGTTGTAGATATCATTTGATCTTATCACCACGTAGATCTCTTTTGATCTTGCACACACACACACACACACACACACCTACAAATCAACTGATCTTACTTACACATGTAGATCTCACCTGATCTTGCTATACCACAGATCAACCTGGCCTTGCACACCTACTGACCTAGATCTTACACACCCAGAAGAACCCTTGTCCTTGTCTCACCAAGTCCTTATGATTCTCCCTTGGATAGAACTCTGATTCTACAGAACCGATTCTACAATCTTACAATACAGCCCATGAGTCTATTATATAGATCCCATGCAAACAATAATTAGACTTCTAATTACAATAATTAGAACCATAGCTCCAAGACTAAAATCATTCTTTCACATGAAAACTAATTGTCCATCTAAAATTAGACCAGTTTTGGAGATGCATGCAAAAGCATGCACACATAGGCTGTCGACGTCAGTTCCCTGTCTGACCGATGTCAGCTGACCCATAACTGATGTTAGTTCTTGCAAACACTAAAGATGACCGACATTGGTTGATTAGATTGATGTCAGTTGCTTGCAATTCAACAACCTCCTCCATTTGCATTAGTGAAGCTTTTAGCTCCATAACCTAACAGAAGAGAGACATGGATGGGTAAGGTTAGATAAATAAGAAGGGAGCACAATGTTAAGCACCATAAATGACCTTTAATGGAGATAATCCAAAGAATCAATACCATTGTGAGCAAGTTGCACCTTTTAAAATTATGTGAAGGTATAAGCATAGTGATGGTAGCTATCACTAGGAGTCAAGTTTTAGGAGGTGGGTGCCTATTAGGATATACATAGTCATGTTGGCAAAATGTCATCATCACTACAAGCTAAGTTTTAAGGGTAATATTAAAGTGACAACATGTAAATAATTTATTTGATGGTCAAGTATATTCTACAAGGTATAAAATTGGTAGTGTGGTGAATGATAGAGGATGGATTATGCCTGACCCAAGACATACATGGGTAGGCTAGATGAAAGGCATCCATGTCTACATCCTCTATCCTAGTTCCTTAGAACTAATGACTTGAGGTTCTACTAGGTTGGGCCTATGGCATAGGATATTTGTTACATAGTTAGAGAAGGAGATCATTCCCTAGCTATGGATGAACTTTTAGCTGGCACAAAAGAAAAGACTGCAATGTTTGAGTAGGTACTACCAATGATTGGGTTCTAACATTCAGAGGCTATGGTAATGGGCTAGTAGTAATAGGAGGGTAGAGGGGACTGGAAGGTGAATGTATTTTTGTAAATTCATGGTGGCTTACCTCTGATGGAAGAGTTTATACAATGGAAAACATTTGAGAGTTACCACCATTGACAATAATGGTAGTTTCAAAGGCATAATCATTACAATGACCCATGGTTGAAATTAAATTTATGTAAACCAAACTAAAGGTGATAATAACAAAAATGATCAACAAGCCCACAAGGATCATAAGATGACAAAGTAAGGAAAGACATCAGATGGGGATTGGATGATAAGGGCAATAAAAATATATCATGATGATGCATAATGGATTTATCAAGATGACCAATCAGATTAAGGGTGATGTGTCCATATAAAAAGGTAAGTAGACATGATTGTTTCAAGTGGGAGGATTGTTTAATGAAATCAATGACATCATATAACCTTCCCCATTGGTGGAATGGAGAATCATGTCAGTGAGGAAGAATGGTCAAGTATTCTATTTAAAGAATCATGATAAGCACAAATTTCTATCATTGAGTTATTTGCTTTTGTAGATTATAGAGAGTGCAAAAAACTACACAAGGTTAAATATGGTGAACAATGGGAATAATGGTGGAGATAATTGACAACCCTTGTGACCTGAAATAATCATTATGGTGAATGTGAGGATCTACTAGATACTACAACATGTAATGGTGATAATGGAAGTACTGCTAGATCAATAATAAGAGGAAAGACACCCATGGCCTTAGGTTGAGCCTAAATTCTTACCTCTCTATCAATGAAGGTGAGATTTTCACTACACAAGATGTAGGGATGGATAACATGACCATCAACTTATCTATTGAAGGAACCCTCACTATCCAAGGGGATGTGTACTAAGGAAACAATTGATAATACCTATATAAGTTGAATAACCAGAGTAGAGGGATGCAATGGATACAATAGGTGATCAAGGTGAAAGATCTAGAGTGCAATATGATTTTCACTTTTTAGGGATGAATGTAGAAGAGGATAATAAAGTACACCTTTTATCAAATGCTAGGATAGGGAATGTTACAAATGTTAGTTCAGGGAGCAATCAAATAAAAGAAAGGTTGAACACAAATCTAGAGTCACCAGAAAATCAACCTAGTGCTTAGGTAGGAAAATAATGTATGTAGGGACCTTAAGTGAAGTGTGGATAGTTTTATAACATTGTATGCATCATGTGAATCCTCACACCCAAAATAAAATATTTCACAATTTGTTGTAAACATGTACAAAATGTGTTGGATGTTGTTGGTCAAATGTTATCATGCTTAAGGTTGTGTGGATACTTATGAATGCTATGGTTATGGTTATGATTGGTATGGTTATGGTTGTTTTAATATTTATTTATGTAAAAATAATTAATATTGTTGTTGCAACACTAGATGGTGAATGTCATGATGAAAACATCAACCAAGCACATTAAGATAAGAATAAGAAAAAATGTTATGTTTTTTATAAGGACTAAAAATGGACCTAAAGTGGGGTTTACTTATTGAATATAATCCCTTTAAACACTGTGCATGAGTGGTCGTTAGGTGATAAAAAAGGTTATTTAATCACAAGATGTCAAGTAAGCTCTAAATCCCTTGATTTACAGATAGTCTATAGTGAACATGGGTGATAGGTGGTGTGAAGGGTAATGGGTAATATGTATGATAACCTCATGTGAATTATTTTTTCCCTTCTACAAGTGACCTAAGAATAGTAATATATTAGTCCATGTCATATTATAGATGTGTATTAATCAATGTATAAAGTCTATATGTGAAAGACAATTGTGGATTCTAACTTATTATGCTATTTGAGAGCCGATTGTGGCTTTAAAATTTATTTTGATAGTGGGTATTTTGCTTTATTATTGTATATAGTAAGATGATCAATGTGGGAATATTCCAAAAAAAAATTCTATTTTTGACAAAGTTAACTTAGCCATCCTTCAAGGGAGTGGTCTAAGCTTACTAGTTTTGTTTAATGTTCTTGATAGTTTTCCTTCAAGTGAGTAGTCTACCTTACATTTAGAAATTTTTATTTTGTTTTTGGGTAGTTATCCTTCATGGTATTAGTCTGTAATGCTTAATATATTGACCCATGTAATGTTTTTGTATCCAAATTATTTCAATATGCAATGTGTTTAGACATGGACAAGTCTAATTATGTTTAGAAGTTTACCTTTATGAGGGAAAAACTGTAACACAAGAAGGTCAATGGTATGTGAAAGGGTATGGTTTTGAGAGACAATGACAATGGGATTCCATCTTGTTAGAGATGAAAAGTATCCATTAGAACCATGCTATGGGTAGATCCATGGTACCCACATTTAGGATTAGGCTATGACTGTGATGGTTAATCACACGGTTATATGTTGTAATAAATTATCCTTAAAAGGAGTGGTGAAGGTTAAAATCTCATAATCAAGGGATGAGCTTAAGTTAGACAAAATAAGTGAGATTGATCCTTATTTAAGATAAAAATGGATGCAAATTCAAAGTATTAAGAGGCTCACGTTCTGGTTTACCTTTGAGAGAGGAAAAATGATAAGCTCTGAATCCATACTTATGGGTAATGATGTAGGGTCCAAGCCAATTGAAAGTAAACTTGCCTCATTTACTCTTCTCCATGTTGGTCACATGTTGGTTTTCCTTTAGGATGAGGTATTGAATATTGAATTCCTAAGGTTTGATGTAAGGTTAGTTAGGTTTGACAGAGAAGGGTAATCTTCAATGGTTTGAAGGGATAATTTGAATCCCAAATAGGTTTAGTGGTGTCCAAATGGGTTTCCCCAATTTGATATACCACTTGGTTCAAGTTGGGTTGATGGATAGGTTTGGTTAATAAGTTGAGGAAAAAAATCCAAGGGTTAGTTTAGTTAATGGTTAAGGTATGGTTGAAGTTAATAAATGGTTAAATCCTTATGGAAGGAAAGTTTCCCTAATTCACTCTTTTCATGGGTAGGAAATATATCCCAAAGTGAAGGTGTTTGTGGTTAAGTTCAATTAGAATGTTGAGGGTTTGAATTGCATGTCCATGGAATAGACACTTTAGCCTTTCCCTTATCCTTTTATTGGACCCAAGAGTGGGTAACCCTACACATGGTGTGGATATAAGGAAGTGTTGGTTTAGCTTGTTGCTTTGGTTCCTCCTCATTTTTAGGTGAGAATGGGGGAATAGGTAAGTGTTGAGTAGGTTTGGCTGATGGTTGGGTTGTTAATGGGATAAAAATAGGTTCATTTAATAACATATTATCCTTGTCATAAAGCCAATGGATAATGGTTTTAAAAGCCTTGCAGTGATTTGTATCATGGCCAAGTATCCTATAGTAAAAATGCACATGGTGGTCATTGTACCATGATGGTTTTGGGTGTGAAAGGTTGAAATTTTGTATAGGGTCAAAAGGTTTGAAACAACCCTTTTAAAATGGACGAATAGGATTCATGCAAAGGTGTTGGAGGTGATAGTTTTTTAATTTTTGGGATCCTTCCTAAAATTAGTTTTTATTGTGAAAGTTATGGGTGGTGGGGTAGTTTTGGTTTGTCGGTTAGGTTAGGATGGCTTGGTTAAGCGAGGTTCATTTAATAACAAATTATCCTCATATAAGTTGTGGATGAGTGCTTGGAGAGATTTGAAATTCTCTGTGTAATGTCCAAGTGTCCTATGGTATGCACAAACTAAGCTGGTATTAAACCATTTTGGTTGAGGATGTGAAGGGTTAAAAGTTATAACAAGTTAGAAATGTTTGAGAGGTGGTAAGGTTAAGGAGGAGGTTTTCAAAAACCTTTGTAAAATGGTTGAATATGATTTGATTAAAGGCATTGGGGTTGATGGATTTTTGGGCTTTAGAGTGGGAGCCTTCTTAGGAGTAGGATTCACCCTAGAAGTTGTTAGTTATGGAATGGTTTTAGTAGATTGGTTAGGCTAGGGTTTCTTGGTTGGTTTAGAAGTATAAGATTTAAGAGAAGGGTGGTATGTGTCTATTTCAAGATGGTTTAAGATATTCCACCCTTTTAATAGGTTTATCCAAAGTTTTCCTTGATGGACTTGATGTAGTTAGGTCCAATTTCAAAGATTGATGAGTTATGCTAGGAATAAGAAGTATTCCTAGATTCTTGATGGGTTTGGTCAAAGAGGTGTAAGGATATTTAAAAAATTTAGATGGAAGTGGGTTAGATGGTTCTCCTATGGTTTTGGAAGATGGAGTATCTAAGGATGGGGTTGAGGTAGTTATAGGTTTGAGGGTGGATTCAAGTGAAGCTAAGGGTTCTTATTTGTTTTGATAGGGGAGGCCAAGATGATTTCATAAAGTGGATCTATCGAGATTGGGTTGACAAGTGAACTATAGGATTTGCACTAGCCTAAATAAGGGATTATAGATAGGTTTGGTTCCTTGATCATTGATTTCAAAGCTTAAAAACTTAGGTGGAGAAGAGGGAATGGTTTCCCATCTATGTTTTTTGTAGAAGGTTCAAAATTTAGAGATGTTTTTTCCATAGATGGAGTGAATAAGGTGACCTATTCTAAAGGAATGATTTCCAAAGGAAGATTAGGTGAGTTCGTGGTGGGGAAGGAAGGTGTAATGGTGTCAAGTGAAAGTAAATAAGTGGTTTCTTCCTTTTTTGGGTCATCCAAAGAAATGGGAAGTGATTCCATCACTTAAATTAGTGGAGTTGAAGTAGTAGTAATAGGTTTATCAATAACAATATTGATCATGTGCACCTCATAAGTGTGAGATGATTCTGGTTGGCTTTGATTCACTAAAAGGAGAAGTGCAAAAGATTATTTGGTTTATTTAATTGTGGTTTGTAAGGAAATTTGTAAAGGTTATACTTGGTGAACAAGTGAATTGGTTAAGGTTGGTATTATTATTGCTTCTTCAATTGTAGGTTTACTAAGGGCTAGAAAAGGGTGTACCAATGTCTTAGTTATCACATTAGGGTGTGAAACTATTTGTAAGTTATTTGGTTAGCTTGAATAGGCTAGTTAGTTTGAGAGGTTAACAAGTTGTTTGGGCTGATAGGTTCATTGATAGGTTGGTTGATTAGTTAAGGGTGATGAAATTGATTGGGTTTACAAGGTAGGTTGAGGTTGATATGATGGTTGGGGTAAATGGCTTAAGATTTGACAAGGTTGGGGTGATTGAGATGATATATGTTGATAGGTTATTTTTTTGGGAATGATAATAATTAAATGGATATTAATAGGCCATTGGTTGGTTATAAGTGAGGTGTGATTAATCATGGATACCAGAAATAAATGGCCTAAGTCTTGACTCAAATCTAGCTATCCAGTTTGTTATCACTGCAACAAACTCAGGTGGTAGTTAGAGTGAAGGTTAATAGTTTATGGGTTAGTTAAAGTGGGAGTTTGATGAGTTATAGGTAAGGTTAGGTTGATTATAGATAGGTTTGGGTTGGTTGTAGATAGGATTGGGTTGGCTATTGATAAGGAAAGGAGCATATGTGGCTTACAATGTAAGGTGCCACTTTAAGGCAAAAGGATTGTTCTCCAAGATCCTACAAAAGTTGAGATCTCTAGGAGAAAAAATAGGAAAGTTCTCCATTGAGCAAGGTAGTGGAGATGAGGTATTGTAAAATAGGTTATTGGTTGGTTTGATTCTTTAATTTGTAGTCTGGTAAAGAATATGTGAAGAATGGAGAGAAATGAAGCTCATACCTCAAACAAAAAGTAATCAAAAGAAAATATTTGAGGCAATAAAAACATACACTAATATACGTTAAATCCTATATTTTTAATTATATATTTTTTGGCTTATGCCTTAGAAAGTGTGAAGAATAAATAAGGTTTGTAGAACATGTCCAAAACAAGGTAGTCTATGTTTGGTTTCAGAATGTGTTTAGGTGCTCAAGAAGAATTTTATATTGGATTTTAGTACATGGATTGGTACTTAGGGATTTCTCCCCTCAATTCATGATCCCATAGTTAGTGTGGGTGATTATCTAATATATATTAATTTCCAAATCTTATACTCAGCTAGAGAACTGAGTTGGTTATCCCTTTGGTGATCAAATCTAAGTACGATAGCCAAGAGGGGATAAGGTGATCCACTAGATGGTGAAATTCTAGTCGGGCCTTGTCTCAAGAGTGTGTGATGTTTAGTTGTGAAAGTGGTTTGGTTTGTGTAAAATTTGTAATGCTATGCTTAATGTGCTTGATTAATTAAACTAGGTGAGCTAACCAACACAAGCTAACAATGGATGTAGTTAATTTTAACCAAAAGGGAGTTCTTTTATTTCTTTTTAATAAAAATAAATAAATAAAATTTTCCTAAATGAAACATGAAAATTCAATCATAATCCTAGGATGAATGCTCTTTTTGATTTTAGAAATGCTACAAAAAAAAAGAATGATAATATTCTTTTTTTTTTAATTTTCTGATTTTTTAGAAAGAAAAAGAGACTAAACTTACATTTTTAAAAGGAAAAAACGGATGTTTAAATTTAAAAAATGAAATGTGCAGCTAAATGAAATTTTAATAATGCAAATAAATGTCCTAAAACATATATGAACCCAAAAAAACTCAAGGGTCCCACCAAAGACTAACTTCCAACTTAACCTTGGGTGAAGGAGAGGAGGGGTATTTATAGAAATTGTTGTGAAGAATCATGCCAAAAGAAGGAATAGTATAAGTATGGTGCCATTTTCCATGTGGTACATGAATGAGTAAAAATATGATGTTGGTGGGATTACCTCCTTGATCATGGGTCTCTCATTTGGGTTGGTGTGTCTCCCACCTTTCACATGAATCCAATTTTGAATAGGAATCATGCACATGGGTTTAAATGAGACCAAAGACTTTTCACCACCCTTAATTGTCTTCATTCAAACACTTAAAGAGATGGACCACAAAATGTGGCACCATTTTCTATGTGGTTCATGAATGAGTCAAATATGAGGTTGGTGGGGATTCTCATTTGGGTTGGTGAGTCTCCCATTTGGGTTAAAAAGTCAAAAATTAGTGCCCTTTATCTTTCCCAAAGCACTAAAGAGGTAGGTATCTCATGTTTAAGGCCACTTTCATGTGTGAAGGAAAAATACATGTTGAATGATGGCCCCTTAAGGGTAATTTTTTTGTATTTCAATAGGAGACCCTTGTGATGCTTAAATATGGTCATTAAGCACCTTAGGAAAGGGTCCTAGGTGGGGTATGATGTCCCTGATATAGCCACCTCACTTATAAGCCATCTCAATTTCCATATAACCTCGCAAATCACCTTCCATGTCACTTACCATGTCATTTTCCATATCATCATGAATAGTGATAGTTTGTCCCATAGTGAATAGTACTTTCAAATAGTAATTTTGAATAGTATTATGTGACTAAGATAATAGTGACTTGGTTAGGTTAAGATGGTTTGGTTAAGGTTTAATAAGGTTTAGGGGGTCCCAAGGCATTAGTCATAAAAAACTATAAGTGTGTATTTTTTTATTGTCTACACTTATGTCTAAAAATGGTACCTTAAACCCATAGAGGTTTGGGTTTTACACACAATTTTATAACTCTTTAACGTAAGAAAAGAGATTGTGATAATACTCATATAAATCCTAAAAAACTTTGAAAGGGATCAATCCATAAAAGGTGAAACCTATAAATTCCCTTAGACTCTTCCCCTCCAGTTCAAAATTCATCATAATAGATTCTAAATCTACCCTAAATCCTTCCTGAATCAATTTTTGTGAGACCTCTACCATTAAAATTTTATCCTTATATGACAGAAGGAATATATTCAAAGCTTTCATAAAAAATACTTTAAATATTGAGATGAAATTCAATCATAAATATAGAATTTCCAAAAAATGAATTCAAATAACAAGGGCATTAATTATTTAAAAACTTTTTTTATTGAGATGATTGTAGGATATTTATGAAATAAAATTTATATATAATAAATTTATGTATGTATATGTAAGTATGTGTACATATAATGATGATGATGATGGAAACAACTTTTATACAAAAATAAGTTTTAATATTTTTTGAATGATATTATTCATTTATATAATTAACTCTTTTTTTTATAAATTTATTATTATATCGTATCTTGTTATATTATCCTTTATGTTGTAACTCTTCTAAATAAATATCATTATTATAATAATTATTGGTATATGAAACCTTATCTTTCTCCTTGTTCCAAGTTATATATGTATGGATATACATACATAAAAAATATAACACATTATCCATTTTTATACATGTTACCAATTTAATAGAAAAAAATAAAAGGTATTAATTTTAGGGTTATTGGCATTATCTCATCTATAATAAAATTAGATATCATCTAATTCTAAATTGTCCAAATCAAAATTTCAAGGTTTAATTAAACATATTTATAAAAAAAAATGGCATTGAGAAGAAAATAATTTGGGGTGAGGTGACATCTATTGATTACACATCCCTATATGATTTTATATTGATATCATTCCTTATAATGACATCTCTTAGTCTAATTCCTTATATTTAAAATATTGAAAGGGTCTAAGATTTTTATTTTATAAGTTTTTAGAAAGTAAAACATTTAAACATCACATAAAAATTTATAAATAGATTGACATATCCATGTTCAAAGTTTAGGAAAACCACAATTATAAATAAAAATAGGGTGGGGAAGACATACATTAAAATTTTGACATTAATTTATGAATTTGGAATTTTTCAGTGTCCAAAAAAGAATAAATAATATAATTTTTAATATTCATGGGAAATATAATTTTTTTCAAATTAAATGTTAAATGTTGGCAATTAAAATGTGGATGTTAGAATTCTTTCTATTGGTTTCACTAAAATTTGTCTATTTCAAGTCTAAAGGAAAAAAAAAAAGAATGATGGGGATGAGTTATTAGAATGAACCCAGATTGGTTTGCATGCCATATCTAGACATTGTGATCAATCCTCTTTGGTCGGGGAGGACTACCTGCAAGTAAGAATGCACTACCACAAGATGTTTTTTAGTAGTTAAATGAGTGGGTTGCCAAGCTGTGCTTGTTTTAGGAAATGTGAAACTTCCTTAGAGATGACAATCCACTTTTGAGAGACAAAAGAGTAATAAATAACTAAAAGAGAGGTAAAGAGAGAGTGAAAGAGAGATAATATTACCATTATTTCAACTTGAGTGCAGTAGAGAGTGACAGGGTGTAGGTAGTGTACTTTGTTTATATTTTAGAATTTTGGTTAGGTTTTGGAAAGGTTAGGGAATCCATATTCACCAATGTCGATAGGGGAGTGACCAATATCAGTTATAATATCAAGGTCAGTAGTAAAGGTGATCAATGTCGGTTAGGATGCTGAGGTTGATAGGGGAAATACTTGTCTAGGAACTTATAGACGGTGTTTTTGAGTCCAGGAAATGGTTTTGATCAGGTCTAGGATGTTGCAGAGAGTTATGAGAGAGAGAGTGTGGCTTGGGTAGATTTGGTTATAAGTTTGGTGTGTCAGGTTAAGGGGAAATAATAAAGGAAGCTTTGTAAATCCCTCATAAGGGTTTTATCAGGAGTGTGTAAATCAATGCACTATAGATATAAAGTGATAGCAGAATAAATTTTTAAAAGACATATAGAATAAATTATGTACTTAATTGTAGTGGTCACTAAACAATAAGTTCCAGATTGATGGTCCCTATCAAGTAATCCAAACTTGAATGCCTGAATATAGAGAACAATTAGGTGTTTTTGGTCCTCAAAAGCTCAGTTCTTGATCATGATTGACTTACGGAAGATGATAGTAAGCTAGGATGTCAAAAGTTGAATGTTAAGAGCTTGAATGTAAGTAAGAATGAATTTTATTGATATTTTTTGACCCCAACTTTAGGTTGAAGTTTGGATTACATTGTTGATGTCAGTGATCCCACCGAGATCGATCATGGGTTGACCTATGTCAGTGACCATAGAATAGGTAAACCTTACTATTTTTGGCCTATTTTCTATTACCCTTCATGCAAAGTGTATCACCCATTATAAAATAGTAAAAGTAAGAGGTTAAGAAGGAGGAAGTTGATTAAGAATTTAGTTTGGAAGTGAGAATAGGTCTTGGGAAGTTAGGATGAGGGGACCAAGTCTTGAGGTGACTCATCAGGTGAGAATTAGTCATAGGGAAAGGTGGGTCAGTAATGTGGAAAAATAGGTTTTTAATTAACTTAATTAAGTATTTTAAATTAATTAAATGTGTGAGGAGTAAAATCATGGGTTAGAGAGGGTAATTATTATTATTGAAAAATGGGCTAAAAGAGGTTTTGACATAGAGAGTTACACATGTGTGTGTGATATAATTTTGGTGTCTACATTTGACCCTTTTTATCTTGTATTTTTTAGTAACAATTTTACAAGACAAAAATAGGAGTTAGATGCTCCAAGTATTGGATGAGGTATCCTACAGGGATCAAACCCTCAATCATATGCCTATAATAGGCAATATCATTCACTACACCATCCACTCGAGTATGTGCCATACCCTCTCTCCACCATATTAAACCAACCTTGAAACTAGATAGGATCATGGATGGTAATACTAATGGTCATGTCACCATGATGTGCTTGTATGCACAATAATGTAGTAGATGGTCGACACATAAACTGTATCACCATCACACTCTCAAACACCACAACTCTTTGTATAACTACATTAAAAATACTAGACCCTAAGAAAAAATACTTCACTACTACACCATATTTGAAATCACACCTATCAATGCAATAAAAAAATTTACACCATCTACATCTGGTAATGCATACATCATGATCCTAATCATCATTAAAATGCTTAGTCGATGTTGCTCCTCGTCAGCCATATACAGTGGATCATAGGTGAAACTTTTAGAATGATAAGTCACCTCTATAACATTATCACCATAAAATGTGACCATATGTATATCATGATCCTCTCAATCATGTGAAGAACTCCTCACATTAGACTGGTAGCTATAAAATCCTATAGACATGCTCTTGAGTCACTGTCAACTCTCTAGTCAGTAGATGAAAGGTGTTAGTGGTGTGTTCCCACCTCTCAATCAATGCTATCATAGGGGACACATCCTAGGAAACTTTAAAATATCATCTCACTCTTCCTAACCCCATGGTTTCCATTTTCTCCCACTCATCTAGAGTGACATCCCTCCTCATACGTGTCAAAAACCTCGATACATAATCATATAATGTCATCTCCATCCTCACCTACATCCATACACACACAAATCAAGTCATATACTTTCTAATATACTCTATCACCACATTTTTCCCTTATCTTTTAGAGAACTACATTAGTATGAGGCCCTAAATTAGGCTATGTAGGTAGCATTCAATCAACATGAGGTCTTCTAAGGTTACCTTGGCCATATACCGACCTAACTAACTACCCTACTTTTTTCTCTCTACCCTAGGCTTCACTTCCTCTCTCTCTACCATAGGATTTACTACCTCTTCAATCTCTCTACCCTAGGCTCACCTACCTATCACAATAATAGTTCTTACCACCTATATCCCTGATCATTGACATTATGCCCTATGTTTTAAGCACTAGACCTCTTGACATATCTTAACCTACATTTTTACCCATTTCCCTTAACACACATTTTAACCATATCTTAGATATTTTTCCTAGGATTTGGTAGAACTACATTGGCTTGAGGCTCTAAATCAGGCTATATAGGTAACACTCAATCGACACAAGGTCTTTTAAGGCTAGCTCAGCCATTAGGCTAGTTGAAAACTTCCACTAAGGATCCAAATTGACCCTTTATCTTATTTTGATAATTATTCATAGTCAATGACATCAAAATTAATTATGATATTGATGTTTTGTAGGCCCAAATGTTAGTCAACATTAGTAGACACCTACTGACCTTAGTGTTGTGTAAGCCGATGTCAGTGAAACTCACCAATGTCAATGATTGGTTCGGCCCTAGGGCTAAATGATCCAAACTCAAGATTACCTATTTAACCTAAAAACCTCCCCAAAAAATCCCCTAAATTATCTTAAGACTACCCTACCCTATTTTCTACCCCTCTATTAATGTTTTCTATACTCCCACCTCTAAATTAGACTTAAAATTATAAATACCCAAATCAAATTTCACAATAACTAGTAGAGACTCTTATCTCATCTCTTCATCTTCTCTTGCTTAACACAACTAGACCTTGTAGTGGTGCACCTCTTATTGGGTCCCCTCCTTGATCTACCATCTCAGTCACTCTGTAAGCTCTATTTTTTTTCTCTAATCACAAAGTTGTAAATAAGTATGGTTGACTGCCAAACCCTTTTTTGTCAGGTTTGGTTAGTCACTGATGTTAGCATTATTGACCTAATCTATTGACATTAGTGTTTATGCCTACTAACATTGACAAAATTTCCATAATTTGCTAACATAGGCACTATTTATTATTGATATCAACAATATCATCGATGTTAGTACCATTGCAATAATGTTTTCCCTAAAAAACAACACTAATTTTTTAGACTTTACCCACACATTAGGGTAACTAGAGATCACATATATCTCTCCAACCATGAAAAATTCCATTATATATCCCTTATATCTTCACCCATGATGAATTTTCTTAGAGATGATGAATGTCTGCTCACTCATTGACCCTTTTACACTAACTTCACATTACTTGTCTTGACCGCTTATGATATTCCACTGTAGTTAGCTATTATGCACATACATGTAGATTACGTGTTTTGGATGGCATATAAGCCCATCCTATCATATTAAACCCTTTTTTATTTCTTAGGGACACTTCCTACCTTGGATACCTAGGACACATCACCCATTGGAGCTATAACTTTGATTGTTTTGACCTATCAGCTATCACTTACAAGGTATGCTTTGGTTGTTTATATCTAAGTACTCCTCAACCTTGCTTGTTCCATACTTTTTCAACTATATATCATCATATTATACACATATTAAGTGATACTCAGTTCTTTACCACTCACCCAATTACCTTTTTATCAAACTGGTACCCGATTCTAGTTTTTCCTCTGTTGAATCTCATTTTGAGGGGGGATACCTCATCCAATACTTGGAGCATCTAACTCTTATTTTTGTCTTGAAAAATTGTCATTAAAAATTACAATACAAAAAATGGAAAATGTGAACACCAAAATTACATCACACATGTGTGTAGCTCTCTGTGTCAAAACCCCTTCTAACCCATTTTTCAATAATAATAATTAGCTTCCCTAACCCATGCTTTTACCCCTCACACATTTAATTAATTTAAAATACTTAATTAAGTTAATTAAAAAAACCCTTTTTCCACCTTACCTATCCACCTTGCCCTATGACTAATTCTCACCTGATGAGTTACCTCAAGACCTGTTCCCTTTATCCTAACTACCCAAGACTTATTATCACTTCTAAACTAAATTCCTAATCAACTACTTCCTTGTTAACCTCTTATTTTTACCATTTTTAATGGGTGCCACACTTGGCATGAAGCTCAATAGAAATCAGTCCAAAAATAGTAAGGTTTACCTATTATATATCCACTGACATCAGTCAACCCATGGATGAAATTAGTGGGATCATCGATGTCAGTGATATAAGCCAAACTCTATCCTAAATTTTAGGTCAATATAAATCAAGAAAATTAATTATTACTCACATTCAAGCTTTGGGCATTCAAATTTTGACATCTTAGCTTACTATCATCTTACATAAGTCAATCATGATCAAGAACTAATCTCTTGAGGACCAACAACATCCACGTGTTCTCTCTATTTAGGCCATTAGTTCAAACTACCTAATAAGGACCATCAATCCAACACTTATCATTCAATGACTACTATAGCTAAGTACATCACTTATTTTGTAGGTCTTTTAAGTATTTAATTTGATATCAATTCATATCTACTATTAATTACTTTACATACTCTTGATTGAACCCTCATGAGGGAGTTACAAAGCTTCTTTGCTTATTTCCCCTTAATCTAACACACCAAACCTCATGCAAGATCTACCCAAACCATATTCTCTCTCATAACTCTCCCCAACCTCCTAGACCTGATCAAAACCATTTATTAGACCTAGAAAAGCCTTCTATAAACCCCTAGGAAATTATTTCCCCTACCAACCTTGGTAGCCTAACTAACATCAGTCACCTTCACCATCGACCTCAATAGTATAACCAATATCACTCACTCCCCTACTGATCTTGGCAACTATGGATTCCCTAACCTTTCCAAAACCCACCCAAACAACTTATAAAATACAAACAAAATACACCACCTGCACCTTGTCACTCTCTATTGTACTTAAGTTATGAATAATGGTAATATTATCTCTCATTCACTCTCTATTTACCTCTCTTTTAGTTATTTATAACTCTTTTGTATCTCAAAAGTGGATTTTCGTCTCTAAAGAAGTTTCACACTTCCTAAAACAAGCTCATAGCTTGGCATCTTAGTCATTTAACTACTAAAAAAATTTTTTTGGTGGTGCTTTCTTACATGCAGGTAGTCCTCCCCAACCAAAGAAGAGTGCTCACAATATCTGGATACAACATGTAAACCAATCTAGGTTCATTATAATCACTTATCCTTATCATTGTTTTCTATTTTCATTTAGACTTGAAATAAATAAAATTTAGAGAAATATTTCTGGGAAAAACAAAAGGGTTGAAGGTGACAAGATGGACTTGGTTTCCATCCACAACACCTAATACACATGTATGTGCCTAATATCTAACGATATTGGAATAGCATAAGCAGTCAAGACAAGCAATACAAGGTTGGTGTAAAAGGGTCAATGAGTGAGGAGATATTTGTGATGTCCATGTAAGTCATTGTGGGTGAAGATTTAAGTGATATCTAATGGTATTTGTCATGGTTGTGGAGATATATGTGATCTCTAGTTTCCCCAGTGTATGGGTAAAGTCTAAAAAGTTAGGGTTACTTTTTAGGGAAAACATTATTACAATGGTGCCAACATTGGTGACATTGTTGATATCAGCAATAAATAATACCAATGTCAGCACATTAGGGAAACATTACTGATTTTAGTAGGTGTAAGCACCAGTATTAATGGATTAGGTCAAGAATGTTGATGTTGATGGTTAACCAAACTCATTTATAAATTTGTGATTGGAGAGAAAAAATAAAACTTGTAAAGTGACTAAAATGGCAGATCAATGAGGGGACCTAGCAGGAGGTGCACCACCACAAGAGCTAGTTGTGCCAGTTAGGAGATGGAGAGATGAGGTAAGAGTCTCTCCTAGTTGTGAAATTTGATTTGGGTATTTATAGTTTTTAGGATAATTTAGAGGTGGGGATATAGAAAAAATTAATAGAGGGGCACAAAATAGTGTAGGGTAGTTTTAATATAAGTTGGGGGGATTTTGGTTAGGTTTTTAGGCTAAATTGGTAATCATGGGTTTGGGTCATTCAACCCTAGGGCTGAACAAGTCACTGACATCAGTAAGGTCCATCAACATCAATGAACATGGCACTGAGGTTGGTAGGTTTTTTATTACATCAACCAAAACTTAGGCCTAAAAAGTGCTAATGTTAGCATTAATGTTGACATAAGTGACTATGAATAAATAGAAAAATAGGAGAAAGGGTCAATTTAGATCCCTAGTGGAGGTAGTCAACTAGCTTAATAGCCGAACTAGCCTTAGAAGACCTCGTGTTCATTGAGTGTTGCTTACATACCATAGTTTAAGACCTTAAGATAATGTAGTTCTCCCATAGACTAGGAAAAAAATCTAAGCTACAGTAAAAAGGTGTGTTATGGGAAATGGGTAAAAAGGTAGGTTGAGATAGGTTAAGAGGTCTAGGGCTTAAAAGATAGGGTATAGTGTCAGAGTCAGGGATATAGGCCATGACTAATGATAGGAAGGTAGGCCTAGGGTGGAAAGAGAGAAGAGGTAATAAAGCCTATGATAGAGAGAGAGAGGTAGTGAATCCTAGGGTAGAGAGAAAATAGTAGCGTAGTTAGTTAGGTGGGTATATCATTGAGCTAACCTCAAAAGACCCTGTCTCGACTGAGTGTTGCCTACATAGCCTATTTTAGGGCCTTAGACTAATGTAGTTCTCCCAAAGAGAAGGGAAAATGGTGATGATATAGTATATTAGAAAGTATGTGACTTGATTTATGTGTGTATGGATGCAAGTGAGGTTGGAGATGACATTACAAGATCATCTATTGAGGCTTTTAACACATCTAAGGAGGGATGTCACTCTAGATGAGTGGTAACACATGGTAGGCATAGGGTTGGGAGGAGTGTGATGGTATTTTTGAGTCACTTGGGATGTGTCCCTTATGATAGCATTGATTGAGAGGTGGGATCACACCACTAACACCTTCCATATATTGATCAAAGAGTTGACAATGACTCAAGAGGATGTCTATAAGATTTTATGGCTACCACTCCAAGGTGAGGGGCTCTTCACATGCTCAAGTGAAAATCATGATATACAAATGCTAACATTATATGGAGAGCATGTTAATGAGGTGAACTAACATTTGATGAGTTTTGTGTATGAGCTACTATATATGGATAATGAGGAGTAGCATCAACTAAGCATCTTGATGATGATCAAGATCATGATGTATGCATTACTAGATGTAAATAGTAGTATCTTTTGGATTGCATTGATAGGTGTGATTGCATAGATGGTGGATAAATAGACTATTTTTGCCTTAGGTCTAGTATTTATAACATAGTTATATAGAGAGCTATGGGGTTTGAGACTATGACAGTGATATAGTTTGTGTGTCAGCCATCTACTAAATTATTGAGCATATGATCACATCATGGTGACACAACCATTGGGGTTACCTACCATGATCCTATCTAGCTTTAGGGTTGGTTTTAAATGGTGGAGAGAGGGCATGGCACAAACCTAAGTGGATGGAATCATGTGTGATATTGCCTATTATAGGTGCATGATTGAGGGTTTGATCCCTATAGATAATTTGTGGAGACCCTACTTGACATACCTAATTTTCAAAGGATAGGCACAATAGCTTGTTGGTTTGTAGAGCTCACTATGGCTCAGGGGGAGATGAGCTAATGAGTTCAAGATGGTACCCATGACACAAGTCAGGAGGTAGTTCAATCTAGTTTAGGATATTCTACTTACTTTCCCTTGATATAGGAGGGATGACATAGAGGTAACCCTAACATTACCCTATGAGATAGATACACCAAATTTTGAAGATATATCAATAGGGCTAGGTATTAGAGATCTAGGGTGGACAGTGGTATATAAAACTTGGTGGGTAGGTTTACATCTTCTGGTAGAGATCAAGAGGCCACCATCAGGGTTATAGGGGTTAGTGAGAGAGGGATGCAATGGTATAGGCTTGAGATGTAGTAGTGTAGGCTAGAGATATATCCCAGGCATAGGTGTTAGCCTTATAAGGCTAAGTGGTGACATTACTGGGTCAGGTTGGGGCACTATGGGGCTAGGTTATAGTATTACAGGGTTGTGTTGTAGTCTTATAGGGTCAGGTGACTATAGTGATAATAGATAGGGCTAGTCTGAGAGTAGTATATCAGGTTGCTACTCCTCTACCACCACCATAGGGACCAATACAGGCTAGGTCATCATTAATAGGTATTATGGGACCATAGTAGATCATGTCTCTAGCTAGATATATGACCACCCTAGATGAGATTGCATATTATGATGGGATATTAGAGATTTTATATATATTTAGAGATATTAAGAGTTTAGAGAGTAGGAGAGGTCTATGTCACATGTCATGGCTTCTAGCTCACATAGACATAGATAGACAAAGAGTGGTGATAACACTACTTCCTGACAACCATGTGGAGAGCCTTGAGGACCTTAAGTGTTAGAGTTTGCCTTTTTTGATTATATTTGCTAATGTATACCATCCTATGAGCCAAAGATGAAAGATGTATATTTTAAGAGAGAGAGATGATATTATGATGATGTATTTATGGACATGTATTCTAAGCACATACATGCACACACGCACATGTGCTCTCTCTCTCTCTCTCTCTCTCTCTCTCTCTCTCTCTCTCTCTCTCTCTCTCTCTCTCTCTCTCTCTCTCTCTCTCTCTCTCTCTCTCTCTCTCTCTCTACACACACACACACACACACACACACACACACACACATAAATGGGATGTTCATTTTTTTTGAATTTGAGATATATGTATTATGATAGATGATGATGATATGGATGATGATTATTTAGATGATAATTTTATGCTATGTTAATTTGATACTAATGTTGATCATATTATTTGAGTTAGACTAGCCTTTCCCATATATTGGATGGTATTGCATATTTGGCTGGTTAGTTTCATCTTAGCATTTGTCCATATTTGTGATGGTGTATGCTTAAAATGATTGGGTTGGGTATGTTATTTTATTTTATCATTTTTCCATATTTGTGATGGTGTATGTGTAAAATAAATGGAGTAGGCTTTGATATTGTTGGTATGACGTTGTTGTTTTTTTTTATCTTAATAGAGGGATTGACATGTGGTTTGGATGGGAGAAGAAAGAGGAAAAATGCTCATGCATTAATAAAGACCATAATTAGAACATAAATAGGCTCACAAAAATGAGCCTCTTTCATGCCTTATATCTTTGAACCATTATGTTTTTTAGAGAAGCATCATGCTGACCTTATATTAAGTGAGCTTCACAATCCCTTGAAAGAGTATGAGGCAAAAAAAAGGGAAAGTGAGGGAAAATGTTTGGGTAGCATAACTTATGAAGTAGGGATGATATGCCCTTTTTTTGGGTGACTTGAGAGCTACTATAGGCAAGTCCATGACTTAAATATTTTTCTTTTTTTTTTCATTTTTTTGTGTAAGTTTATTAATACAGGAAGCCTATAATGAAATTTTGTTTGGGTGAAGGTCGTCTAACACTGGGCAATGTGAGAAGCCTTTTTCATTTGTATTTACCTTTGAGAATAAATCTTGGCTTATCCATCCTTCAAGGAGTGGTCTAAGTGTTCATTTTTAATTTTAAATATTTATCCTTCAAGGGAGAAGTCTATTGATAGTAGCAAAGGGAAGTTACGTAGTTGTCCTTCACGGGAGCAATTTACATTGATAAGCATGACCTAAGACTTTATAAATTTGTCACATATCCCATTTGTTTTTTTTTATGATTTTAGTCATGGACAAGTCTATAGAGGCTTAGGAGTTTTCCATTTTGAGTGAAAAACCATACCACTACATAAGTTAACTAAGTGTATAGGGGTAAGGGTGAAGAGGAAGGGAAATGAATGTAATAGGGATGCTCAAGGGATGAGCTAAACTTAAACATGAGGTGAAGAAATGCTTGTTTAAAAAAATAATGGTCATAGGTATAAGGAATTTAAAGGCTCAAGTTATGGCCTTCCTTCAAGCGAAGACAAATGATAAGTTCTTGATCTATTCTTGTGAGTTATGATATAAGGTCCAAGCCAATTAAGAGAAAATTTACCCTATTTTATTTTCTCCGTGTTTGTCACATGTTGATTTTATTTTAAGATGAGGTATACTATATTAAAATCTCATTCTTTGTGGTTTTTGTTATAATCATGTTTGATACACTCTTTCTAGATTTGGAGGTGGTTGAGGGCTATGAGATGGCACTCATCAAGTAATTCTAGTTAAGCTAAACATTTTTGGTGAAAGTCATCATTAGTAAGTATGTCTTATAGAGAAATGTGAAAATAAGGAATATGGACTTCAAGAAGTAAAATAGCCTCTATCCCATATACCAAGGAAAAAGGTGTAGCACTTGTAGGGGTTCAAATGCTAGTGCGGTAAGCCCATAAAGTAAAAGGAATGTGCATGTGCTAATCCTTGCCTGTTTCATTGACTACCTTCATGAGAATTTTGGTCAATATTTTGTTAAAAGCTTCTACCTATCCATTTTTTTCTAGATATTATGGTGATGAGAAGATTAATTTTATTCTAAATGTATCACAAAGAATTTGAATAGTATTATTTTTGAAAGATTTGCCATTATCTATTATAATTTTATGAGGGACACCAAAATGATAGATGATGTGATGGTTGATGAAGTCAATAATTTTCTCAGCTTTAGTGGAGATGAGAGGGATATCCTTGACCCAATTGGTGATGTATTTAGTGGAAGTAATGATAGAATGATGAATGAGGGTTAATATCTTTGATTAGATCTAAGCCCCATTGGGAGAAAGGCCAAAAGTCTTTGGTGACTGGTAAGGATTGACTGGGAATGTGAAGGAGGTCAACATGTTGTTGATATCTAATGTAATGCCAAACATAATCAAAATAGTATTGATCGAGCATTGGCCAATAATATCCAAGTCAAAGGATACACTTAACAATTGGGCGACCATTGAAATACCCACCATAAATCCCATCATGGACTTCCTTAATAGTGAAGGGAGTCTCAGTACTAGTGAGGCATCTTATGAGAAGACCATCAAAACCTCACTTTTAGAGAATCCCCATAGTATAGTGTAATGAGTGGCACATTTTATGAAGGGATGCCTTCCATTACTGGAGAGATCAAAAGGGGTAATAGAGAAGGAAAGATAATCTATGAGTTATTTGTACCATAAGTCATGTGGGTTGGTTGTTACATTTATGACAAAGAGGATGTTAGCTAAGTCATAAGAGGGTAATGTTAAGTGATGCATGGTGACATAGATTCTTGAAGAACAGGATGAAGAGGGTGTGTGTGAAGCAAGTGAAGCCATCAAGTCAACAAACTTATTTGTAGATAGAGGAATAGTTTGTAAGAGATAAGAGTCAAATGATCCCAATAGCATATCTACACGATGTTTATACTATTGAAAGTTCTTATTTTTTCATAGATAAGAACCATTAACCTAATTAACCACTAGCTGAGAATCACCAAAAATGGTTATGGATTTGATACCTAAGAAGAGAGTTTTTTGAAGTCCTAGAATCAAAGCCTCATATTAAGCCATATTGTTAGTGCATTCAAAATCTAGTTTAAATGACAAAGGCATAGGTTTTCCATCTAGAGGGATAATAATTACCATCTCACCCCCACCATATTGAAATTTAGATCCATCAAATAACATCATCATTTGATAGGAGATGTCATCAGTGGAGAGCATTAGAATGGATTTATCAAGGAGTTTGATGTTTGAAGGCTGATTTTCAGGTAAAGGGGCAGTGGCTAACTAATAAGTAATTATTTGTCCCTTAATATACTTTTGTTGAATGAATTATAATTCATATTTAGAAAGAATCATGAGCAACTAAGATACACATTGGTTATGATATGGCTTGGAATGCATGTATTTGAGTGGGTTGGTATGGGTGACCACATAGGTTTTATGATTTAGGAGATAATGGTGAAGCTTAGAGGTAGAAAATACCAATGCAAGGAAATTTTTTTAAGTATGAGTATATCAAGTCTCATAATCAATAAGTGTGTGGATTATGTAGTAAACCACCTATTCTTGATGTTGGTCATCTTGATGTGTAATCATAGCACCTAGAGAATAGTCTATTACAGAGATGTCTAGGTAGAAAGACTAATTTTACTTAGGTGGAATAATAATTGGTGAGGAAAGGAGATATTGTTTAAGTGCATCAAAAGTTTCTTGGCAATCTATATTCCAATGGAAGGAGATATCCTTTTTGAGGAGATGGTGAAAGGGCTGGCAATGATCTAACAATTGGGAAATGAAGTGGTGAATTGATTGAAGTTTGCTCTATTGGCTACAAAGTTGTTTAATATTAGTAGGTGGAGGCCTCTCTATGATTTCTCTAACCTTAGTAGGATCAACCTTGATACTAGGAAGAGAAATGGTAAAACCTAAAAGCTTATCAAAAAGAACACCAAAAACACATTTCTTTGGGTTTAGTCAAATGTTATATTGGAAGAGATGAGAAAATATAATTTCAAGAATTATTAAGTGATCTTGGCAAAGTTTAGACTTCCTAAGTAATTCATCCATGTAATCTTCCACAATTTTGTGTAGGATATCATTAAAAATGTAGGTCATGGTACATTGGTAGGTTACACCAGCATTATTCAGGCCAAAAGGCATGAGTGAATAATAGAAATTCCCCCATAGGGAAATGAAGGTTGTCTTATGACGATCTTTAGGAGCAACTAGGATTTGATTATATCCAGAGAATCCATCCATAAGTGATAACATCTCATGGTCGGTCGTTAGATCAATAAGTTGGTCGATACTTGGCAATGGTAAGTTATCTTTTAGACAAGTAAGGTTTAAATCATGATAGTCAATGAAAATGTGGATTCCCTCAGTCACTTTTGTTATAGGAACAATATTATAAATCCATTATGGGTAGTCAATGAGTTGGATAAAGTTGACAAAAATGAGGCATTGAAGCTTTTCTTTGATAAGGAGAGAAATACAAGAATGCATCTTGTGAAGCTTTTGCTTAACAAGTTTAGTATCTTGATTGGTGACAATGTTATGGGTGATGATAAAGGGGTCAATACTAAACATGTCATTGTAAGACCAAGTAAAGGATTTGTTATGGTCATTAAGAAATGTGGCATAATCATCTTGCTTAGAGGAATCTAAAGATTGACCAATATTGAGGATGTGAGGGTTATTATGAGAGGTTAGGTTTATGGCAATGGTTGATTCATTTAACATAGCTTGTGTTCTAGATGGAAGCGATCATTAGATATAAGAATCATCTGCACCTAGATATGTGAGAATTATCATATTGACATTGAATAGTGTTAATAGTGGGAGAGTTTTCATCAATTATCTCAATATGAATGAGAAGAAGGGACCTTGTTTCCTTACCCTGACAATAGGTGAGAGGCCCCAAATGGATGTCATTTATTGTAAAAAAATTAGGAGGTATAAATACCTCTAATTCGGTAGGTTATGGTCAATAATAAGGTGGAAAAGGAGAGACTGGTTCTTCAATAATTGTTACATGGAAATTTTTAATGAGTTTAATTGGTTCATCATATCCCACTCCATGCCACTTTTTGGCATTTTCAATGGTTTTACTAGTGGGATATTCAATAGGCATATGGACACCCTATTCATAAAAACCCAAACCAAATCCTTTCCAAACACACTGATAGAGATAGGTGTGAGTGAATCTAGGGTTACTCAGGAAAGAGAAGTCATAAGTAAATGGTTGTGGTGAAGAAGATGGATTGATGACAGTGGGATCCTAATCAATTCCTCCATATGTGAAATTAGTTTGAAGCTTAGGGGGGCCATAAGGGATGACCATCCAAATGTGGGGATCATAATTTGGGTGCATGTGAAGCCTTCCATAGTCTTTTGGAGTGAAGAACATGCCAAGAGTCAAAAAATGATATTCATTGAGTAATAAACATTAAAAAGTCTCCTCTATGGGATCCTTGTCAAGAATTTGTGTTGTTGATATATGTGTAACCAAGGGAATAGAGATTGTAGAAGCTTCAAAAGTATCATGTGGGGAAGATAATTATTTCAATGGAATGAGAACATCATTGGGACTATAAGTCATGTTGCATGTTTTAAATAGAGGTAAGTTAGTAGGTATAAAATTTACTTGTCCATCATGTTCAAACTTGATACAGTGGTGAAAAGTTGAGGGTAAACATGCCATAACATGTATCCAAGGTCATCCAATCAGTATGTTATATTATAACTCTCCTTCTATAACATATAAGAGCTCAAGAATAGTGTAGGGACCTACACAAATATGTAAGACAATAGTGCTCACCGTAGTAGTTGTAGTATTGTTAAAGGAATGGAGTATCATGTTGGTTTGAGACATGCAATTGTTAAGAAGGGATAGTTATTTGTAGGAATGGGTGAAAATAATGTTAATACTATTTCCCCTATTGATCATGACTCTCTTGAAACGAGTTTGATCAGTATATGTAGTAATAAAAATATTAGAATCCTAATCTTCTGGGTGTTGAAGTGGAAGTTTTGAATTACTAAAAGAAATTAGGGAGATGGAATTAAGGGAGCTGACCAAAGCTACAAGAGGTTGGGGATCATCTGATTGTACCTTAATCACTTGAAAGGCACTAATCAAATCTTGATGGTATTGGAATGAGTTTTGGATTAACTCATACAAAGACATTTTCATAAGAGTTTGGTGATGTTATATCACCATTGAGCTTTAAATAATGTTTGAAGAGGTTGTTTTAAGAACACCTAAGATGGAAATATTAGCATTAGAAGGAGTGTATTTGGTGAAGTGATGAGCCCAAGGATCAATGACCTTTTCCTTAGCTTTATCTTTTTAGTTTTGTGACCGTGTGGCCATATTAATTATGTTAATCTGAAATGTAGGTGAAGAAGGTGGTATAAGGGTTACGACCACATATTTAGGTTTAAATTTAGGTGTAATAGTAGGAAGCAATATGGATAATAAGGGTGGAATAATAGGAATGTTAATGGGAGTATCATCAAAGAGAGTGTCAACATTTAAGTGTTGTTGAATGATTGTTGTGAGGGCTTTACAACTCTTAGTATCATGTCCAGATCAACAATGATATAAACACACTTGTGTATCATTAAACCAAGATGGATTCATTAAAATAGGACTATAAGGCTTAATGGGAGGAAGAGTTATTATAGATGATCACAATAACTGACATAGGAAAAATCTTTGAGAGCCTATAGGTGGGATCACACTTATTTTACTAACAAGAGTGGACAACTTCTTTTATTTTGGTGTTGAAAAGGTAATTTTATGTGATGTTTTTTTGGTGATGGTAGAGTTACAAGTTTTGATGTCACTTTCTTATTGTTAGATGTGAAATGAATACCAAATGGCAAAGGTAGGAGTAGAGGTAACTTAACCTTTTGTTTTTCTTGGGTTGATAATATTCCAACTAAAGTAGAGGGGTGTGGTCCTAAAATGGATGGTAAAGTTGAAGGCTGAAGAAAGGATTGATTAGATCTAGGAATATTAACATTTTTATATAATTTAGTCCATAAAAATCCAACTTATGGTTGAGGAATTAAATCTAATTTCACCTATGGATAAATTAAATTAGGGATGGGGCATATACTTAAGGGCATAATCTACTTTAATGTGATAGATTCTTGTGAGGATGAGGGTTCTAACATGGATGGTTGAACTTTAGGTGGTTTTGGTGAAGAAAATATAGATTTTTGAAAGACCTTGGGGTAAAGGATAGTAAGAGGGTTGGCAGTAAATATTGACATTCATTATGTTGGATAAGGATTTTTTAGCTGATCCTAAAATGCCACATAATCTAGCTTCATGGAGTCAAGAAATTATAGATTTTTCACCAAATTCAAGAAGGGTTTATAAGAATTTGATGTAGGCCTTATGGTTCTATCATTATAAGGTTGAGGTGTTTGAAAAAGAGGGAAATTATTGGTTTCTACTATTTTGGGCTAAAGATGAGAAAGAACCACTACGGGGTCCTCTTCGATAGAGACAGGTGAAGAAAGATGGTCTACCATGGATGGGGGAGAGGTAGGTGAAGAAGGTTCCTCAAGAGGGTAAAACATAGGTATTATGGCTCGCTCAACATGTGGGTGAGGCATAGGTAAAGTATGATCCTCCACAGGTAAAAGAAAGGGTAAGAGTGGTATAATTAGAGTAGGCACAATAGGTCTCTCATCTATTATGGGAGTAGATAATACTGACTCCTCTAAGTGCAATGGTGGAGTATATGGGGTACTACTCTCTATAAGTGGAGGAGAGGTAGGTGAAGAAGGTTATTTAATAGGGTATAATTCAAGAATGATGTTTCCTTCAACATGTGGTTGAGGAACGGGTAATGTGTGGTCTTAAAGTGGTAAGAGGATAGGTAATATTAGTGTAAAAGGATTTGGAATTATAGGATCCTCAGGTGGAAAAAGAAGTGGTAAAGGAGGCTTTTCCTCTCAAGGGAGTGGAATGGGTGAAATAGGCTCTTCTACCTAAGGAGGAAGAATGGGAAAAATAGATGACATTGAATGTAGGGGAGGAATCAATGAAATGGATGTTTCCTATTGAGGGGATGGTTAAACTAGAGGTAAACAAAAGACCATATTAATGGTATGTATATTATGATCACTTGAGTTAGTTGTGGTGTGAACAATATTTTGATTCAGTGAATGGTTAGGAAAAGGGTATTTGAACACATCCATACTTTGATTAGGGGGTGCATTAGGATTATCCAAGATGAGATCATCCCTATCAAGCATATATTGAACAATGTTCTTGAGTGTCTTATAGTTATTAGAATTATGGCCTTTAACTCAATGGTGGCCACAAAACTCATCTTCCTTATACCATGTTAGAATAAGATGGGATGGGTCAAACTATATAGAAGGTTTGATCCGAGGAAAGGTTATGACACTTTGTTTCAATAGTTTCTCCAAGATGGATGTATATGACTCCCCAATGGGAGTGTATTATCTTTGTTCATACCAATGTTGGAATTGCTTGATTGGATTTTGGGAAGTCAAGGAATTCGATTGGTTTGTGGTTGTGGAAATACCTAACTTAAGGACCATCACATTGGTAGAGCCTTTAGATTTTTGGTTTGAAGGGAAAATTTTTAGAAGAGGAAGAGTCATTTGATTTGGAAATTGGAATTCTTACTTCGTAACTTGACTTTGCCTTCATCTATAGTGTGAACCTCAATTTTTTGTGCCTTTGTAAAAGACTCATCAAATGTGTAGAAATTTTATACCTAGAGTGTGGACAAGATGTGCTTAGCACATGTTCTTGATAAGATATCAATAAGATCTAATTGGGGTAAGGAGAAGAAGAATTTATTGATTAATCTTCTCCAATGAGCAACAAAATCTACAATAGACTCATAATCAAATTACCTAATATAATAAAGGTCTATTATAGAAACCTTCTTAGAAATGTTAATACATAAATGGTCCAAGAATATTTGTATGAGTTGGGTAAATGGGAAAAGGGAGTGATAAGGTATAGAGTTATACCAATCCAAGGTAGAACCTAAAAGAGACATAGGGAAAGTGAGAAGTATTAATACATCATCATGCCCTATAAATACTCACAAGTGTTATTGTGGGTCCTATTTACTCTAGAAACAAGTAAATTTAGGGATTTTCCATTGTCTTAGATAAGGGTGAATAGGCACAAAAGGATGGATGGGTTCATTACATATTTTATCATAAGATAACACATTCTTTGAACTATAAATGGATGTCTCTAGATTAGACGTCTTGTCCATCAACATCTTAATTAGTTCTGGAGGGGGACTAGTTATGGGGATACCTCCTAAATTATAGGGAACCTGATAGGAATCAGAGGGAGAATATGACATAGCTTCTTGAGGTTGTGTTGGGGTAACATAAGGATAATGAGTTATAGGTTGGGGTTCAAAAAGAAAAAGGGCTTGTCCCATTGGGTTAAAGATTATACTTCAGTTGGTTGTTGTTATTGTAGGTTGGATTATTAGCATGGTTAGACTAGATGAATGGTGATGCATAACTCAACTAATTATAGGTGAAAGGGTAAATGTAATAGGGACCACTAAATTATGAAATGGGGTAAGACTTGATTAAACTAGTTATGGTTGTGAAAATAGGGAAGTCACACCAGGGTTTACGTGGCATTGGGTAGTTGGTGATGTTAAACTTTAGACATTATTTATAGCCGGGTTACTTGTCAAAGTGTTGGTTTGGGTAACTATGGGGAAAATAGTGGAGGCAACTAAAACTAAAGTTATCTCCATTAGAGAGGTTGGCATATCATATATTGAGTCACCTAAATAATTACAGGTTTAGCTTATAGTGAGGTAATACTAAAGCGCTGCCACATTATGATCAAGAAATTTAGCAAAATCTTGATCTCCCTCAAGCGCAATGGGAATTTGGTTGGGGCTGGGAGTATGCTCTATATCTAAAGTGTGATCCATGATAGAATTAGAAGTGAGAGGGAAAGGTGGAAGTGGTTGATGAATTATGTAATTGACAATAGTTTTGGCTGGATCTCATATCAATACCATGTAAGAGGAAGTATAAATAGTTTTAATACCCTATATTAGAAACATAATAAGGAAAAACCAAGTTTGAGTATAGGTAAGTGGGTTATTTCATCTTGCTATTTTGAATAAATGAAATTACATAGTCACCAATGTCTCTAGCTTGATCGATGTTGGTACAAAAAAATTGTTGATGTCAGTGGATTAACCGATGTCGATACGTAAAATATGTTGATGCCAGTAGGGTTAACTGATATCATCCACTATGATATCTTGGGAGATGGAAAATTTAATTTTTTTAAAAACTAGAAGTTTAATTTATATAAAATAGTGGATGTAATAGGTTTGTGTAAGAAGGAAGAACACTTAGAAAACTTGAGATAATAGGTTATACAAACTGAGTATTATAAATAATATTAATTTTGTGAATCAATAGGAAAACTTCCTTACGAAATCTAAAATATCAAAGGTAATAGAAAAGCAAAAAAATAACATATATCTAACAACTCTTAAGTCCTAGAGATTAATTTTTAGTCTCATGTTGGCTTATGCCTTAACCAAATAGAGAAAAGAGAATTTGGTTATTGAAGGTACTAGAAAATAATCTAGAGCTAGTTTCAGGTTAGTTTTAGTGCTTAAGAGGAAATATGTGTTAGAATAGGTATGTGGCTCCTTATAAGAGCTTGCTATCTACACTTCACAGACCTAGAGCTAAGCTAGGCTACCTAGCCAAAATATATGTTCTATCTAGAGTTTATACTCTACCAAAGAATAGAGTGGGTTCTCCCCTTGGTGGTAAAATCCTAGCAAGATAGTTAGGTAGGGTAAGGTGATCCACTAGGTGATGAAATCTTGATGGGCCTTTTATTAGGTGAGTTTAGATATTTATTTATGTGAATGTGACTTTTTTGTGTAACATAGGTGTACTAAAATTTATTCAAAATTATTGTAATTAACTAGGTGAGTTAATATGCAATAAGCAATTAATGAAATGCAGTAACTTTTAAAACCCAAATCTAAAATGTTTAGATTCGAATGAAAAAAAAGATGAAGTAGGAATAAAGTATGAAATTCACTATCCTAATGTGCATGTAAGAAGTAAAGAAGAGATTCCTTTTAACATTTTAAAAAAATGATAAATTGCTTTTAGAGGCAAAGAGAAAAGAAAGAAAATTTGAGTTTAATTCTTTTAAAGAGAGAATAAAATGTTGATTTTTTTGTTTTAAGAGAGAAGATAAGGAGAAAGTTCAAGAAATGAAATTTTCACTATAATGCACCTATATAAATGCTTAAAACAAGAAATTAACCCAAGGAAAACTCTAGGGTCCCACTGAGCATGCCAGAAATGTTTCACTAAATTTTGTCTATTTTAAGTCTAAAGGAAAATAGAAAATAATGATGGGGATGAGTGATTACAATTAATGTAGATTAGTTTGCACACTGTATATAGACATTTTGAGAACTCCTCTTTGGTTGGGGAGGACTACCTATAAGTAATAAATCACTACCACAAGATGTTTATTAGTAGTTAAATGAGTGGGTTGGAAAGCTACTGCTTGTTTTAGGAAGTGTGAAACTTCCTTAGAGATGCCAGCCCACTTGTGAGAGACAAAAGAGTAATTAATAAATAAAATAGAGGTAAAGAGAGAGTGAAAGGGAGATAACATTGCTATTATTTGCAACTTGAGTGTAGTAGAGAGTGATAGGGTGTAGGTGGTGTACTTTATTTGTATTTGAGAAGGTGTTTGGGTAGGTTTTGGAAAGGTTAGGAATCCATAGTTGCTGACATCGATAGGGGAGTGACTCATATCAGCTATACTACCAAGGTTAGTGGTGAAAGTGAATGATGTCGATTAGGTTAATGAGGTTAGTAGGGTCAATAATTGTCTAGGAACTTGTAGAAGGCTTTTTCAAGTCTGAGAAATGGTTTTGATTAGGTCTGAGAGGTTGGGGAGAGTTATGAGAGAGAGAGAGTATGGATTGGGTAGATCTGGTCAAAGGTTTGTTGTGTCAATTTAAGGGGAAACAAGTGAGGAAGTTTTGTAACTCCCTCATGAGGGTTTGGTTAAGAGTGCAGAAATCAATGCACTATAGATATAAAGTGATAGTAAAATAAATGCTTAAAAGACCTAAAAACTAAGTGATGTACTTAGTTTTAGTGGTCACTAAATGATAAGTTCCAAATTGATGGTCCTTATCACATAGTCTAAACTTGAATGCCTGAATAGAGAGAACAAGTAGGTGATGTTAGTCCTCAAGAGCTCAGTTCTAGATCATGATTGACTTATGCAAGATTAAAATAAGCTAAGATGTTAAAAGTTGAATGTCGAGAGCTTGAATGCAATTAATAATGAATTTTATTGATTTTTACTGACCTAAACTTCAAATTGGAGTTTGGCTTATATTTCTGATGTCAGTGATCCCACCAACATTAGTCATGGGTTGACTGATGTTGATGACCCAAGAATAGGTAAACCTTACTATTTTTTCCTATTTTATATTACCCTTCATGCCAAGTGTAGCACCCATTACAAAATGGTAAAAATAAGAGGTTAAGAAGGAGGAAGTTGATTAGGAATTCAATTTGGAAGTGAGAATAAGTCTTGGGTAGTTAGGATGAGGGGACTAGGTCTTGAGGTGACTCATTAGGTGAGAATTAGTCATAGGGTGATGTGGCCAAGTAAGGTGGAAAAATAGGATTTTAATTAACTTAATTATCTTAAATTAATTAATTGTTTGAGGGGTAAATGCATGGGTTAGGGAGGTTAATTGTTATTATTGAGAAATGGGCTAAAAGGGGTTTTGACACAAGGAGTTATGCATGTGTGTGTGATGTAATTTTGGTGTCTACACTACTAATTTATAAAGTTAACATATTATTTTAATTAGGGATAGACATTGATGGCCTATGAAATATGGTTAATATGTATAGAATGAAAAAAATTTACAAATCAAAATTTTTATAGGATTAAATTTATAGAAACTATAAATATTTATAATTATTTTATTAATACTATAAATTGCATATGGATACATAGAATTTTGAGAGTCAAATCCCTCTCCCTTTATTACTCCTTACATGGTTTAAATTATGACCTTCCTGATCTGGGTAAGAGGTCTTGATTTGATGATAATTTATTTTTATGGTTTAATGTTACTACACTTAGAGGATACAGATTCATGGTGGGTCCTGATATGTTTGGGTAAAGTAATTTTCTAGTTATTTATCATTTTTTTTTGTAGATGTCTCCCCTACATTTAATCAAGGGGTATATTCTAGTTTTGTGCATAAATAAGCCTTATATGGGAAGATAATTTTTAGCATTGAGAAATGGTTTTAGTTTTAGCTGATGGTGTAGAGTCCTGATAGTGACTAAAAAAGATCTTTCTTTTTTTAATCTTTAATTTATCCTTGTTTGATTTTCAAGATGATGGATTCTAATTATATCTCAGGATGTGGCCCAAAAACAAAATTTGTTGAGTAATTAAGGATAAATCTGGTTAAGAATCATGACCCTTACCCCAAGCCTAACAAACCAAATCATCTAGGGATTTAAATATAATCTTTTTCACGTAAGAAGACGCCTCCTTGTTCCGTTCTTGCCAGATTGAATTTAGCAGAAACCTGCGATAGTAGACAGGGGCCGAATGGCTACGGCTTCACTATATTACTCACTCAAAAGCTATTAGAAACTTATTACAATATCCTTGTTTCAATTTCTGATTCACAGGATCCTTCGAAAAGGGCAAGTGAAGAGCATACTCTTTTACAAGGCTACTAGATTTTCACAATGAAAATTTTTCGATGATACTACTAAGGTGGAGAGGCTTATTTATAGCAATAGAGAGGTCCTGCCTGCTCGCTGGCAAGGCGGTGTCTGTCTCATCATGCTTTACAGCTCATAGCTATAGTGAGATACTATTGGACGCATTAGACCCACATGATGGTGTCGGTGATGGTGAAGAAGGAATCATGGGTTGTGGGCCCAATATGTCTTCCGCTTCGTCAAATAAGTCATCTTCGGATATAGGCTGAAAAAGGCACCTTATCTGGAATGTGCTTTGTAGGTACCAATGTCAGCAACAGCCAATGTCACATGGCATATGACGTGGAGTACAGTGGAAATGAGATTCCCACTCAAGCTGTCGGCGAATTATTGTATGCACCACCGTACCTTGGCTATGATTTTGTTCTTCGTGAATGCCGTGTGGGCCATGTCTTGCTATCCACCGGTACAAATGTTCATTGTGTGCCAATCTTATCCGAATACGCCAAGTCCATAGTGGTCGTTTCAATAAATCAGTGAATTGATATAGAGATATTCACTGTTAAGGCGCTCTATTGTGATGACTCCAGTATTCTGTCTGCGGTTTGCTTGAATCGTCACTGCTGCAGACATCTGTAGGTCTTGTGATGCTGCATGAGAAATCCTCGTAAATCAGGGATGCATGCCTTCTCTCAGAATTTGTTCTTGGATCACTGCATTCAAAGACTCGAATGCTTGATTTAATATCCTAGTCAGATTGAATCCAGGTGCAGGCTGATGCATGAGAGTAGCTAGAGGATTTCTACTAAGCCAATCTGCTATTACATTATTTTTACCTATAATATGCTCTACTGAAAAATGAAACTGATTGAAAAATGCTTGCCACCGAACATACTTTCCATAGCCATCTTTCCTACCATGGTCGTTTTCTCTAAAGGTAAGAAATCTGGTGCAGTTAGTTACAACAACAAAATGTGGCAGATGTAGAAGCTTAAGGATAAACTTCTCTAAGCATTTTTAACAGCATAGATCTCTTTATCAGATGAGATCCATTTCAGTACATCTGAGCTAAAAACTCCACTAGTAAACTCACACACATATTCAATATTATTTACAATGCAAACAACTACTCCTCCCCGTGAGAGGTCTGAGGCATCGGTATAAACTTTCATGTCTTGAGACTTTGGGATGTGCAGTTTTGGCAAGGCAGCAACCTTGGCTTTAATCTTCTGAACTGCATCTGTATGTTGTTTTTCCCAACAAAATGCTTTTCTTTTCTGGAGAAGTTCTTGCAACAAGAATCTATCTTCACCATCGTTAGGATAAAAACTATTTAAATAATTTAACAATCCCAAAAATGCTTGCAACTTAGGTTTATCAAGTTGCTCAAGAAAACCGATAACCTTTTTCTTGATGTGCGGCTGGATCTGCAGTTTGGAGTCTCGGATCACCATTCTGAGGAAATTGCATTCAGTTGTACACAACTGAATCTTTGTCTCTGATATAACTATTCCTGCATTTGAAGCCAGCTGAAAGAATGTGGAGAGATGAGCAGCATGTTCATCTAAAGAATTACTGAATATAAGAATGTCATCTATATATACACACAAAAACTGAGAAGTGCTGTCAAATATTTTATCCATATGCGCCTTATAATATGCTAGCACATTCATTAATCCGAAAGGCATGATAGTCCATTGGAAGTGGCCGAACGGGCAACTGAACGCTATCTTGGCTCTGTCTTCTTCCTTGACTCGTATTTGGTAAAAGCCAGATTTGCAGTCGAACTGTGAGAAATATTTATAGGCTACAACCTTTTCTAGCAGATAGCTTTTGTCTGGTATGGGATATGGATATGGTTCAGTAATGGCATTTAATGGTCGATAATTGATGACCATTCTCTTCTTTCCTCTCTTCTGTTTTGAATGCTTGTTAACCATAAAGGCGTAACAGCAATAAGGAGAAGTGGATTTTTCTATAAGACCATTAGCTTCCAGTTCTTTGATCTGTGCTTCCATATCATTGTAATCCTGTGCTGGGATGGGAATTCTTTTCACAATATTCATATGCTTGCC
The DNA here is from genome assembly GCA_037957365.1 of Torreya grandis. Classification (NCBI taxonomy): domain Eukaryota; kingdom Viridiplantae; phylum Streptophyta; class Pinopsida; order Cupressales; family Taxaceae; genus Torreya; species Torreya grandis. The sequence continues at coordinate 629,665 of JARHVA010005704.1, forward strand.
TTCAAGGATGTTTATTTCCATCTCAGGCATAGTCTTGGACCAAAACTGTTGGGGATTATCCGAACAGATAGAGGGCTTGATCCTTTCACCTATTTCTATAATCTCAGCAGGGATTGTCTCAGGACTCTGAGTCATAGCACTTGGAAATTGCTCTGTGGCGTAAATGAGCCGAGGTATTCTTAGCCTTTCATTTTCTATGGTGAACATTATACTTTTTGCAGTGGCACCATAGGGCGTATATCTATCTATGAAAGATCCTCCTAGAAGGATATCTATTGGCATCTTCTCTAGGGCAAAGAAATCACAGTGGAAGATTTTATTTTGGAAACGTAGGGGCTGCTGGTGTTTATACTTATTGCAGGTAAAACTATTCCCCTGAATATCTATGCTCTTGTAAGCAAGATTCTCATCTAGTGTCTTCCAGTCACTAATGAGTTATGGCTTGGCAAAAGATAGAGAAGCACCTGTGTCTACTTGTGCATCAACAAGTCTTCCATTGATTTCTAATGTAAGGAACTGAGCAAATCTACCATTGATTAAATGGTTTAGATAGGCAGGTTATGGTAATTCTAAGACAGGAATACTGGTACATACCAATTTTTGTCTTCCTGGGTCTTGTACAATTATCGGTTCTGTGTAGACTTCTTCTTCAGGTTCAAGTTCTGCTTCTTCTTCTTGTTGGTTACTGCATTCACCAGGGCAGTAATCTTGGTCAGAGTAAAAGATACTTCTGACTTCATCATCCTCTTCGTAGCCATCATCCCATCTGGGGTCTGCTGCTAAGACAGGGTCTTCTGCAGGCATAATTTGTTCCCAGATTGGTTCTCTGATCTCTTTTGGTGGCTCTCTGCTGGTGAACTTGTTCTTGATCCAGGAGTCGCTTGGCTTGAACTGACTTGGATAATGCACAGGATGATGTTGTGGTCTGTGCACTGTCGGTGGTTGTCGCGGCTGAGAGGGTTGTCTCCCTCTGGATGATTCTCCTCTAGAAAATCCTCTTCCTCTAGGCTTCTCTGGTCTTTTTGGAACTTCATGATGATTGCGTGACCAGGGTCCATATTCCTCATATGACGGATTATGTCCTCTTGGCCTATAAGGGCGTGATCCTCGCTGCATGTTTGTCATTGGTTGCTCAAGATCATTGGTGAGAGATTCTAGCTCTGCTGCATCTTCATCATCTGATACTTCATTTGGAAGATCTTCAAGCACAGGTTTATATATATCGTCTTGAAGATAAAGATCTTCATTTGCATCAATAATATCCCACCAAGCTGCTGCGTTGGAGGAGAAAATAGCTTTAATTGTGGGATTTTTACAAGAGTAGTTAGGAGCAATATGGCCAGGCTGGCGACAGATATAGCAAATGGGCTTTTTAGAAGGAGGATGTGCTGTATGGCATTTCTTGAGGAAACGGTGAGGAGGTGCATAAGAATGCTTCTTAGGAAAAGAGCGGCACTTATAGAAAAGATGCCAGCGTCACTGCTTCTGATGTCGGCGCGTTTGTATATATGGTCGACAGTTGAAGGGGGCTGTTTCATTAAAGACAGGAGCGATTGAAGCGGCTTGATGCTTGCTTAATTTCTGCATGGACTTTGTCTCAGAGACTAAAGTCATAATATTTTGCTGGGTAAAGTCGATAATATCAGAGAGAGCAAGTTCCTCGATAGTAAGACCTTTTAGATCGATATATGAGAGGACTCGATCGATCAGGTTATAGGGCATAGCATGCAGGAATTTCAACTTGACTTCTGTAGATGTAGAACATCTGCTTTCATATGCAAGCTTTCTAAACTGTTTAGAAAAAGCTTCAAATTGCTTGAGATCACATAGCTCCATTTTCATTAACCATTTTTTGGATTTTAAAGTTCTATTGCCGACAGGCGGGGCAAACTCATCAATTAGTAATCTAAATAATGCATTTAGAGAATCTGGCTGGTTATGTACACGCTCGAATTGCTGAGCTTCAGGGATAGCATCCCACCAAAGATTAGTAATTCCCCAAAAAAAATTTACTGCAAAGCAACTGCTGCCTACTTGATCAAGATGGGCCTGTATTGTAAGAACTCGCATGGTATTGCACCAGGCGGCAATTTCATCTAAAGGATTTAGCAGGTCATCAATATTGAGGTACCATGGCTGCAGGTGGACATGAGTGCGTTGCATAAGGGAATGACTAGGAGATTTTTTAATGGTTTTAAAAGAAGGGCCAAAAGATACTGAACAAAGAGGTCTGGATGAGGACTCGGCCTTTTGGTCTTCTTTAGATAACCAACTGAGACTGTCTTCTAAGCTATCAAGCTTTGAATCTAAAGAATCAACTTTCTTCTGTATAATATTTATAGTATCCTTAATGGATAGAACGTCTCTACACAGATCATCAAAATTTTTAGAGAAATGAGAATTAAATCTTGCTACATAATTTCTCTATCTAAACTCATTGGATGGATTATCGTATGCAGCTGAGAAGTATTACATCGTACCTGCTGGTTGTCTGTGGACACCTTTTGGCGGCGGCCATCTTCCACCTCTGTAGAGAGTGACTGAATCTTCTGTGTAGAATACAAGACTGTCTTCTCTTGGAAGACTCATTAGTGTTGGTGGTAAATCGTTGCCTGGATTTACCTCTTCATCCTCTATAAGAATATGACCAGTCTTTACAGATCTACAGGATGAGGACGTAGATGGTCTGGTAGGAGAAGAAATACGAGAATGCATGGATAAGGATCTAGGCAATATATTTACAGATCTGCCATCACTTTGATGTACAGTGGCTTGGATTTTCATTTTTGGAGAGACATGCTTAAGCCAATCAAGTTTCCATTCTGGTAGAACTTCAATTGTCTCGATATGTCCCTTTTGTAACTGGACTGTGCCACTCAATCTTCTTGCATAAGGCAAATTTTTAAGGATTTTGGGGTGGTTTGTGTTGGTCATACTATACAAAACTGAAATGTTGATAGATGCATATTGGAATTCTCCAAACATTTCAAGACCAAACAGAGAAGTAAACAAACCCCAAAAATCTAAAGATCCATGCTTAACTTCTTTACAACCTTTGTCGCGGACTGCAACAGAAAGGTTTGGACAAAACTCAAAACAGATAATATTATCATTAAGTCGGCTAAGGCTAGATAATTGACAGGAATGTTTAAAACTAACTTGGCGACGATCACACAAAGCTAAGTACAACACTGGTTTTATATTAGCAAGAATCAAAGGTCTGATATGTATTCTGATTAACCTGAAATGGACAAACTTTACATCTTCATGCGATCTAATATACTGGATTTTTTTTTCAGGTAGGAGGGAGAGTAAGTTTGTTTGGTACAACTTGTTTGGTTTATAACAGAGGGTTAATTCGACAGACTTAATTCTTGGTTTAACAAATTACAAATAAGTAGATGTATATAAAAACTTGGATTTAACTAGTTCAGACTTTTTATACACACTAGAAGCCTTAAGAGCCGGAGGTTTGAACTAGCTGATTTCTTTTTCAAGAGTTTCTTCAGTGGTTTCTATGTCAGGGCAATCTGACATCTGATCTGGAACAATGGAGGTAATTCATACATACCTTCAAATTCAGATTCATTGACAATTTCTACGGTAGATGTGGATGGTGCTTTTCCAAATTCCATTGTGGGGAGATTTGGGTTCTGGTGAGCGAGAAATTTCTGGTCAGGGAAAAGGATATGCAGAGATAAAAGCGGCCTATAGCAAATGGGTGAACAACCCATGACTTGATGCAATAACTTCCCAAAGAAATTTGCAAAGCAGAGAACTCAAAAGATCTTATCTACAGAAGAGGAAAATAAATCACAACTTATAGTAGTATTTGACAACTAACTCTAGATCTGTGTGGCTTTGATACCAATCTTTTTCACGTCAGTAGACGCCTCCTTGTTCCGTTCTTGCCAGCTTGAATTTAGCAGAAACCTGTGATAGTAGGCAGGGGCTGAATGGCTACGGCTTCACTATATTACTCACTCAAAAGCTATTACAAACTTATTACAATATCCTTGTTTCAATTTCTAATTCACAGGATCCTTCGAAAAGGGCAAGTGAAGAGCATACTCTTTTACAAGGCTACTAGATTTTCACAATGAAATTTTTTTGATGATACTACTAAGGCGGAGGGGCTTATTTATAGCAATAGAGAGGTCCTGCCTGCTCGCTGGCAAGGCGGTGTCTGTCTCGTCATGCTTTACATCTCATAGCTACAGTGAGATACTATTGGACGCATTAGACCCACATCATGGTGTCGGTGATGGTGAAGAAGGAATCATGGGTTGTGGGCCCAATATGTCTTCCGCTTCATCAAATAAGTCATCTTTGGATATAGGCTAAAAAAGGCACCTTATCTAGAATGTGCTTTGTAGGTACCAATGTCGACAACGGCCAGTGTCACATGGCATATGATGCGGAGTACAGTGGAAATGAGATTCCCACTCAAGCTGTCGGCGAATTATTGTATGCACCACCATATCTTGGCTATGATTTTGTTCTTCGTGAATGCGTTGCGGGCCATGTCTTGCTATCCACCGGTACAAATGTTCATTGTGTGCCGATCTTATCCAAATACGCCAAATCCATAGTGGTCGTTTCAATAAATCAGTGAATTGATTATAGAGATATTCACTGTTAAGGTACTCTATTGTGATGACTCCAATATTCTGTCTACGGTTTGCTTGAATCATCACTGCTGCAGACATCTGTAGGTCTTGTGATGCTGCATGAGAAATCCTCATAAATCGGGGATGCATGCCTTCTCTCAGAATTTATTCTTGGATCACCGCATTCAAAGACTTGAATGCTTGATTTAATATCCTGGTCAGATTGAATCTAGGTGCAGGCTGATGCATGAGAGTAGCTGGAGGATTTCTACTAAGCCAATCTGCTATTACATTATTTTTACCTATAATATGCTCTACTGAAAAATGAAACTGATTGAAAAATGCTTGCCACCGAACATACTTTCCACGGCCATCTTTCCTACCATGGTCCTTTTCTCTAAAGGTAAGAAATCTGGTGCAGTCAGTTACAACAACAAAATGTGGCAGATGTAGAAGCTTAAGGATAAACTTCTCTAAGCATTTTTTAACAGCATAGATCTCTTTATCAGATGAGATCCATTTTAGTACATCTGAGCTAAAAACTCGACTAGTAAACTCACACACATATTCAATATTATTTACAATGCAAATAAGTACTCCTCCCCATGAGAGGTCTGAGGCATCGGTATAAACTTTCATGTCTTGAGACTTTGGGATGTGCAGTTCAACAGAAAGGTTTGGACAAAACTCAAAACAGATAATATTATCATTAAGTCGGCCAAGGCTGATAATTGACAGGAATGTTTAAAACTAACTTGGCGATGATAACACAAAGCTAAGTACAACACTGGTTTTATATTAGTAGGAATCAAAGGTCTGATATGTATTCTGATTAACCCGAAATGGACAAACTTTACATCTTCATGCGATCTAATATACTGGATTTCTTTTTCAGGTAGCAGGGAGAGTAAGTTTGTTTGGTACAACTTGTTTGGTTTATAACAGAGGGTTAATTCGACACACTTAACTCTTGGTTTAACAAATGACAAATAAGTAGATGTATATAAAAACTTGGATTTAACTAGTTCAGACTTTTTATACACACTAGAAGCCTTAAGAGCCGGAGGTTTGAACTGGCTGATTTCTTTTTCAAGAGTTTCTTCAGTGGTTTCTATGTCAGGGCAATCTGACATCTGATCTGGAACAAATGGAGGTAATTCATACATACCTTCAAAATCAGATTCATTGACAATTTCTATGATAGATGTGGATGGTGCTTTTCCAAATTCCATTGTGGGGAGATTTGGGTTCTGGTGAGCGAGAAATTTCTGGTTAGGGAAAAGGATATGCAGAGCTAAAAGCGGCCTATAGCAAATGGGTGAACGGCCTGTGACTCGATGCAATAACTTCCCAAAGAAATTTGAAAAGTAGAGAACTCAAAAGATTTTATCCATGGAAGAGGAAAATAAATCACAACTTACAGTAGTATTTGACAACTAACTCTAGATCTGTGTGGCTCTGATACCAATCTTTTTCACGTCAGTAGACGCCTCCTTGTTCCGTTCTTCCCAGCTTGAGTTTAGCAGAAACCTGCGATAGTAGGCAGGGGCTGAATGGCTATGGCTTCACTATATTACTCACTAAAAAGCTATTACAAACTTATTACAATATCCTTGTTTCAATTTCTGATTCACAGGATCCTTCGAAAAGGGAAAGTGAAGAGCATACTCTTTTACAAGGCTACTAGATTTTCACAGTGAAAATTTTTTGATGATACTACTAAGGCGGAGAGGCTTATTTATAGCAATAGAGAGGTCTTGCCTGCTCGCTGGCAAGGCGGTGTCTGTCTCGTCATGCTTTATAGCTCATATCTACAGTGAGATACTATTGGACGCATTAGACCCACATGATGGTGTCAGTGATGGTGAAGAAGGAATCATGGGTTGTGGGCCCAATATGTCTTCCGCTTCGTCAAATAAGTCATCTTCGGATATAGGCTGAAAAAGGCACCTTATCTGGAATGTGCTTTGTAGGTACCAATGTCGGCAACGGCCAGTGTCACATGGCATATGACGCGGAGTACAGTGGAAATGAGATTCCTACTCATGCTGTCAGCGAATTATTGTATGCACCACCGTATCTTGGCTATGATTTTGTTCTTCGTGAATGCGGTGTGGGCCATGTCTTGCTATCCACCAGTACAAATGTTCATTGTGTGCCGATCTTATCCGAATACGCCAAGTCCATAGTGGTCGTTTTAATAAATCAGTGAATTGATTATAGAGATATTCACTGTTAAGGCGCTCTATTGTGATGACTCCAGTATTCTGTCTGCGGTTCTCTTGAATCGTCACTGTTGCAGACATCTATAGGTCTTGTGATGCTGCATGAGAAATCCTCGTAAATCAGGGATGCATGCCTTCTCTCAAAATTTGTTCTTGGATCACCGCATTCAAAGACTCGAATGCTTGATTTAATATCCTGGTCAGATTGAATCCAGGTGCAGGCTGATGCATGAGAGTAGCTGGAGGATTTCTACTAAGCCAATCTACTATTACATTATTTTTACCTATAATATGCTCTACTGAAAAATGAAACTGATTGAAAAATGCTTGCCACTGAACATACTTTCCATGGCCATCTTTCCTACCATGGTCCTTTTCTCTAAAGGTAAGAAATCTGGTGCAGTCAGTTACAACAACAAAATGTGGCAGATGTAGAAGCTTAAGGATAAACTTCTCTAAGCATTTTTTAACAGCATAGATCTCTTTATCAGATGAGATCCATTTTAGTACATCTGAGCTAAAAACTCGACTAGTAAACTCACACACATATTCAATATTATTTTTTAATGCAAATAAGTACTCCTCCCCATGAGAGGTCTGAGGCATCAGTATAAACTTTCATGTCTTGAGACTTTGGGATGTGCAGTTCCGGCAAGGCAGCAACCTTGGCTTTAATCTTCTGGACTGCATTTGTATGTTGTTTTTCCCAACGAAATGCTTTTCTTTTCTGGAGAAGTTCTTGCAACAAGAATCTGTCTTCACCAGTGTTAGGATAAAAACTATTTAAATAATTTAACAATCCCAAAAATGCTTGCAACTTAGGTTTATCAAGTTGCTCAGGAAAACCGATAACCTTTTCCTTGATGTGCGGCTGGATCTACAGTTTGGAGTCTCGGATCACCATTCCGAGGAAATTGCATTCAGTTATACACAACTGAATCTTTGTCTCTGATAGAACTATTCCTGCATTTGAAGCCAGCTGAAAGAATGTGGAGAGATGAGCAGCATGTTCATCTAAAGAATTACTGAGTATAAGAATGTCATCTATATATACACACAAAAACTGAGAAGTGCTGTCAAATATTTTATCCATATGTGCCTGATAATATGATGGCGCATTCATTAATCCGAAAGGCATGACAGTCCATTGGAAGTGGCCGAACTGGCAATTGAACGCTGTCTTGGCTCTGTCTTCTTCCTTGACTCGTATTTGGTAAAAGCCAGATTTGCAGTCGAACTGTGAGAAATATTTACAGGCTGCAACCTTTTCTAGCAGATAGCTTTTGTCTGGTATGGGATATGGATATGGTTCAGTAATGGCATTTAATGGTCGATAATTGATGACCATTCTCTTCTGTTTTGAATGCTTGTTAACCATAAAGGCGTAACAGCAATAAGGAGAAGTGGATTTTTTTATAAGACCATTAGCTTCAAGATCTTTGATCTGTGCTTCCATATCATTGTAATCCTATGCTGGGATGGGAATTCTTTTCCCAATCTTCATATGCTTGCCTTCAAGGATGTTTATTTCCATCTCAGGCATAGTCTTGGACCAAAACTGTTGGGGATTATCTGAACAGATAGAGGACTTGATCCTTTCACCTATTTCTATAATCTCAGCAGGGATTGTCTCAGGACTCTGAGTCATAGCACTTGCAAATTACTCTGTGGCGTAAATGAGAAGAGATTTTCTTAGCCTTTCATTTTCTATGGTGAACATTATACTTTTTGCAGTGGCACCATAGGGCGTATATCTATCTATGAAAGATCCTCCTAGAAGGATATCTATTGGCATCTTCTCTAGGGCAACGAAATCACAGTGGAAGATTTTATTTTGGATACGTAGGGGTTGCTGGTGTTTATACTTATTGTAGGTAAAACTATTCCCCTAAATATCTATGCTCTTGTAAGCAAGATTCTCATCTAGTGTCTTCCAGTCACTAATGAGTTGTGGCTTGGCAAAAGATAGAGAAGCACCTGTGTCTACTTGTGCATTAACAAGTCTGCCATTGATTTATAATGTAAAGAACTGAGCAAATCTACCATTGATTAAATGGTTTAGATAGGCAGGTTGTGGTAATTCTAAGGAAGGAATACTGGTACATACCAATTTTTGTCTTCCTGGGTCTTGTACAATTATCGGTTCTGTGTAGACTTCTTCTTCAGGTTCTGGTTCTGCTTCTTCTTCTTGTTGGTTACTGCATTCACCAGGGCAGTAATCTTGGTCAGAGTAAAAGATACTTCCGACTTCATCATCCTCTTCATAGCCATCATCCCATCTGGGGTCTGCTGCTAAGACAGGGTCTTCTGCAGGCATAATTTGTTCCCAGATTGGTTCTCTGATCTCTTTTGGTGGCTCTCTGTTGGTGAACTTGTTCTTGATCCAGGAGTCGCTTGGCTTGAACTGACTTGGATAATGCACAGGAGGATGTTGTTGTCTGTGCACTGTCGGTGGTTGTCACGGCTGAGAGGGCTGTCTCCCTCTGGATGATTCTCCTCTAGAAAATCCTCTTCCTCTAGGCTTCTCTGGTCTTTCTGGAACTTCATGATGATTGCGTGACCAGGGTCCATATGCCTCATATGATGGATTATGTCCTCTTGGCCTGTAAGGGCATGATCCTCACTGCATGTTTGTCATTGGTTGCTCAAGATCATTGGCAAGAGATTCTAGCTCTGCTGCATCTTCATCATCTGATGCTTCATCTAGAAGATCTTCAAGCACAGGTTCATATATATCGTCTTGAAGATAAAGATCTTCATCTGCATCAATAATATCCCACCACGCTGCTACGTTGGAGGAGAAAATAGCTTTAACTGTGGGATTTTTACAAGAGTAGTTAGGAGCAATATGGCCAGGCTGGCGACAGATATAGCAAATGGGCTTTTTAGAAGGAGGGCGTGCTGTATGGCATTTCTTGAGGAAAGGGTGAGGAGGTGCATAAGAATGCTTCATAGGAAAAGAGCGGTGCTTATAGGAAAGATGCCGGTGTCGCTGCTTCTGATGTCGGCGTGATTGTACATATGGTCGACAGCTGAATGGGGCTGTTTCATTAAAGACAGGAGCGATTGAAGTGGCTTGATGCTTGCTTAATTTCTGCATGGACTTTGTCTTAGAGACTAAAGTCATAATATTTTGCTGGGTAAAGTCGATAATATCAGAGAGAGCAAGTTATTTCGATAGTAAGACCTTTTAGATCGATATATGAGAGGACTCGGTCGATCAGGTTATAGGGCATAGCATGCAGGAATTTTAACATGACTTCTGTAGATGTAGAACATCTGCTTTCATATGCAAGCTTTCTAAACTATTTAGAAAAAGCTTCAAATTGCTTGAGATCACATAGCTCCATTTTCATTAACCATTTTTTGGATTCTAAAGTTCTATTACCGACAGGTGGGGCAAACTCATCAATTAGTAATCTAAATAATGCATTTAGAGAATCTGGCTGGTTATGTACACACTCGAATTGCTGAGCTTCAGGGATAGCATCCCACCAGAGATTAGTAATTCCCCAGAAAAATTTTACTGCAAAGCAACTGCTGCCTACTTGATCAAGATGGGCCTGTATTGTAAGAACTCGCATGGTATTGCACCAGGCGGCAATTTCATCTAAAGGATTTAGCAGGTCATCAATATTGAGGTACCATGGCTGCAGGTGGACATGAGTGCGTTGCATAAGGGAATGACTAGGAGATTTTTTAATGGTTTTAAAAGAAGGACCAAAAGATACTGAACAAAGAGGTCTGGATGAGGACTCGGCCTTTTGGTCTTCTTTAGATAACCAACTGAGACTCTCTTCTAAGCTATCAAGCTTTGAATCTAAAGAATCAACTTTCTTATGTATAATATTTACAGTATCCTTAATGGATAGAACGTCTCTACATAGATCATCAAAATTTTTAGAGAAATGAGAATTAAATCTTGCTACATAATTTCTCTGTCTAAACTCATTGGATGGATTATCGTATGCAGCTGAGAAGTACTGCATCGTACCTGTTGGTTGTTTGTGGACACCTTTTGGCGGCGGCCATCTTCCACCTCTGTAGAGAGTGACTGTATCTTCTGTGTAGAAATCAAAACTGTCTTCTCTTGGAAGACTCATTAGAGTTGGTGGTAAATCATTGCCTGGATTTACCTCTTCATCCTCTATAAGAATATGACCAGTCTTTACAGATCTACGGGATGAGGACGTAGATGGTCTGGTAGGAGAAGAAAGACGGGAATGCATGGATAAGGATCTAGGCAATATATTTACAGATCTGCCATCACTTTGATGTACAGTGGCTTGGCTTTTCATTTTTGGAGAGACATGCTTAAGCCAATCAAGTTTCCATTTTGGTGGAACTTCAATTGTCTCGATATGTCCCTTTTGTAACTGGACTGTGCCACTCAATCTTCTTGCATAGGGCAGATTTTCAAGAATTTTGGGGTGGTTTGTGTTGGTCATACTATACAAAACTGAAATGTTGATAGATGCATATTGGAATTCTCCAAACATTTCAAGACCAAACAGAGAAGTAAACAAACCCCAACAATCTAAAGATCCATGCTTAACTTCTTTACAACCTTTGTCGCGGACTGCAACAGAAAGGTTTGGACAAAACTCAAAACAGATAATATTATCATTAAGTCGGCCAAGGCTAGATAATTGACAGGAATGTTTAAAACTAACTTGGCGATGATAACACAAAGCTAAGTACAACACTGGTTTTATATTAGTAGGAATCAAAGGTCTGATATGTATTCTGATTAACCCGAAATGGAAAACTTTACATCTTCATGCGATCTAATATACTGGATTTCTTTTTCAGGTAGCAGGGAGAGTAAGTTTGTTTGGTACAACTTGTTTGGTTTATAACAGAGGGTTAATTCGACACACTTAACTCTTGGTTTAACAAATGACAAATAAGTAGATGTATATAAAAACTTGGATTTAACTAGTTCAGACTTTTTATACACACTAGAAGCCTTAAGAGCCAGAGGTTTGAACTGGCTGATTTCTTTTTCAAGAGTTTCTTCAGTGGTTTCTATGTCAGGGCAATCTGACATCTGATCTGGAACAAATGGAGGTAATTCATACATACCTTCAAAATCAGATTCATTGACAATTTCTACGATAGATGTGGATGGTGCTTTTCCAAATTCCATTGTGGGGAGATTTGGGTTCTGGTGAGCGAGAAATTTCTGGTTAGGGAAAAGGATATGCAGAGCTAAAAGCGGCCTATAGAAAATGGGTGAACGGCCTGTGACTCGATGCAATAACTTCCCAAAGAAATTTGCAAAGTAGAGAACTCAAAAGATCTTATCCACGGAAGAGGAAAATAAATCACAACTTACAGTAGTATTTGACAACTAACTCTAGATCTGTGTGGCTCTGATACCAATCTTTTTCACGTCAGTAGACGCCTCCTTGTTCCGTTCTTCCCAGCTTGAGTTTAGCAGAAACTTGCGATAGTAGGCAGGGGCTGAATGGCTATGGCTTCACTATATTACTCACTCAAAAGCTATTACAAACTTATTACAATATCCTCGTTTCAATTTCTGATTCACAGGATCCTTCGAAAAGGGAAAGTGAAGAGCATACTCTTTTACAAGGCTACTAGATTTTCACAATGAAAATTTTTCGATGATACTACTAAGGCGGAGAGGCTTATTTATAGCAATAGAGAGGTCCTGCCTGCTCGCTGGCAAGGCGGTGTCTGTCTCATCATGCTTTATAGCTCATAGCTACAGTGAGATACTATTGGACGCATTAGACCCACATGATGGTGTCGGTGATGGTGAAGAAGGAATCATGGGTTGTGGGCCCAATATGTCTTCCGCTTCGTCAAATAAGTCATCTTCGGATATAGGCTGAAAAAGGCACCTTATCTGGAATGTGCTTTGTAGGTACCAATGTCGGCAACGGCCAGTGTCACATGGCATATGACGCGGAGTACAGTGGAAATGAGATTCCTACTCATGCTGTCAGCGAATTATTGTATGCACCACCGTATCTTGGCTATGATTTTGTTCTTCGTGAATGCGGTGCGGGCCATGTCTTGCTATCCACCAGTACAAATGTTCATTGTGTGCCGATCTTATCCGAGTACGCCAAGTCCATAGTGGTCGTTTTAATAAATCAGTGAATTGATTATAGAGATATTCACTGTTAAGGCGCTCTATTGTGATGACTCCAGTATTCTGTCTGCGGTTTGCTTGAATCGTCACTGTTGCAGACATCTATAGGTCTTGTGATGCTGCATGAGAAATCCTCGTAAATCAGGGATGCATGCCTTCTCTCAAAATTTGTTCTTGGATCACCGCATTCAAAGACTCGAATGCTTGATTTAATATCCTGGTCAGATTGAATCCAGGTGCAGGCTGATGCATGAGAGTAGCTGGAGGATTTCTACTAAGCCAATCTGCTATTACATTATTTTTACCTATAATATGCTCTACTGAAAAATGAAACTGATTGAAAAATGCTTGCCACTGAACATACTTTCCACGGCCATCTTTCCTACCATGGTCCTTTTCTCTAAAGGTAAGAAATCTGGTGCAGTCAGTTACAACAACAAAATGTGGCAGATGTAGAAGCTTAAGGATAAACTTCTCTAAGCATTTTTTAACAGCATAGATCTCTTTATCAGATGAGATCCATTTCAGTACATCTGAGCTAAAAACTCCACTAGTAAACTCACACACATATTGAATATTCTTTACAATGCAAACAAGTACTCCTCCCCATGAGAGGTCTGAGGCATCGATATAAACTTTCATGTCTTGAGACTTTGGGATGTGTAGTTCTGGCAAGGCAGCAACCTTGGCTTTAATCTTTTGGACTGCATCTGTATGTTGTTTTTCCCAATGAAATGCTTTTCTTTTCTGGAGAAGTTCTTGCAACAAGAATCTGTCTTCACCAGCGTTAGGATAAAAACTATTTAAATAATTTAACAATCCCAAAAATGCTTGCAACTTAGGTTTATCAAGTTGCTCAGGAAAACCGATAACCTTTTCCTTGATGTGCGGCTGGATCTGCAGTTTGGAGTCTCAGATCACCATTCCTAGGAAATTGCATTCAGTTGTACACAACTGAATCTTTGTCTCTGATAGAACTATTCCTACATTTGAAGCCAGCTGAAAGAATGTGGAGAGATGAGCAGCATGTTCATCTAAAGAATTACTGAATATAAGAATGTCATCTATATATACACACAAAAACTGAGAAGTGCCGTCAAATATTTTATCCATATGCGCCTGATAATATGCTGGTGCATTCATTAATCTGAAAGGCATGACAGTCCATTGGGAGTGGCCGAACGGGCAACTAAACGCTGTCTTGGCTCTGTCTTCTTCCTTGACTCGTATTTGGTAAAAGCCAGATTTGCGGTCAAACTGTGAGAAATATTTACAGGCTGCAATCTTTTCTAGCAGATAGCTTTTGTCTGGTATGAGATATGGATATGGTTCAGTAATGGCATTTAATGGTCGATAATTGATGACCATTCTCTTCTTTCCTCTCTTCTATTCTGAATGCTTGTTAACCATAAAGGCGTAACAGCAATAAGGAGAAGTGGATTTTTCTATAAGGCCATTAGCTTCCAGATCTTTGATCTGTGCTTCCATATCATTGTAATCCTGTGCTGGGATGGGAATTCTTTTCACAATCTTCATATGCTTGCCGTCAAGGATGTTTATTTCCATCTCAGGCATAGTCTTGAACCAAAACTGTTGGGGATTATTTGAACAGATAGAGGACTTGATCCTTTCACCTATTTCTATAATCTTAGCAGGGATTGTCTCAGGACTCTGAGTCATAGCACTTGGAAATTGCTCTATGGCATAAATGAGCCGAGGTATTCTTAGCCTTTCATTTTCTATGGTGAACATTATACTTTTTGCAGTGGCACCATAGGGCGTATATCTATCTATGAAAGATCCTCCTAGAAGGATATCTATTGGCATCTTCTCTAGGGCAAAGAAATCACAGTGGAAGATTTTATTTTGGATACGTAGGGGCTGCTGGTGTTTATACTTATTACAGGTAAAACTATTCCCCTGAATATCTATGCTCTTGTAAGCAAGATTCTCATCTAGTGTCTTCTAGTCACTAATGAGTTGTGGCTTGGCAAAAGATAGAGAAGCACCTGTGTCTACTTGTGCATCAACAAGTCTGCCATTGATTTCTAATGTAAATAACTGAGCAAATCTACGATTGATTAAATGATTTAGATAGGCAGGTTGTGGTAATTCTAAGGAAGGAATACTGGTACATACCAATTTTTGTCTTCCTGGGTCTTGTACAATTATCGGTTCTGTGTAGACTTCTTCTTCAGGTTCTGGTTCTGCTTCTTCTTCTTGTTGGTTACTGCATTTACCAGGGCAGTAATCTTGGTCAGAGTAAAAGATACTTCTGACTTCATCATCCTCTTCATAGCCATCATCCCATCTGGGGTCTGCTGCTAAGACAGGGTCTTCTGCAGGCATAATTTGTTCCCAGATTGGTTCTCTGATCTCTTTTGGCAGCTCTCTGTTGGTGAACTTGTTCTTGATCCAGGAGTCGCTTGGCTTGAACTGACTTGGATAATGCACAGGAGGATGTTGTGGTCTGTGCACTGTCGCTGGTTGTCACGGTTGAGAGGGCTATCTTCCTCTGGATGATTCTCCTCTAGAAAATCCTCTTCCTCTAGGCTTCTCTGGTCTTTCTGGAACTTCATGATGATTGCGTGACCAGGGTCCATATGCCTCATATGACGGATTATGTCCTCTTGTCCTGTAAGGGCATGATCCTCGCTGCATGTTTGTCATTGGTTGCTCAAGATCATTGGCAAGAGATTCTAGCTCTGCTGCATCTTCATCATCTGATGCTTCATCTGGAAGATCTTCAAGCATAGGTTCATATATATCGTCTTGAAGATAAAGATCTTCATCTGCATCAATAATTTTCACGTCAGTAGACGCCTCCTTGTTCCGTTCTTGCCAGCTTGAATTTAGCAGAAACTTGGGATAGTAGGTAGGGGCCGAATGGATACGGCTTCACTATATTACTCACTCAAAAGCTATTACAAACTTATTACAATATCCTTGTTTCAATTTCTGATTCAGAGGATCCTTCGAAAAGGGCAAGTGAAGAGCATACTCTTTTACAAGGCTGCTAGATTTTCACAATGAAAATTTTTCGATGATACTACTAAGGCGGAGAGGCTTATTTATAGCAATAGAGAGGTCCTGCCTACTCGCTGGCAAGGTGGTGTCTGTCTCGTCATGCTTTACAGCTCATAGCTACAGTGAGATACTATTGGACACATTAGACCCACATGATGGTGTCGGTGATGGTGAAGAAGGAATCATGGGTTGTGGGCCCAATATGTCTTCCACTTCGTCAAATAAGTCATCTTGGGATATAGGCTGAAAAAGGCACCTTATCTAGAATGTGCTTTGTAGGTACCAATGTCGGCAACGGCCAGTGTCACATGGCATATGACGCGGAGTACAGTGGAAATGAGATTCCCACTCAAGCTGTCAGCGAATTATTGTATGCACCACCGTATCTTGGCTATGATTTTGTTCTTCGTGAATGTGGTGCGGGCCATGTCTTGCTATCCACCGGTACAAATGTTCATTATGTGCCGATCTTATCCGAATACGCCAAGTCCATAGTGGTCGTTTCAATAAATCAGTGAATTGATTATAGAGATATTCACTGTTAAGGCGCTCTATTTTGATGACTCCAGTATTCTGTCTGCGGTTTGCTTGAATCGTCACTGCTGCAGACATCTGTAGGTCTTGTGATGCTGCATGAGAAATCCTCGTAAATCGGGGATGCATGCCTTCTCTCAAAATTTGTTCTTGGATCACCGCATTCAAAGACTCGAATGCTTGATTTAATATCCTGGTCAGATTGAATCTAGGTGCAGGCTGATGCATGAGAGTAGCTAGAGGATTTCTACTAAGCCAATCTGCTATTACATTATTTTTACCTATAATATGCTCTACTGAAAAATGAAACTGATTGAAAAATGCTTGACACCGAACATACTTTCCACGGCCATCTTTCCTACCATGGTCCTTTTCTCTAAAGGTAAGAAATCTGGTGCAGTCAGTTACAACAACAAAATGTGGCCGATGTAGAAGCTTAAGGATAAACTTCTCTAAGCATTTTTTAACAGCATAGATCTCTTTATCAGATGAGATCCATTTCAGTACATCTGAGCTAAAAACTCCACTAGTAAACTCAGACACATATTCAATATTATTTACAATGCAAACAAGTACTCGTCCCCATGAGAGGTCTGAGGCATCGGTATAAACTTTCATGTCTTGAGACTTTGGGATGTGCAGTTCTGGCAAGGTAGAAACCTTGGCTTTAATCTTCTGGACTGCATCTGTATGTTGTTTTTCCCAACGAAATGCTTTTCTTTTCTAGAGAAGTTCTTGCAACAAGAATGTGTCTTCACCAGCGTTAGGATAAAAACTATTTAAATAATTTAACAATCCCAAAAATGCTTGCAACTTAGGTTTATCAAGTTGCTCAAGAAAATCGATAACCTTTTCCTTGATGTGCGGCTGGATCTGCAGTTTGGAGTCTCGGATCACCATTCCGAGGAAATTGCATTCAGTTGTACACAACTGAATCTTTATCTCTGATAGAACTATTCCTGCATTTGAAGCCAGCTGAAAGAATGTGGAGAGATGAGCAGCATGTTCATCTAAAGAATTACTGAATATCAGAATGTCATCTATATATACACACAAAAACTGAGAAGTGCCATAAAATATTTTATCCATATGCGCTTGATAATATGCTAGCGCATTCATTAATCCGAAAGGCATGACAGTCCATTGGAAGTGGCCGAACGGGCAACTGAACGCTGTCTTGGCTCTGTCTTCTTCCTTGACTCGTATTTGGTAAAAGCCAGATTTGCAGTCGAACTGTGAGAAATATTTATAGGCTGCAACCTTTTCTAGCAGATAGCTTTTGTCTGGTATGGGATATGGATATGGTTCAGTAATGGCATTTAATGGTCGATAATTGATGACCATTCTCTTCTTTCCTCTCTTATGTTCTGAATGCTTGTTAACCATAAAGGCGTAATAGCAATAAGGAGAAGTGGATTTTTCTATAAGACCATTAGCTTTCAAATCTTTGATCTGTGCTTCCATATCATTGTAATCCTGTGCTGGGATGGGAATTCTTTTCCCAATCTTCATATGCTTGCCTTCAAGGATGTTTATTTCCATCTCAGGCATAGTCTTGGACCAAAACTGTTGGGGATTATCCGAACAGATAAAGGACTTGATCCTTTCACCTATTTCTATAATCTCAGCAGGGATTATCTCAGGACTCTGAGTCATAGCACTTGGAAATTGCTCTGTGGTGTAAATGAGCCGAGGTATTCTTAGCCTTTCATTTTCTATGGTGAACATTATACTTTTTGCAGTGGCACCATAGGGCATATATCTATCTATGAAAGATCCTCCTAGAAGGATATCTATTGGCATCTTCTCTAGGGCAAAGAAATCACAGTGGAAGATTTTATTTTGGATACGTAGGGGCTGCTGGTGTTTATACTTATTGTAGGTAAAACTATTCCCCTGAATATCTATGCTCTTGTAAGCAAGATTCTCATCTAGTGTCTTCCAGTCACTAATGAGTTATGGCTTGGCAAAAGATAGAGAAGCACCTGTGTCTACTTGTGCATCAACAAGTCTGCCATTGATTTTTAATGTAAAGAACTAAGCAAATCTACCATTGATTAAATGCTTTAGATAGGCAGGTTGTGGTAATTCTAAGGAAAGAATACTGGTACATACCAATTTTTGTCTTCCTGGGTCTTGTACAATTATCAGTTCTGTGTAGACTTCTTCTTCAGGTTCTGGTTCTGCTTCTTCTTCTTGTTGGTTACTGCATTCACCAGGGCAGTAATCTTGGTCAGAGTACAAGATACTTCTGACTTCATCATCCTCTTCGTAGCCATTATCCCATCTGGGGTCTGCTGCTAAGACAGGGTCTTCTGTAGGCATAATTTGTTCCCAGATTAGTTCTCTGATCTCTTTTGGCAGCTCTCTGTTGGTGAACTTGTTCTTGATCCAGGAGTCACTTGGCTTGAACTGACTTGGATAATGCATAGGAGGATGTTGTGGTCTGTGCACTGTCGGTGGTTTTCGTGGCTGAGAGGGCTGTCTCCCTCTGGATGATTCTCCTCTAGAAAATCCTCTTCCTCTAGGCTTCTCTGGTCTTTCTAGAATTTCATGATGATTGCGTGACCAGGGTCCATATGCCTCATATGACGGATTATGTCCTCTTGGCCCGTAAGGGTGTGATCCTCCCTGCATATTTGTCATTGGTTGCTCAAGATCATTGGTGAGAGATTCTAGCTCTGCTGCATCTTCATCATCTGATGCTTCATCTGGAAGATCTTCAAGCACAGGTTCATATATATCATCTTGAAGATAAAGATCTTCATCTGCATCAATAATATCCCACCATGCTACTGCGTTGGAGGACAAAACAACTTTAACTGTTGGATTTTTACAAGAGTAGTTAGGAGCAATATGGCCAGGCTGGCGACAGATATAGCAAATGGGCTTTTTAGAAGGAGGACGTGTTGTATGGCATTTCTTGAGGAAACGGTGAGGAGGTGCATAAGAATGCTTCTTAGGAAAAGAGCGGCGCTTATAGGAAAGATGCCGGCGTTGTTACTTCTGATGTCAGCGTGGTTGTACATATGGTCGACAGCCGAAGGGGGCTGTTTCATTAAAGACAGGAGGGATTGAAGCGGCTTAATGCTTGCTTAATTTCTGCATGGACTTTGTCTCAGAGACTAAAGTCATAATATTTTGCTGGGTAAAGTCGATAATATCAGAGAGAGCAAGTTCTTCGATAGTAAGACCTTTTAGATCGATATATGAGAGGACTCGGTCGATCAGGTTATAGGGCATAGCATGCAGGAATTTTAACTTGACTTCTGTAGATGTAGAACATCTGCTTTCATGTGCAAGCTTTCTAAACTGTTTAGAAAAAACTTCAAATTGCTTGAGATCACATAGCTCCATTTTCATTAACCATTTTTTGGATTCTAAAGTTCTATTGCCGACAGGCGGGGAAAACTCATCAATTAGTAATCTAGATAATGCATTTAGAGAATCTGGCTGGTTATGTACACGCTCGAATTGCTGAGCTTCAGGGATAGCATCCCACCAGAGATTAGTAATTCCCCAAAAAAAATTTACTGCAAAGCAACTGCTGCCTACTTGATCAAGATGGGCCTGTATTGTAAGAACTCGCATGGTATTGCACCAGGCGGCAATTTCATCTAAAGGATTTAGCAGGTCATCAATATTGAGGTACCATGGCTGCAGGTGGACATGAGTGCGTTGCATAAGGGAATGACTAGGAGATTTTTTAATGGTTTTAAAAGAAGGGCCAAAAGATACTAAACAAAGAGGTCTGGATGAGGACTCGGCCTTTTGGTCTTCTTTAGATAACCAACTGAGACTGTCTTCTAAGCTATCAAGCTTTGAATCTAAAGAATCAACTTTCTTCTGTATAATATTTACAGTATCCTTAATGGATAGAACGTCTCTACACAGATCATCAAAATTTTCAGAGAAATGAGAATTAAATCTTGCTACATAATTTCTCTGTCTAAACTCATTGGATGGATTATCGTATGCAGCTGAGAAGTACTGCATCGTACTTGTTGGTTGTCTGTGGATACCTTTTGGCGGCGGCCATCTTCCACCTCTGTAGAGAGTGACTGTATCTTCTGTGTAGAAATCAAGACTGTCTTCTCTTGGAAGACTCATTAGTGTTGGTGGTAAATCATTTCCTGGATTTACCTCTTCATCCTCTATAAGAATATGACCAGTCTTTACAGATCTACGGGATGAGGACGTAGATGGTCTGGTAGGAGAAGAAAGACGGGAATGCATGGATAAGGATCTAGGCAATATATTTACAGATCTGCCATCACTTTGATGTACAGTGGCTTGGCTTTTCATTTTTGGAGAGACATGCTTAAGCCAATCAAGTTTCCATTCTGGTGGAACTTCAATTGTCTCGATATGTCCCTTTTGTAACTGGACTGTGCCACTCAATCTTCTTGCATAGGGCAGATTTTCAAGGATTTTGGGGTGGTTTGTGTTGGTCATACTATACAAAACTGAAATGTTGATAGATGCATATTGGAATTCTCCAAACATTTCAAGACCAAACAGAGATGTAAACAAACCCTAAAAATCTAAAGATCCATGCTTAACTTCTTTACAACCTTTGTCGCGGACTGCAACAGAAAGGTTTGGACAAAACTCAAAACAGATAATATTATCATTAAGTCGGCCAAGGCTAGATAATTGACAGGAATGTTTAAAACTAACTTGGCGATGATCACACAAAGCGAAGTACAACACTGGTTTTATATTAGCAGGAATCAAAGGTCTGATATGTATTCTGATTAACCCGAAATGGACAAACTTTACATCTTCATGCGATCTAATATACTGGATTTCTTTTTCAGGTAGCAGGGAGAGTAAGTTTGTTTGGTACAACTTGTTTGGTTTATAACAGAGTGTTAATTCGACAGACTTAATTCTTGGTTTAACAAATGACAAATAAGTAGATGTATATAAAAACTTGGATTTAACTAGTTCAGACTTTTTATACACTCTAGAAGCCTTAAGAGCCGGAGGTTTGAACTGGCTGATTTCTTTTTCAAGAGTTTCTTCAGTGGTTTCTATGTCAGGGCAATCTGACATCTGATCTGGAACAAATGGAGGTAATTCATACATACCTTCAAATTCAGATTCATTGACAATTTCTACGGTAGATGTGGATGGTGCTTTTCCAAATTCCATTGTGGGGAGATTTGGGTTCTGGTGAGCGAGAAATTTCTGGTCAGGGAAAAGGATATGCAGAGATAAAAGCGGCCTATAGCAAATGGGTGAACGGCCTATGACTCGATGCAATAACTTCCCAAAGAAATTTGCAAAGCAGAGAACTCAAAAGATCTTATCCACGGAAGAGGAAAATAAATCACAACTTACAGTAGTATTTGACAACAAACTCTAGATCTGTGTGGCTCTGATACCAATCTTTTTCACGTCAGTAGACGCCTCCTTGTTCCGTTCTTGCCAGCTTGAATTTAGCTTAAACCTGTGATAGTAGGCAGGGGCCAAATGGCTACGGCTTCACTATATTACTCACTCAAAAGCTATTACAAACTTATTACAATATCCTTGTTTCAATTTCTGATTGACAGGATCCTTCGAAAAGGGCAAGTGAAGAGCATACTCTTTTACAAGGCTACTAGATTTTCACAATGAAATTTTTTTGATGATACTAATAAGGCAGAGAGGCTTATTTATAGCAATAGAGAGGTCCTGCCTACTCACTGGCAAGGCGGTGTCTGTCTCATCATGCTTTACAGCTCATAGCTACAGTGAGATACTATTGGACACATTAGACCCACATGATGGTGTCGGTGATGGTGAAGAAGGAATCATGGGTTCTGGGCCCAATATGTCTTCCGCTTCACCAAATAAGTAATCTTCAGATATAGGCTGAAAAAAGCACCTTATCTGGAATGTGCTTTGTAGGTACCAATGTCGGCAACAACCAGTGTCACATGGCATATGACGCAGAGTACAGTGGAAATGAGATTCCCACTCAAGCTGTCGACGAATTATTGTATGCACCACCGTATCTTGGCTATGATTTTGTTCTTCGTGAATGCGGTGCGGGCCATGTCTTGCTATCCACCGGTACAAATGTTCATTGTGTGCCGATCTTATCCGAATACGCCAAGTCCATAGTGGTCGTTTCAATAAATCAGTGAATTGATTATAGAGATATTCACTGTTAAGGCACTCTATTGTGATGACTCCAGTATTCTGTCTGCGGTTTGCTTGAATCGTCACTGCTGCAGACATCTGTAGGTCTTGTGATGCTGCATGAGAAATCCTCGTAAATCGGGGATGCATGCCTTCTCTCAGAATTTGTTCTTGGATAACCGCATTCAAAGACTCGAATGCTTGATTTAATATCCTGGTCAGATTGAATCCAGGTGCAGGCTGATGCATGAGAGTAGCTGGAGGATTTCTACTAAGCCAATCTGCTATTACATTATTTTTACCTATAATATGCTCTACTGAAAAGTGAAACTGATTGAAAAATGCTTGACACCGAACATACTTTCCACGGCCATCTTTCCTACCATGGTCCTTTTCTCTAAAGGTAAGAAATCTGGTGCAGTCAGTTACAACAACAAAATGTGGCAGATGTAGAAGCTTAAGGATAAACTTCTCTAAGCATTTTTTAACAGCATAGATCTCTTTATCAGATGAGATCCATTTCAGTACATCTGAGCTAAAAACTCCACTAGTAAACTCACACACATATTCAATATTATTTACAATGCAAACAAGTACTCCTCCCCATGAGAGGTCTGAGGCATCGGTATAAACTTTCATGTCTTGAGACTTTGGGATGTGCAGTTCCGGCAAGGCAGCAACCTTGGCTTTAATCTTCTGGACTGCATCTGTATGTTGTTTTTCCCAACAAAATGCTTTTCTTTTCTGGAGAAGTTCTTGCAACAAGAATCTGTCTTCACCAGCGTTAGGATAAAAACTATTTAAATAATTTAACAATCCCAAAAATGCTTGCAACTTAGGTTTATCAAGTTGCTCAGGAAAACCGATAACCTTTTCCTTGATGTGTGGCTGGATCTGCAGTTTGGAGTCTCGGATCACCATTCCGAGGAAATTGCATTCAGTTATACACAACTGAATCTTTGTCTCTGATAGAACTATTCCTGCATTTGAAGCCAGCTGAAAGAATGTGGAGAGATGAGCAGCATGTTCATCTAAAGAATTACTGAGTATAAGAATGTCATCTATATATACACACAAAAACTGAGAAGTGCCGTCAAATATTTTATCCATATGCACCTGATAATATGCTGGTGCATTCATTAATCTGAAAAGCATGACAGTCCATTGGAAGTGGCCGAACGGGCAACTGAACACTGTCTTGGCTCTGTCTTCTTCCTTGACTCGTATTTGGTAAAAGCCAGATTTGCAGTCGAACTGTGAGAAATATTTACAGGCTACAACCTTTTCTAGCAGATAGCTTTTGTCTGGTATGGGATATGGATATGGTTCAGTAATGGCATTTAATGGTCGATAATTGATGACCATTCTCTTCTTTCATCTCTTCTGTTCTGAATGCTTGTTAACCATAAAGGCGTAACAGCAATAAGGAGAAGTGGATTTTTCTATAAGACCATTAGCTTTCAGATCTTTGATCTGTGCTTCCATATCATTGTAATCCTGTGCTGGGATGGGAATTCTTTTCCCAATCTTCATATGCTTGCCTTCAAGGATGTTTATTTCCATCTCAGGCATAGTCTTGGACCAAAATTGTTGGGGATTATCTGAACAGATAGAGGACTTGATCCTTTCACCTATTTCTATAATCTCAGCAGGGATTGTCTCAGGACTCTGAGTCATAGCACTTGGAAATTGCTCTGTGGCGTAAATGAGTCGAGGTATTCTTAGCCTTTCATTTTCTATGGTGAACATTATACTTTTTGCAGTGGCACCATAGGGCGTATATCTATCTATGAAAGATCCTCCTAGAAGGATATCTATTGGCATCTTCTCTAGGGCAAAGAAATCACAGTGGAAGATTTTATTTTGGATACGTAGGGGCTGCTGGTGTTTATACTTATTGCAGGTAAAACTATTCCCTTGAATATCTATGCTCTTGTAAGCAAGATTCTCATCTAGTGTCTTCCAGTCACTAATGAGTTGTGGCTTGGCAAAAGATAGAGAAGCACCTGTGTCTACTTGTGCATCAACAAGTCTGCCATTGATTTCTAATGTAAAGAACTGAGCAAATCTACCATTGATTAAATGGTTTAGATAGGCAGGTTGTGGTAAATCTAAGGAAGGAATACTGGTACATACCAATTTTTGTCTTCCTGGGTCTTGTACAATTATCGGTTCTGTGTAGACTTCTTCTTCAGGTTCTGGTTCTACTTCTTCTTCTTGTTGGTTACTGCATTCACCAGGGAAGTAATATTGGTCAGAGTAAAAGATACTTCCGACTTCATCATCCTCTTCGTAGCCATCATCCCATCTGGGGTCTGCTGCTAAGACAGGGTCTTCTGCAGGCATAATTTGTTCCCAGATTGGTTCTCTGATCTCTTTTGGCGGCTCTCTATTGGTGAACTTGTTCTTGATCCAGGAGTCACTTGGCTTGAACTGACTTGGATAATGCACAGGAGGATGTTGTGGTCTGTGCACTGCCGGTGGTTGTCGCGACTGAGAGGGCTGTCTCCCTCTGGATGATTCTCCTCTAGAAAATCCTCTTCCTCTAGGCTTCTCTGGTCTTTTTGGAACTTCATGATGATTGCGTGACCAGGGTCCATATGCCTCATATGACGGATTATGTCCTTTTGGCCTGTAAGGGCTTGATCCTCGCTGCATGTCTGTCATTGGTTGCTCAAGATCATTGGCGAGAGATTCTAGCTCTGCTGCATCTTCATCATCTAATGCTTCATCTGGAAGATCTTCAAGCACAGGTTCATATATATCGTCTTAAAGATAAAGATCTTCATCTGCATCAATAATTTTCACGTCAGTAGACGCCTCCTTGTTCCGTTCTTGCCAGCTTGAAATTAGCAAAAACCTGCGATAGTAGGCAGGGGCCGAATGGCTATGGCTTCACTATATTACTCACTCAAAAGCTATTACAAACTTATTACAATATCCTTGTTTCAATTTCTGATTCACAGGATCCTTCGAAAAGGGCAAGTGAAGAGCATACTCTTTTACAAGGCTACTAGATTTTCACAATGAAATTTTTTTGGTGATACTTCTAAGGCAGAGAGACTTATTTATAGCAATAGAGAGGTCCTACCTGCTCGCTGGCAAGGCGGTGTCTGTCTCATCATGCTTTACAGCTCATAGCTACAGTGAGATACTATTGGACGCATTAGACCCACATGATGGTGTCGGTGATGGTGAAGAAGGAATCATGGGTTGTGGGCCCAATATGTCTTCCGCTTCATCAAATAAGTCATCTTCGGATATAGGCTAAAAAAGGCACCTTATCGGGAATGTGCTTTGTAGGTACCAATGTCGGCAACAGCCAGTGTCACATGGCATATGACGCAGAGTACAGTGGAAATGAGATTCCCACTCAAGCTGTCGGTGAATTATTGTATGCACCACCATGTCTTGGCTATGATTTTGTTCTTTGTGAATGCGGTGCGGGCATTGTCTTGCTATCCACCGGTACAAATGTTCATTGTGTGCTGATCTTATCCGAATACGCCAAGTCCATAGTGGTCATTTCAATAAATCAGTGAATTGATTATAGAGATATTCACTGTTAAGGTGCTCTATTATGATGACTCCAGTATTCTGTCTGCGGTTTGCTTGAATCGTCACTGCTGCAGACATCTGTAGGTCTTGTGATGCTGCATGAGAAATCCTCTTAAATCGGGGATGCATGCCTTCTCTCAGAATTTGTTCTTGGATCACCGCATTCAAAGACTCGAATGCTTGATTTAATATCCTGGTCAGATTGAATCCAGGTGCAGGCTGATGCATGAGAGTAGCTGGAGGATTTCTACTAAGCCAATCTGCTATTACATTATTTTTACCTATAATATGCTCTACTGAAAAATGAAACTGATTGAAAAATGCTTGCCACCGAACATACTTTCCACGGCCATCTTTCCTACCATGGTCCTTTTCTCTAAATGTAAGAAATCTGGTGCAGTCAGTTACAACAACAAAATGTGGCAGATGTAGAAGCTTAAGGATAAACTTCTCTGAGCATTTTTTAACAGCATAGATCTCTTTATCAGATGAGTTCCATTTCAGTACATCTGAGCTAAAAACTCCACTAGTAAACTCACACACATATTCAATATTATTTACAATGCAAACAAGTACTCCTCCCCATGAGAGGTCTGAAGCATCGGTATAAACTTTCATGTCTTGAGACTTTGGGATGTGCAGTTCCGGCAAGGCAGCAACCTTGGCTTTAATCTTTTGAACTACATCTGTATGTTGTTTTTCCCAACGAAATGCTTTTCTTTTCTGGAGAAGTTCTTGCAACAAGAATCTGTCTTCACCAGCGTTAGGATAAAAACTATTTAAATAATTTAACAATCCCAAAAATGCTTGCAACTTAGGTTTATCAAGTTGTTCAGGAAAATCGATAACCTTTTCCTTGATGTGTGGCTGGATCTGCACTTTGGAGTCTCGGATCACCATTTCGAGGAAATTGCATTTAGTTGTACACAACTGAATCTTTGTCTCTGATAGAACTATTCCTGCATTTGAAGCCAGCTGAAAGAATGTGGAGAGATGAGCAGCATGTTCATCTAAAGAATTACTAAATATAAGAATGTCATCTATATATACACACAAAAACTGAGAAGTGCCATCAAATATTTTATCCATATGCGCCTGATAATATGCTGACGCATTCATTAATCCGAAAGGGATGACAGTCCATTGGAAGTGGCCGAACGGGCAACTGAACGCTGTCTTGTCTCTATCTTCTTCCTTGACTCGTATTTGGTAAAAGCCAGATTTGCAGTCGAACTGTGAGAAATATTTACAGGCTGCAACCTTTTCTAGCAGATAGCTTTTGTCTGGTATGGGATATGGATATGGTTCAGTAATGGCATTTAATGGTCGATAATTGATGACCATTCTCTTCTTTCCTCTCTTCTGTTTTGAATGCTTGTTAACCATAAAGGCGTAACAGCAATAAGGAGAAGTGGATTTTTCTATAAGACCATTAGCTTCCAGATCTTTGATCTGTGCTTCCATATCATTGTAATCCTGTGCTGGGATGGGAATTCTTTTCCCAATCTTCATATGCTTGCCTTCAAGGATGTTTATTTCCATCTCAGGCATATTCTTGGACCAAAACTGTTGGGGATTATCCGAACAGATAGAGGACTTGATCCTTTCACCTATTTTTATAATCTCAGCAGGGATTGTCTCAGGACTCTGAGTCATAGCACTTGGAAATTGCTCTATGGCGTAAATGAGCCGAGGTATTCTTAGCCTTTCATTTTCTATGGTGAACATTATACTTTTTGCAGTGGCACCATAGGGCGTATATCTATCTATGAAAGATCCTCCTAGAAGGATATCTATTGGCATCTTCTCTAGGGCAAAGAAATCACAGTGGAAGATTTTATTTTGGATACGTAGGGGCTGCTGGTGTTTATACTTATTGCAGGTAAAACTATTCCCCTGAATATCTATGCTCTTGTAAGCAAGATTCTCATCTAGTGTCTTCCAGTCACTAATGAGTTGTGGCTTGGCAAAAGATAGAGAAGCACCTGTGTCTACTTATGGATCAACAAGTCTGCCATTGATTTCTAATGTAAAGAACTGAGCAAATCTACCATTGATTAAATGGTTTAGATAGGCAGGTTGTGGTAATTCTAAGGAAGGAATACTGGTACATACCAATTTTTGTCCTGGGTCTTGTACAATTATCGATTCTGTGTAGACTTCTTCTTCAGGTTCTGGTTCTGCTTCTTCTTCTTGATGGTTACTGCATTCACCCGAGCAGTAATCTTGGTCAGAGTAAAAGATACTTTCGACTTCATCATCCTCTTCATAGCCATCATCCCATCTGGGGTCTTCTGCTAAGACAGGGTCTTCTGCAGGCATAATTTGTTCCCAGATTGGTTCTCTGATCTCTTTTGGCAGCTCTCTGTTGGTGAACTTGTTCTTGATCCAGGAGTCGCTTGGCTTGAACTGACTTGGATAATGCACAGGAGGATGTTGTGGTCTGTGCACTGTCGGTGGTTGTCGCGGCTGAGAGGGCTGTCTCCCTCTGGATGATTCTCCTCTAGAAAATCCTCTTCCTCTAGGCTTCTCTGGTCTTTCTGGAACTTCATGATGATTGCGTGACCAGGGTCCATATGCCTCATATGACGGATTATGTCCTCTTGGCCTATAAGGGCGTGATTCTTGCTGCATGTTTGTCATTGGTTGCTCAAGATCATTGGCGAGAGATTCTAGCTCTGCTGCATCTTCATCATCTGATGCTTCATCTGGAAGATCTTCAAGCACAGGTTCATATATATCGTCTTGAAGATAAAGATCTTCATCTGCATCAATAATATCCCACCACGCTGCTGCGTTTAAGGAGAAAACAACTTTAACTGTGGGATTTTTACAAGAGCAGTTAGGAGCAATATGGCCAGGCTGGCGACAGATATAGCAAATGGGATTTTTAGAAGGAGGACATGTTGTATGGCGTTTCTTGAGGAAACGGTAAGGAGGTGCATAAGAATGCTTCTTAGGAAAAGAGCGGCACTTATAGGAAAGATGCCGGCGTCGCTGCTTCTGATGTCGGCGAGGTTGTACATATGGTCGACAGCCGAAGGGGGCTATTTCATTAAAGACAGGAGCGATTGAAGTGGCTTGATGCTTGCTTAATTTCTGCATGGACTTTGTCTCAGAGACTAAAGTCATAATATTTTGCTGGGTAAAGTCGATAATATCGGAGAGAGCAAGTTCTTCGATAGTAAGACCTTTTAGATCGATATATGAGAGGACTCGGTCGATCAGGTTATAGGGCATAGCATGCAGGAATTTTAACTTGACTTCTGTAGATGTAGAACATCTGCTTTCATATGCAAGCTTTCTAAACTGTTTAGAAAAAGCTTCAAATTGCTTGAGATCACATAGCTCCATTTTCATTAACCATTTTTTGGATTCTAAAGTTCTATTGCCGACAGGCGGGGCAAACTCATCAATTAGTAATCTAAATAATGCATTTAGAGAATCTGGCTGGTTATGTACACACTCGAATTGTTGAGCTTCAGGGATAGCATCCCACCAGAGATTAGTAATTCCCCAAAAAAAATTTACTGCAAAGCAACTGCTGCCTACTTGATCAAGATGGGCCTGTATTGTAAGAACTCGCATGGTATTGCACCAGGCGGCAATTTCATCTAAAGGATTTAGCAGGTCATCAATATTGAGGTACCATGGCTGAAGGTGGACATGAGTGCATTGCATAAGGGAATGACTAGGAGATTTTTTAATGGTTTTAAAAGAAGGGCCAAGAGATACTGAACAAAGAGGTCTGGATGAGGACTCGGCCTTTTGGTCTTCTTTAGATAACCAACTGAGACTCTCTTCTAAGCTATCAAGCTTTGAATCTAAAGAATCAACTTTCTTCTGTATAATATTTACAGTATCCTTAATGGATAGAATGTCTCTACACAGATCATCAAAATTTTTAGAGAAATGAGAATTAAATCTTGCTACATAATTTCTCTGTCTAAACTCATTGGATGGATTATCGTATGTAGCTGAGAAGTACTGCATCGTACCTGCTGGTTGTCTGTGGACACCTTTTGGCGACGGCCATCTTCCACCTCTGTAGAGAGTGACTGTATCTTCTGTGTAGAAATCAAGACTGTCTTCTCTTGGAAGACTCATTAGTGTTGGTGGTAAATCGTTGCCTGGATTTACCTCTTCATCCTCTATAAGAATATGACCAGTCTTTACAGATCTACGGGATGAGGACGTAGATGGTCTGGTAGGAGAAGAAAGACGGGAATGCATGGATAAGGATCTAGGCAATATATTTACAGATCTGCCATCACTTTGATGTACAGTGGCTTGGCTTTTCATTTTTGGAGAGACATGCTTAAGCCAATCAAGTTTCCATTATAGTGGAACTTCAATTGTCTCGATATGTCCCTTTTGTAACTGGACTGTGCCACTCAATCTTCTTGCATAGGGCAGATTTTCAAGGATTTTGGTGTGGTTTGTGTTGGTCATACTATACAAAACTGAAATGTTGATAGATGCATATTGGAATTCTCCAAACATTTCAAGACCAAACAGAGAAGTAAACAAACCCCAACAATCTAAAGATCCATGCTTAACTTCTTTACAACCTTTGTCGCGGACTGCAACAGAAAGGTTTGGACAAAACTCAAAACAGATAATATTATCATTAAGTCGGCCAAGGCTAGATAATTGACAGGTATGTTTAAAACTAACTTGGCGACGATCACACAAAGCTAAGTACAACACTGGTTTTATATTAGCAGGAATCAAAGGTCTGATATGTATTCTGATTAACCCGAAATGGACAAACTTTACATCTTCATGCGATCTAATATACTGGATTTCTTTTTTAGGTAGCAGGGAGAGTAAGTTTGTTTGGTACAACTTGTTTGGTTTATAACAGAGGGTTAATTCGACAGACTTAATTCTTGGTTTAACAAATGACAAATAAGTAGATGTATATAAAAACTTGAATTTAACTAGTTCAGACCTTTTATACACACTAGAAGCCTTAAGAGCCGGAGGTTTGAACTGGCTGATTTCTTTTTCAAGAGTTTCTTCAGTGGTTTCTATGTCAGGGCAATCTGAAATCTGATCTGGAACAAATGGAGGTAATTCATACATACCTTCAAATTCAGATTCATTGACAATTTCTACGATAGATGTGGATGGTGCTTTTCCAAATTCCATTGTGGGGAGATTTGGGTTCTGGTGAGCGAGAAATTTCTGGTCAGGGAAAAGGATATGCAGAGATAAAAGCGGCCTATAGCAAATGGGTGAACGGCCTGTGACTCGATGCAATAACTTCCCAAAGAAATTTGCAAAGCAGATAACTTAAAAGATCTTATCCACGGAAGAGGAAAATAAATCACAACTTACTAAAGATCTTCATCTGCATCAATAATATCCCACCACGTTGCTGCATTGGAGGAGAAAATAGCTTTAACTGCGGGATTTTTACAAAAGCAGTTAGGAGCAATATGGCCGGGCTGGCGACAGATATAGCAAATGGGCTTTTTAGAAGGAGGAAGTGCTGTATGGCATTTCTTGAGGAAACGGTGAGGAGGTGCATAAGAATGCTTCTTAGGAAAAGAGCGGCGCTTATAGAAAAGATGCTGACATCGCTGATTCTGATGTCGGTACGGTTGTATATATGGTCGACAGCCGAAGGGGGCTGTTTCATTAAAGACAGGAGCGATTGAAGCGGCTTGATGCTTGCTTAATTTTTGCATGGACTTTGTCTCAGAGACTAAAGTCATAATATTTTGCTGGGTAAAGTCGATAATATTGGAGAGAGCAAGTTCTTCGATAGTAAGACCTTTTAGATCGATATATGAGAGGACTCGGTCGATCAGGTTATAGGGCATAGCATGCAGGAATTTTAACTTGACTTCTGTAGATGTAGAACATCTGCTTTCATGTGCAAGCTTTCTAAACTGTTTAGAAAAAGCTTCAAATTGCTTGAGATCACATAGCTCCATTTTCATTAACCATTTTTTGGATTCTAAAGTTTTATTGCCGACAGGCGGGGCAAACTCATCAATTAGTAATCTAAATAATGCATTTAGAGAATCTGGCTGGTTATGTACACGCTCGAATTGCTGAGCTTCAGGGATAGCATCCCACCAGAGATTAGTAATTCCCCAAAAAAATTTTACTGCAAAGCAACTGCTGCCTACTTGATCAAGATGGGCCTGTATTGTAAGAACTCGCATGGTATTGCACCAGGCGGCAATTTCATCTAAAGCATTTAGCAGGTCATCAATATTGAGGTACCATGGCTGCAGGTGGACATGAGTGTGTTGCATAAGGGAATGACTAGGAGATTTTTTAATGGTTTTAAAAGAAGGGCCAAAAGATACTGAACAAAGAGGTCTGGATGAGGACTCGGCCTTTTGGTCTTCTTTAGATAACCAACTGAGACTGTCTTCTAAGCTATCAAGCTTTGAATCTAAAGAATCAACTTTCATCTGTATAATATTTACAGTATCCTTAATGGATAGAACGTCTCTACACAGATCATCAAAATTTTCAGAGAAATGAGAATTAAATCTTGCTACATAATTTCTCTGTCTAAACTCAATTGATGGATTATTGTATGCAGCTGAGAAGTACTGCATCGTACCTGCTGGTTGTCTGTGGACACCTTTTGGTGGCGGCCATCTTCCACCTCTGTAGAGAGTGACTGTATCTTCTGTGTAGAAATCAAGACTGTCTTCTCTTGGAAGACTCATTAGTGTTGGTGGTAAATCATTGCCTAGATTTACCTCTTCATCCTCTATAATAATATGACCAGTCTTTACAGATCTACGGGATGAGGATGTAGATGGTCTGGTAGGAGAAGAAAGACGGGAATGCATGGATAAGGATCTAGGCAATATATTTACAGATCTGCCATCACTTTGATGTACAGTGGCTTGGCTTTTCATTTTTGGAGAGACATGCTTAAGCCAATCAAGTTTCCATTCTGGTGGAACTTCAATTATCGCGATATGTCCCTTTTGTAACTGGACTGTGCCACTCAATCTTCTTGCATAGGGCAGATTTTCAAGGATTTTGGGGTGGTTTGTGTTGGTCATACTATACAAAACTCAAATGTTGATAGATGCATATTGGAATTCTCCAAACATTTCAAGACCAAACAGAGAAGTAAACAAACCCCAAAAATCTAAAGATCCATGCTTAACTTCTTTACAACGTTTGTCACGGACTGCAACAGAAAGGATTGGACAAAACTCAAAACAGATAATATTATCATTAAGTCAGCCAAGGCTAGATAATTGACAGGAATGTTTAAAACTAACTTGGCGACGATCACAGAAAGCTAAGTACAACACTGGTTTTATATTAACAGGAATCAAAGGTCTGATATGTATTCTGATTAACCCGAAATGGACAAACTTTACATCTTCATGCGATCTAATATACTGGATTTCTTTTTCAGGTAGCAGGGAGAGTAAGTTTGTTTGGTACAACTTGTTTGGTTTATAACAGAGGGTTAATTCGACAGACTTAATTCTTGGTTTAACAAATGACAAATAAGTAGATGTATATAAAAACTTGGATTTAACTAGTTCAGACTTTTTATACACACTAGAAGCCTTAAGAGCCGGAGGTTTGAACTGGCTGATTTCTTTTTCAAGAGTTTCTTCAGTGGTTTCTATGTCAGGGCAATCTAACATCTGATCTGGAACAAATGGAGGTAATTCATACATACCTTCAAATTCAGATTCATTGACAATTTCTACGGTAGATGTGGATGGTGCTTTTCCAAATTCCATTGTGGGGAGATTTGGGTTCTGGTGAGCAAGAAATTTTTGGTCAGTGAAAAGGATATGCAGAGATAAAAGTGGCCTATAGCAAATGGTTGAACGGCCTGTGACTCGATGCAATAACTTCCCAAAGAAATTTGCAAAGCAGAGAACTCAAAAGATCTTATCCACGGAAGAGGAAAATAAATCACAAAATAGTGGTCGTTTCAAGAAATCAGTGAATTGGTTCTCTGATCTCTTTTGGCGGCTCTCTGTTGGTGAACTTGTTCTTGATCCAGGAGTCACTTGGCTTGAACTAACTTGGATAATGCACAGGAGGATGTTGTGGTCTGTGCACTGTCGGTGTTTGTCGTGGCTGAGAGGGCTGTCTCCCTCTGGATGATTCTCCTCTAGAAAATCCTCTTCCTCTAGGCTTCTCTGGTCTTTCTGGAACTTCATGATGATTGCGTGACCAGGGTCCATATGCCTCATATGACAGATTATGTCCTCTTGGCCTGTAAGGTTGTGATCCTCGCTGCATGTTTGTCATTGGTTGCTCAAGATCATTGGCGAGAGATTCTAGCTCTGCTGCATCTTCATCATCTGATGCTTCATCTGGAAGATCTTCAAGCACAGGTTCATATATATCATCTTGAAGATAAAGATCTTCATCTGCATCAATAATATGCTCTTCACTTGCCCTTTTCAAAGGATCCTGTGAATCAGAAATTGAAACAAGGATATTGTAATAAGTTTGTAATAGCTTTTGAGTGAGTAATATAGTGAAGCCGTAGCCATTTGGCCCCTGCCTACTATCGCAGGTTTTTGCTAAATTCAAGCTGGCAAGAACGGAACAAGGAGGCGTCTACTGACGTGAAAAAGATTGGTATCAGAGCCACACAGATCTAGAGTTAGTTGTCAAATACTACTGTAAGTTGTGATTTATTTTCCTCTTCCGTGGATAAGATCTTTTGAGTTCTCTGCTTTGCAAATTTCTTTGAGAAGTTATTGCATCGAGTCACAGGCCGTTCACCCATTTGCTATAGGCCGCTTTTATCTCTGCATATCCTTTTCACTGACCAGAAATTTCTCGCTCACCAGAACCCAAATCTCCCCACAATGGAATTTGGAAAAGCACCATCCACATCTATCGTAGAAATTGTCAATGAATCTGAATTTGAAGGTATGTATGAATTACCTCCATTTGTTCCAGATCAGATGTTAGATTGCCCTGACATAGAAACCACTGAAGAAACTCTTGAAAAAGAAATCAGCCAGTTCAAACCTCCGGCTCTTAAGGCTTCTAGTGTGTATAAAAAGTCTAAACTAGTTAAATTCAAGTTTTTATATACATCTACTTATTTGTCATTTGTTAAACCAAGAATTAAGTCTGTTGAATTAACCCTCTGTTATAAACCAAACAAACTTACTCTCCCTGCTACCTAAAAAAGAAATCCAGTATATTAGATCGCATGAAGATGTAAAGTTTGTCCATTTCAGGTTAATCAGAATACATATCAGACCTTTGATTCCTGCTAATATAAAACCAGTGTTGTACTTAGCTTTGTGTGATCATTGCCAAGTTAGTTTTAAACATACTTGTCAATTATCTAGCCTTGGCCGACTTAATGATAATATTATCTGTTTTGAGTTTTGTCCAAACCTTTCTGTTGCAGTCCGCGACAAAGGTTGTAAAGAAGTTAAGCATGGATCTTTAGATTATTGGGGTTTGTTTACTTCTTTGTTTGGTCTTGAAATGTTTGGAGAATTCCAATATGCATCTATCAACATTTCAGTTTTGTATAGTATGACCAACACAAACCACATCAAAATCCTTGAAAATCTGCCCTATGCAAGAAGATTGAGTGGCACAGTCCAGTTACAAAAGGGACATATCGAGACAATTGAAGTTCCACTAGAATGGAAACTTGATTGGCTTAAGCATGTCTCTCCAAAAATGAAAAGCCAAGCCACTGTACATCAAAGTGATGGCAGATCTGTAAATATATTGCCTAGATCCTTATCCATGCATTCCCGTCTTTCTTCTCCTACCAGACCATCTACGTCCTCATCCCGTAGATCTGTAAAGACTGGTCATATTCTTATAGAGGATGAAGAGGTAAATCCAGGCAACGATTTACCACCAACACAAATGAGTCTTCCAAGAGAAGACAGTCTTGATTTCTACACAGAAGATACAGTCACTCTCTACAGAGGTGGAAGATGGCCGCCGCCAAAAGGTGTCCACAGACAACCAGCAGGTACGATGCAGTACTTCTCAGCTACATACGATAATCCATCCAATGAGTTTAGACAGAGAAATTATGTAGCAAGATTTAATTCTCATTTCTCTGAAAATTTTGATGATCTGTGTAGAGACATTCTATCCATTAAGGATACTGTAAATATTATACAGAAGAAAGTTGATTCTTTAGATTCAAAGCTTGATAGCTTAGAAGACAGTCTCAGTTGGTTATCTAAAGAAGACCAAAAGGCCGAGTCCTCATCCAGACCTCTTTGTTCAGTATCTTTTGGCCCTTCTTTTAAAACCATTAAAAAATCTCCTAGTCATTCCCTTATGCAACGCACTCATGTCCACCTGCAGCCATGGTACCTCAATATTGATGACCTGCTAAATCCTTTAGATGAAATTGTCGCCTGGTACAATACCATGCGAGTTCTTACAATACAGGCCCATCTTGATCAAGTAGGCAGTAGTTGCTTTGTAGTAAAATTTTTCTGGGGAATTACTAATCTCTGGTGGGATGCTATCCTTGAAGCTCAGCAATTCAAGCGTGTACATAACCAGCCAGATTCTCTAAATGCATTATTTAGATTACTAATTGATGAGTTTGCCCCGCCTGTCGACAATAGAACTTTAGAATCCAAAAAATGGTTAATGAAAATGGAGCTATGTGATCTCAAGCAATTTGAAGCTTTTTCTAAATAGTTTAGAAAGCTTGCATATGAAAGTAGATGTTCTACATCTACAGAAGTCAAGTTCAAATTCCTGCATGCTATGCCCTATAACCTGATCGACCGAGTCCTCTCATATATCGATCTAAAAGGTCTTACTATCGAAGAACTTGCTCTCTCCAATATTATCGACTTTACCCAGCAAAATATTATGACTTTAGTCTCTAAGACAAAGTCCATGCAGAAATTAAGCAAGCATCAAGCCGCTTCAATCGCTCCTGTCTTTAATGAAATAGCCCCCTTCGGCTGTCGACCATATGTACAACTGTGCCAACATCAGAAGCAGCGACGCCGGCATCTTTCCTATAAGCACCGCTCTTTTTCTAAGAAGCATTCTTATGCACCTCCTCACTGTTTCCTCAAGAAATGCCATACAACACGTCCTCCTTCTAAAAAGCCCATTTGCTATATCTGTCACCAGCCTGGCCATATTGCTCCTAACTACTCTTGTAAAAATCCCGCAGTTAAAGCTGTTTTCTCCTCCAACGCAGCAGCGTGGTGGGATATTATTGATGTAGATGAAGATCTTTATCTTCAAGACGATATATATGAACCTGTGCTTGAAGATCTTCCAGATGAAGCATCAGATGATGAAGATGCAGCAGAGCTAGAATCTCTTGCCAATGATCTTGAGCAACCAATGACAAACATGCAGTGAGGATCATGCCCTTACAGGCCAAGAGGACATAATCCATCATATGAGGCTTATGGACCCTAGTCACGCAATCATCATGAAGTTCCAAAAAGACCAGAGAAGCCTAGAGGAAGAGGATTTTCTAGAGGAGAATCATCCAGAGGGAGACAACCCTCTCAGCCGTGACAACCACCGACAGTGCATAGACCACAACATCCTCATGTGCATTATCCAAGTCAGTTTAAGCCAAGTGACTCTTGGATCAAGAACAAGTTCACCAACAGAGAGCCGCCAAAAGAGATCAGAGAACCAATTTGGGAACAAATTATGCCTGCAGAAGACCCTGTCTTAGCAGCAGACCCCAGATGGGATGATGGCTACGAAGAGGATGATGAAGTCGGAAGTATCTTTTACTCTGACCAAGATTACTGCC
The DNA here is from genome assembly GCA_037957365.1 of Torreya grandis. NCBI lineage: Eukaryota > Viridiplantae > Streptophyta > Pinopsida > Cupressales > Taxaceae > Torreya > Torreya grandis. Next base: position 667,630 of record JARHVA010005704.1, read on the forward strand.
CTGGTGAATGCAGTAACCAACAAGAAGAAGAACCAAAACCAGAACCTGAAGAAGAAGTCTACACAGAACCGATAATTGTACAAGACCCAAGAAGACAAAAATTGGTATGTACCAGTATTCCTTCCTTAGAATTACCACAACCTGCCTATCTAAACCATTTAATCAAGCGTAGATTTGCTAAGTTCTTTACATTAGAAATCAATGGCAGACTTGTTGATGCACAAGTAGACACAGGTGCTTCTCTATCTTTTGCCAAGCCACAACTCATTAGTGACTGGAAGCACTAGATGAGAATCTTGCTTACAAGAGCATAGATATTTAGGGGAATAGTTTTACCTGCAATAAGTATAAATACCAGCAGCCCCTATGTATCCAAAATAAAATCTTCCACTATGATTTCTTTGCCCTAGAGAAGATGCCAATAGATATCCTTCTAGGAGGATCTTTCATAGATAGATATACGCCCTATGGTGCCACTGCAAAAAGTATAATGCTCACCATAGAAAATGAAAGGCTAAGAATACCTCGGCTCATTTACGCCACAGAGCAATTTCCAAGTGCTATGACTCAGAGTCCTGAGACAATCCCTGCTGAGATTATAGAAATAGGTGAAAGGATCAAGTCCTCTATCTGTTCGGATAATCCCCAACAGTTTTAGTCTAAGACTATGCCTGAGATGGAAATAAACATCCTTGAAGGCAAGCATATGAAGATTGGGAAAAGAATTCCCATCCCAGCATAGGATGACAATGATATGGAAGCACATATCAAAGATCTGGAAGCTAATGGTCTTATAGAAAAATCCACTTCTCCTTATTGCTGTTACGCCTTTATGGTTAACAAGCATTCAGAACAGAAGAGAGGAAAGAAGAGAATGGTCATCAATTATCGACCATTAAATGCCATTACTGAACCATATCCATATTCCATACCAGACAAAAGCTATCTGCTAGAAAAGGTTGCAGCCTGTAAATATTTCTCACAGTTCGACTGCAAATCCAGCTTTTACCAAATACGAGTCAAGGAAGAAGACAGAGCCAAGACATCGTTCAGTTGCCCATTCGGCCACTTCCAATGGACTGTCATGCCTTTCGGATTAATGAATGCGCTAGCATATTATCAGGTGCATATGGATAAAATATTTGACGGCACTTCTCAGTTTTTGTGTGTATATATAGATGACATTCTTATATTCAGTAATTCTTTAGATGAACATGCTGCTCATCTCTCCACATTCTTTCAGCTGGCTTCAAATGCAGGAATAGTTCTATCAGAGACAAAGATTCAGTTGTGTACAATTGAATGCATTTTCATCAGAATGGTGATCCGAGACTCCAAACTACAGATCCAGCCGCACATCAAGGAAAAGGTTATCGATTTTCCTGAGCAACTTGATAAACCTAAGTTGCAAGCATTTTTGGGATTGTTAAATTATTCAAATAGTTTTTATCCTAACACTGGTGAAGACAGATTCTTGTTGCAAGAACTTCTCCAGAAAAGAAAAGCATTTCATTGGGAAAAACAACATACAGATGCAGTTCAGAAGATTAAAGACAAGGTTGCTGCCTTGCCGAAACTGCACATCCCAAAGTCTCAAGACATGAAAGTTTATACCGATGCCTCAGACCTCTCATGGGGAGGAGTACTTGTTTGCATTGTAAATAATATTGAATATGTGTGTGAGTTTACTAGTGGAGTTTTTAGCTCAGATGTACTGAAATGGATCTCATCTGATAAAGAGATCTATGCTGTTAAAAAATGCTTAGAGAAGTTTATCCTTAAGCTTCTACATCTGCCACATTTTGTTGTTGTAACTGACTGCACCAGATTTCTTACCTTTAGAGAAAAGGACCATGGTAGGAAAGATGGCCGTGGAAAGTATGTTCGGTGGCAAGCATTTTTCAATCAGTTTCATTTTTCAGTAGAGCATATTATAGGTAAAAATAATGTAATAGCAAATTGGCTTAGTAGAAATCCTCCAGCTACTCTCATGCATCAGCCTGCACCTGGATTCAATCTAACCAGGATATTAAATCAAGCATTCGAGTCTTTGAATGCGGTGATCCAAGAACAAATTCTAAGAGAAGGCATGCATCCCTGATTTATGAGGATTTCTCATGCAGCATCACAAGACCTATAGATGTCTGCAGCAGTGACGATTCAAGCAAACCGCAGACAGAATACTGGAGTCATCACAATAGAGCGCCTTAACAGTGAATATCTCTATAATCAATTCACTGATTTATTGAAACGACCACTATGGACTTGGTGTATTCGGATAAGATCGGCACACAATGAACATTTGTATCGGTGGATAGCAAGACATGGCCCGCACCGCATTCACGAAGATACGGTGGTGCATAAAATAATTCACCAACAGCTTGAGTGGGAATCTCATTTCCACTATACTCCGCGTCGTATGCCATGTGACACTGGCCGTTGCCGACATTGGTACCTACAAAGCACATTCCAGATAAGGTGCCTTTTTCAGCCTATATCCGAAGATGACTTATTTGATGAAGTGGAAGACATATTGGGCCCACAACCCATGATTCCTTCTTCACCATCACCGACACCATCATGTGGGTCTAATGCGTCCAATAGTATCTCACTGTAGCTATGAGCTGTAAAGCATGACGAGACAGACACCGCCTTGCCAGCGAGCAGGCAGGACCTCTCTATTGCTATAATTAAGCCTCTCCACCTTAGTAGTATCATCGAAAAATTTTCATTGTGAAAATCTAGTAGCCTTGTAAAAGAGTATGCTCTTCACTTGCCCTTTTCGAAGGATCCTGTGAATTAGAAATTGAAACAAGGATATTGTAATAAGTTTGTAATAGCTTTTGAGTGAGTAATATAGTGAAGCCGTAGCCATTCGGCCCTTGCCTACTATCATAGATTTCTGCTAAATTCAAGCTGGCAAGAACAGAACAAGGAGGTGTCTACTGACATGAAAAAGATTGGTATCAGAGCCACACAGATCTAGAGTTAGTTGTCAAATACTACTGTAAGTTGTGATTTATTTTCCTCTTCCGTGGATAATATCTTTTGAGTTCTCTGCTTTGCAAATTTCTTTGGGAAGTTATTGCATCGAGTCACAGGCCGTTCACCCATTTGCTATAGGCCACTTTTATCTCTGCATATCCTTTTCCCTGACCAGAAATTTCTCGCTCACCAGAACCCAAATCTCCCCACAATGGAATTTGGAAAAGCACCATCCACATCTACCGTAGAAATTGTCAATGAATCTAAATTTGAAGGTATGTATGAATAACCTCCATTTGTTCCAGATCAGATGTCAGATTGCCCTGACATAGAAACCACTGAAGAAACTCTTGGAAAAGAAATCAGCCAGTTCAAACCTCCGGCTCTTAAGGCTTCTAGTGTGTATAAAAAGTCTGAACTAGTTAAATCCAAGTTTTTATATACATCTACTTATTTGTCATTTGTTAAACAAAGAATTAAGTCTGTCGAATTAACCCTCTGTTATAAACCAAAAAAGTTGTACCAAACAAACTTACTCTCCCTGTTACCTAAAAAATAAATCCAGTATATTAGATCGCATGAAGATGTAAAGTTTGTCCATTTCGGGTTAATCAGAATACATATCAGACCTTTGATTCCTGCTAATATAAAACCAGTGTTGTACTTAGCTTTGTGTGATCGTCGCCAAGTTAGTTTTAAACATTCCTGTCAATTATCTAGCCTTGGCTGACTTAATGATAATATTATCTGTTTTGAGTTTTGTCCAAACCTTTCTGTTGCAGTCTGCGACAAAGGTTGTAAAGAAGTTAAGCATGGATCTTTAGATTGTTGGGGTTTGTTTACTTCTCTGTTTGGTCTTGAAATGTTTGGAGAATTCCAATATGCATCTATCAACATTTCATTTTTGTATAGTATGACCAACACAAACCACCCTAAAATCCTTGAAAATCTACCCTATGCAAGAAGATTGAGTGGCACAGTCCAGTTACAAAAGGGACATATCGAGACAATTGAAGTTCCACCAGAATGGAAACTTGATTGGCTTAAGCATGTCTCTCCAAAAATGAAAAGTCAAGCCACTGTACATCAAAGTGATGGCAGATCTGTAAATATATTGCCTAGATCCTTATCCATGCATTCCCATCTTTCTTCTCCTACCAGACCATCTACGTCCTCATCCCGTAGATCTGTAAAGACTAGTCATATTCTTATAGAGGATGAAGAGGTAAATACAGGCAACGATTTACCACCAACACTAATGAGTCTTCCAAGAGAAGACAGTCTTGATTTCTACACAGAAGATACAGTCACTCTCTACAGAGGTGGAAGATGGCCGCCGCCAAAAGGTGTCCACAGACAACCAGCAGGTATGATGCAGTACTTCTCAGCTGCATACGATAATCCATCCAATGAGTTTAGACAGAGAAGTTATGTAGCAAGATTTAATTCTCATTTCTCTGAAAATTTTGATGATCTGTGTAGAGACGTTCTATCCATTAAGGATACTGTAAATATTATACAGAATTAAGTTGATTCTTTAGATTCAAAGCTTGATAGCTTAGAAGACAGTCTCAGTTGGTTATCTAAAGAAGACCAAAAGGCTGAGTCCTCATCCAGACCTCTTTGTTCAGTATCTTTTGGCCCTTCTTTTAAAACCATTAAAAAATCTCCTAGTCATTCCCTTATGCAACGCACTCATGTCCACCTGCAGCCATGGTACCTCAATATTGATGACCTGCTAAATCCTTTAGATGAAATTGCCGCCTTGTGCAATAGCATGCAAGTTCTTACAATACAGGCCCATCTTGATAAAGTAGGCAGCAGTTGCTTTACAGTAAAATTTTTCTGGGGAATTACTAATCTCTGGTGGGATGCTATCCCTGAAGCTCAGCAATTCGAGCGTGTACATAACCAGCCAGATTCTCTAAATGCATTATTTAGATTACTAATTGATGAGTTTGCCCCGCCTGTCGGCAATAGAACTTTAGAATCCAAAAAATGGTTAATGAAAATGGAGCTATGTGATCTCAAGCAATTTAAAGCTTTTTCTAAACAGTTTAGAAAGCTTGCATATGAAAGTAGATGTTCTACATCTACAGAAGTCAAGTTAAAATTCTTGCATGCTATGCCCTATAACCTGATCGACCGAGTCCTATCATATATCGATCTAAAAGGTCTTACTATCGAAGAACTTGCTCTCTCCGATATTATCGACTTTGCCCAGCAAAATATTATGACTTTAGTCTCTGAGACAAAGTCCATGCAGAAATTAAGCAAGCATCAAGCCGCTTCAATCGCTCCTGTCTTTAATGAAACAGCCCCCTTCGACTGTCGACCATATGTACAACCATGTCGACATCAGAAGCAGCGACGCTGGCATCTTTCCTATAAGCGCCGCTCTTTTCCTAAGCAGCATTCTTATGCACCTCCTCACCGTTTCCTCAGGAAATGCCATATAGCACGTCCTCCTTCTAAAAAGCCCATTTGCTATATTTGTCGCCAGCCTAGCCATATTGCTCCTAACTGCTCTTGTAAAAATCCCGCAGTTAAAGCTATTTTCTCCTCTAATGCAGCAGCGTGGTGGGATATTATTGATGCAGATGAAGATCTTTATCTTCAAGATGATATATATGAACCTGTGCTTGAAGATCTTTCAGATGAAGCATCAGATGATGATGATGCAGCAGAGCTAGAATCTCTCGCCAATGATCTTGAGCAACCAATGACAAACATGCAGCGAGGATCACGCCCTTATAGGCCAAGAAGACATAATCCGTCATATGAGGCATATGGACCCTGGTCACGCAATCATCATGAAGTTCCAGAAAGACCAGAGAAGCCTAGAGGAAGAGGATTTTCTAGAGTAGAATCTTCCAGAGGGAGACAGCCGCGACAACCACCGACAGTGCACAGACCACAACATCCTCCTGTGCATTATCCAAGTCAATTCAAGCCAAGCGACTCCTGGATCAAGAACATGTTCACCAACAGAGAGCCACCAAAAGAGATCAGAGAACCAATCTGGGAACAAATTATGCCTGCAGAAGACCCTGTCTTAGCAGCAGACCCCAGATGGGATGATGGCTACGAAGAGGATGATGAAGTCGGAAGTATCTTTTACTCTGACCAAGATTACTGCCCTGGTGAATGCAGTAACCAACAAGAAGAAGAAGTAGAACCAGAACCTGAAGAAGAAGTCTACACAGAACCGATAATTGTACAAGACCCAGGAAGACAAAAATTGGTATGTACCAGTATTCCTTCCTTAGAATTACCACAACCTACCTATCTAAACCATTTAATCAATGGTAGATTTGCTCAGTTCTTTACATTAGAAATCAATGGTAGACTTGTTGATGCACAAGTAGACACAGGTGCTTCTCTATCTTTTGCCAAGCCACAACTCATTAGTGACTGGAAGACACTAGATGAGAATCTTGCTTACAAGAGCATAGATATTCAGGGGAATAGTTTTACCTGCAATAAGTATAAACACCAGCAGCCCCTACATATCCAAAATAAAATCTTCCACTGTGATTTCTTTGCCCTAGAGAAGATGCCAATAGATATCCTTCTAGGAGGATCTTTCATAGATAGATATACGCCCTATGGTGCCACTGTAAAAAGTATAATGTTCACCATAGAAAATGAAAGGCTAAGAATACCTCGGCTCATTAATGCCACAGAGCAATTTCCAAGTGCTATGACTCAGAGTCCTGAGACAATCCCTGCTGAGATTATAGAAATAGGTGAAAGGATCAAGTCCTCTATCTGTTCAGATAATCCCCAACAGTTTTGGTCCAAGACTATGCCTGAGATGGAAATAAACATCCTTGAAGGCAAGCATATGAAGATTGGGAAAAGAATTCTCATCCCAGCACAGGATTACAATGATATGGAAGCACAGATCAAAGATCTGGAAGCTAATGGTCTTATAGAAAAATCCACTTCTCCTTATTGCTGTTACGCCTTTATGGTTAACAAGCATTCAGAACAGAAGAGAGGAAAGAAGAGAATGGTCATCAATTATCGACCATTAAATGCCATTACTGAACCATATCCATATCCCATACCAGACAAAAGCTATCTACTAGAAAAGGTTACAGCTTGTAAATATTTCTCACAGTTCGACTGCAAATCTGGCTTTTACCAAATACGAGTCAAGGAAAAAGACAGAGCCAAGACAGCGTTCAGTTGCCCGTTTGGCCACTTCTAATGGACTATCATGCCTTTCGGATTAATGAATGCGCCAGCATATTATTAGGCGCATATGGATAAAATATTTGATGGCACTTCTCAGTTTTTGTGTGTATATATAGATGACATTCTTATATTCAGTAATTCTTTAGATGAACATGCTGCTCATCTCTCCACATTCTTTCAGCTGGCTTCAAATGTAGGAATAGTTCTATCAGAGACAAAGATTCAATTGTGTACAACTGAATGCAATTTCCTCGGAATGGTGATCAAAGACTCCAAACTGCAGATCCAGCCGCACATCAAGGAAAAGGTTATCGGTTTTCCTAAGCAACTTGATAAACCTAAGTTGCAAGCATTTTTGGGATTGTTAAATTATTTAAATAGTTTTTATCCTAACGCTGGTGAAGACAGATTCTTGTTGCAAGAACTTCTCTATAAAAGAAAAGCATTTTGTTGGGAAAAATGACATACAGATGCAGTCCAGAAGATTAAAGCCAAGGTTGCTGCCTTGCCGAAACTGCACATCCCAAAGTCTCAAGACATGAAAGTTTATACCAATGCCTCAGACCTCTCATGGGGAGGAGTACTTGTTTGCATTGTAAATAATATTGAATATGTGTGTGAGTTTACTAGTGGAGTTTTTAGCTCAGATGTACTGAAATGGATCTCATCTGATAAAGAGATCTATGCTGTTAAAAAATGCTCAGAGAAGTTTATCCTTAAGCTTCTACATCTGCCACATTTTGTTGTTGTAACTGACTGCACCAGATTTCTTACCTTTAGAGAAAAGGACCATGGTAGGAAAGATGGCCGTGGAAAGTATGTTCGGTGGCAAGCATTTTTCAATCAGTTTCATTTTTCAGTAGAGCATATTATAGGTAAAAATAATGTAATAGCAGATTGGCTTAGTAGAAATCCTCCAGCTACTCTCATGCATCAGCCTGCACCTGGATTCAATCTGACCAGGATATTAAATCAAGCATTCGAGTCTTTGAATGCAGTGATCCAAGAACAAATTCTGAGAGAAGGCATGCATCCCCGATTTATGAGGATTTCTCATGCAGCATCACAAGACCTACAAATGTCTGCAGCAGTGACGATTCAAGCAAACCACAGACAGAATACTGGAGTCATCACAATAGAGCGCCTTAACAGTGAATATCTCTATAATCAATTCACTGATTTATTGAAACGACCACTATGGACTTGGCATATTCGGATAAGATCGGCACACAATGAACATTTGTACCGGTGGATAGCACGACATGGCCCACACTGCATTCACGAAGAACAAAATCATAGCCAAGATACGGTGGTGCATACAATAATTCGCCGAAAGCTTGAGTGGGAATCTCATTTCCACTGTACTCCGCATCATATGCCATGTGACACTGGTCATTGCCGACATTGGTACCTACAAAGCACATTCCAGATAAGGTGCCTTTTTTAGCCTATATCCGAAGATGACTTATTTGATGAAGCGGAAGACATATTGGGCCCACAACCCATGATTCCTTCTTCACCATCACCGACACCATCATGTGGGTCTAATGCGTCCAATAGTATCTCACTGTAGCTATGAGCTGTAAAGCATGACGAGACAGACACCGCCTTGCCAGCGAGCAAGCAGGACCTCTCTATTGCTATAAATAAGCCTCTCTGCCTTAGTAGTATCATCAAAAAAATTTCATTGTGAAAATCTAGTAGCCTTGTAAAAGAGTATGCTCTTCACTTGCCCTTTTCGAAGGATCTTGTGAATCAGAAATTGAAACAAGGATATTGTAATAAGTTTGTAATAGCTTTTGAGTGAATAATATAGTGAAGCCGTAGCCATTCAGCCCGTGCCTACTATCGCAGATTTCTGCTAAATTCAAGCTGGCAAGAACGGAACAAGGAGGCGTCTACTGACGTGAAAAAGATAAAACAGCTTTAACTTCGGGATTTTTACAAGAGTAGTTAGGAGCAATATGGCCAGGCTGGTGATAGATATAGCAAATGGGCTTTTTAGAAGGAGGACGTGCTGTATGGCGTTTCTTGAGGAAACGGTATGGCGTGAAAAATGAAACTGATTGAAAAATGCTTGCCACCGAACATACTTTCCATGGCCATCTTTCCTACCATGGTCCTTTTCTCTAAAGGCAGGACCTCTTTATTGCTATAAATAAGCCTCTCCGCCTTAGTAGTATCATCAAAAAAATTTCATTGTAAAAATCTAGTAGCCTTGTAAAAGAGTATGCTCTTCACTTGCCCTTTTCGAAGGATCCTGTGAATCAGAAATTGAAACAAGGATATTGTAATAAGTTTGTAATAGCTTTTGAGTGAGTAATATAGTGAAGCCGTATCCATTCGGCCCCTACCTACTATCCCAAGTTTCTGCTAAATTCAAGCTGGCAAGAACGGAACAAGGAGGTGTTTACTGACGTGAAAAAGATAAAACAGCTTTAACTGCGGGATTTTTACAAGAGCAGTTAGGAGCAATATGGCCAGGCTGGCGACAGATATAGCAAATGGGCTTTTTAGAAGGAGGACGTGCTGTATGGTGTTTCTTGAGGAAATGGTGAGGAGGTGCATAAGAATGCTTCGTAGGAAAAGAGTGGCGCTTATAGGAAAGATGCCGGCGTCGCTGCTTCTGATGTTGGCACAGTTGTACATATGGTCGACAGCCGAAGGGGGCTGTTTCATTAAAGACAGGAGCGATTGAAGCGGCTTGATGCTTGCTTAATTTCTGCATGGACTTTGTCTCAGAGACTAAAGTCATAATATTTTGCTGGGTAAAGTTGATAATATCAGAGAGAGCAAGTTCTTCGATAGTAAGACCTTTTAGATCGATATATGAGAGGACTCGGTCGATCAGGTTATAGGGCATAGCATGTAGGAATTTTAACTTGACTTCTGTAGATGTAGAACATCTGCTTTCATATGCAAGCTTTCTAAACTGTTTAGAAAAAGCTTCAAATTGCTTGAGATCACATAGATCCATTTTCATTAACCATTTTTTGGATTCTAAAGTTCTATTGCCGACAGGCGGGGCAACCTCATCAATTAGTAATCTAAATAATGCATTTAGAGAATCTGGCTGGTTATGTACACGCTCGAATTGCTGAGCTTCAGGGATAGCATCCCACCAGAGATTAGTAATTCCCCAGAAAAATTTTACTGCAAAACAACTGCTGCCTACTTTATCAAAATGGGCCTGTATTGTAAGAACTCGCATGCTATTGCACCAGGCAGCAATTTCATCTAAAGGATTTAGCAGGTCATCAATATTGAGGTACCATGGCTGCAGGTGGACATGAGTGCGTTGCATAAGGGAATGACTAGGAGATTTTTTAATGGTTTTAAAAGAAGGGCCAAAAGATACTGAACAAAGAGGTCTGGATGAGGACTCGGCCTTTTGGTCTTCTTTAGATAACCAACTGAGACTGTCTTCTAAGCTATCAAGCTTTGAATCTAAAGAATCAACTTTCTTCTGTATAATATTTATAGTATCCTTAATGGATAGAACGTCTCTACACAGATCATCAAAATTTTTAGAGAAATGAGAATTATAACTTACTACATAATTTCTCTGTCTAAACTCATTGGATGGATTATCATATGCAGCTGAGAAGTATTGCATCGTACCTACTGGTTGTCTGTGGACACCTTTTGGCGGCGGCCATCTTCCACCTCTGTAGAGAGTGACTGTATCTTCTGTGTAGAAATCAAGACTGTCTTCTCTTGGAAGACTCATTAGTGTTGGTGGTAAATCGTTGCTTGGATTTACCTCTTCATCCTCTATAAGAATATGACCAGTCTTTATAGATCTACGGGATGAGGGCGTAGATGGTCTGGTAGGAGAAGAAAGACGGGAATGCATGGATAAGGATCTAGGCAATATATTTATAGATCTGCCATGAATTTGATGTAGAGTGGCTTGGATTTTCATTTTTGGAGAGACATGCTTAAGCCAATCAAGTTTCCATTCTGGTAGAACTTCAATTGTCTCGATATGTCCCTTTTGTAACTGGACTGTGCCACTCAATCTTCTTGCATAGGGCAGATTTTCAAGGATTTTGGGGTGGTTTGTGTTGGTCATACTATACAAAACTGAAATGTTGATAGATGCATATTGGAATTCTCCAAACATTTCAAGACCAAACAGAGAAGTAAACAAACCCCAACAATCTAAAGATCCATGCTTAAATTCTTTACAACCTTTGTCGCGGACTGCAACAGAAAGGTTTGGACAATACTCAAAACAGATAATATTATCATTAAGTCGGCCAAGGCTAGATAATTGACTGGAATGTTTAAAACTAACTTGGCGACGATCACACAAAGCTAAGTACAACACTGGTTTTATTTTAGCAGGAATCAAAGGTCTGATATGTATTCTGATTAACCCGAAATGGACAAACTTTACATCTTCATGCGATCTAATATACTGGATTTCTTTTTCAGGTAGTAGGGAGAGTAAGTTTGTTTGGTACAACTTGTTTGGTTTATAACAGAGGGTTAATTCGACAGACTTAATTCTTTGTTTGACAAATGACAAATAAGTAGATGTATATAAAAACTTGGATTTAACTAGTTCAGACTTTTTATACACACTAGAAGCCTTAAGAGTCAGAGGTTTGAACTGGCTGATTTCTTTTTCAAGAGTTTCTTCAGTGGTTTCTATGTCAGGGCAATCTGACATCTGATCTGGAACAAATGGAGGTAATTCATACATACCTTCAAATTTAGATTCATTGACAATTTCTACGGTAGATGTGGATGGTGCTTTTCCAAATTCCAGTGTGGGGAGATTTGGGTTCTGGTGAGCGAGAAATTTCTGGTCAGGGAAAAGGATATGCAGAGATAAAAGTGGCCTACAGCAAATGGGTGAACGGCCTGTGACTCAATGCAATAACTTCCCAAAGAAATTTGCAAAGCAGAGAACTCAAAAGATCTTATCTATGGAAGAGGAAAATAAATCACAACTTACAGTAGTATTTGACAACTAACTCTAGATCTGTGTGGCTCTGATACCAATCTTTTTCACGTCCGTAGATGCCTCCTTGTTCCGTTCTTGCCAGCTTGAATTTAGCAAAAACCTGCGATAGTAGGCAGGGGCCGAATGGCTACGGCTTCACTATATTACTCACTCAAAAGCTATTACAAACTTATTACAATATCCTTGTTTCAATTTCTGATTCACAGGATCCTTCGAAAAGGGTAAGTGAAGAGCATACTCTTTTACAAGGCTACTAGATTTTCACAATGAAATTTTTTCGATGATACTACTAAGGCAGAGAGGTTTATTTATAGCAATAGACAGGTCCTGCATGCTCACTCGCAAGGCGGTGTCTGTCTCATCATGCTTTACAGCTCATAGCTACAGTGAGATACTATTGGACGCATTAGACCCACATGATGGTGTCGGTGATGGTGAAGAAGGAATCATGGGTTGTGGGCCCAATATGTCTTCTGCTTCATCAAATAAGTCATCTTCGGATATAGGCTGAAAAAGGCACCTTATCTGGAATGTGCTTTGTAGGTACCAATGTCGGCAACGGCCAGTGTCACATGGCATATGACGCGGAGTACAGTGGAAATGAGATTCCCACCCAAGCTGTCGGTGAATTATTGTATGCACCACCATATCTTCGTGAATGCAGTGCGGGCCATGTCTTGCTATCCACCGGTACAAATGTTCATTGTGTGCCGATCTTATCCGAATACGCCAAGTCCATAGTGGTCGTTTCAATAAATTAGTGAATTGATTATAGAGATATTCACTGTTAAGGCGCTCTATTGTGATGACTCCAGTATTCTGTCTGCAGTTTTCTTGAATCGTCACTGCTACAGACATCTGTAGGTCTTGTGATGCTGCATGAGAAATCCTCGTAAATCGGGGATGCATGCCTTCTCTCAGAATTTGTTCTTGGATCACCGCATTCAAAGACTCGAATGCTTGATTTAATATCCTGGTCAGATTGAATCCAGGTGCAGGCTGATGCATGAGAGTATCTGGAGGATTTCTACTAAGCCAATTTGCTATTACATTATTTTTACCTATAATATACTCTACTGAAAAATGAAACTGATTGAAAAATGCTTGCCACCGAACATACTTTCCACGGCCATCTTTCCTACCATGGTCCTTTTCTCTAAAGGTAAGAAATTTGGTGCAGTCAGTTACAACAACAAAATGTGGCAGATGTAGAAGCTTAAGGATAAACTTCTCTAAGCATTTTTTAACAGCATAGATCTCTTTATCAGATGAGATCCATTTCAGTACATCTGAGCTAAAAACTCCACTAGTAAACTCACACACATATTCAATATTATTTACAATGCAAACAAGTACTCCTCCCCATGAGAGGTCTGAGGCATCGGTATAAACTTTCATGTCTTGAGACTTTGGGATGTGCAGTTCCGGCAAGGTAGCAACCTTGGCTTTAATCTTCTAGACTGCATCTGTATGTTGTTTTTCCCAACGAAATGCTTTTCTTTTTTGGAGAAGTTCTTGCAACAAGAATCTGTCTTCACCAGCGTTAGGATAAAAACTATTTAAATAATTTAACAATCCCAAAAATGCTTGCAACTTAAATTTATCAAGTTGCTCAGGAAAACCGATAACCTTTTCCTTGATGTGTGGCTGGATCTGCAGTTTGGAGTCTCGGATCACCATTCTGAGGAAATTGCATTCAGTTGTACACAACTAAATCTTTGTCTCTGATAGAACTATTCCTGCATTTGAAGCCAGCTGAAAGAATGTGGAGAGATGAGCAGCATGTTCATCTAAAGAATTACTGAATATAAGAATGTCATCTATATATACACACAAAAACTGAGAAGTGCCATCAAATATTTTATCCATATGCGCCTGATAATATGCTGGCGCATTCATTAATCCGAAAGGCATGACAGTCCATTGGAAGTGGCCAAACGGGCAACCGAACGTTGTCTTGGCTCTGTCTTCTTCCTTGACTCGTATTTGGTAAAAGTCAGATTTGCAGTCGAACTATGAGAAATATTTATAGGCTACAACCTTTTCTAGCAGATAGCTTTTGTCTGGTATGGGATATGGATATGGTTCAGTAATGGCATTTAATGGTCGATAATTGATGACCATTCTCTTCTTTCCTCTCTTCTGTTCTGAATGCTTGTTAACCATAAAGGCGTAACAACAATAAGGAGAAGTGGATTTTTCTATAGGACCATTAGCTTCCAGATCTTTGATCTGTGCTTCCATATCATTGTCATCCTGTGTTGGGATGGGAATTCTTTTCCTAATCTTCATATGCTTGCCTTCAAGGATGTTTATTTCCATCTCAGGCATAGTCTTGGACCAAAACTGTTGGGGATTATCCGAACAGATAGAGGACTTGATCCTTTCACCTATTTCTATAATCTCAACAGGGATTGTCTCAGGACTCTGAGTCATAGCACTTGGAAATTGCTCTGTGGCGTAAATGAGTCGAGGTATTCTTAGCCTTTCATTTTCTATGGTGAACATTATACTTTTTGCAGTGGCACCATAGGGCGTATATCTATCTATGAAAGATCCTCCTAGAAGGATATCTATTGGCATCTTCTCTAGGGTAAAGAAATCGCAGTGGAAGATTTTATTTTGGATACATAGGGGCTGCTGGTGTTTATACTTATTGCAGGTAAAACTATTCCCCTGAATATCTATGCTCTTGTAAGCAAGATTCTCATCTAGTGTCTTCCAGTCACTAATGAGTTGTGGCTTGGCAAAAGATAGAGAAGCACCTGTGTCTACTTGTGCATCAACAAGTCTGCCATTGATTTCTAATGTAAAGAACTGAGCAAATATACTATTGATTAAATGGTTTAGATAGGCAGGTTGTGGTAATTCTAAGGAAGGAATACTGGTACATACCAATTTTTGTCTTCCTGGGTCTTGTACAATTATCGGTTCTGTGTAGACTTCTTCTTCAGGTTTTGGTTCTGCTTCTTCTTCTTGTTGGTTACTGCATTCACCAGGGCAGTAATCTTGGTCAGAGTAAAAGATACTTCCGACTTCATCATCCTCTTCCTAGCCATCATCCCATCTGGGGTCTGCTGCTAAGACAGGGTCTTCTGCAGGCATAATTTGTTCCCAGATTGGTTCTCTGATCTCTTTTGGCGGCTCTCTGTTGGTGAACTTGTTCTTGATCCAGGAGTTGCTTGGCTTGAACTGACATGAATAATGCAAAGGAGGATGTTGTGGTCTGTGCACTGTCGGTGGTTGTCACGGCTGAGAGTGTTGTTTCCCTCTGGATGATTCTCCTCTAGAAAATCCTCTTCCTCTAGGCTTCTCTGGTCTTTCTGGAACTTCATGATGATTGCGTTACCAGGGTCCATAAGCCTCATATGACGGATTATGTCCTCTTGGCCTGTAAGGGCGTGATTCTCACTACATGTTTGTCATTGGTTGCTCAAGATCATTGGCAAGAGATTCTAGCTCTACTGCATCTTCATCATCTGATGCTTCATCTCGAAGATCTTCAAGCACAGGTTCATATATATCGTCTTGAAGATAAAGATCTTCATCTGCATCAATAATATCCCACCACACTGCTGCGTTGGAGGAGAAAACAGCTTTAACTGCGGGATTTTTACAAGAGTAGTTAGGAGCAATATGGCCAGGCTGGCGACAGATATAGCAAATGCGCTTTTTAGAAGGAGGACGTGCTGTATGGCGTTTCTTGAGGAAACGATGAGGAGGTGCATAAGAATGCTTCTTAGGAAAAGAGCGGCGCTTATAGGAAAGATGCCGGCATCGCTGCTTCTGATGTCAACGCGGTTGTACATATGGTCGACAGCCGAAGGGGGCTGGTTCATTAAAGATAGGAGCGATTGAAGTGGCTTGATGCTTGCTTAATTTCTGCATGGACTTTGTCTCAGAGACTAAAGTCATAATATTTTGCTGGGTAAAGTCGATAATATTGGAGAGAGCAAGTTCTTCGATAGTAAGACCTTTTAGATCGATATATGAGAGGACTCGGTCGATCAGGTTATAGGGCATAGCATGCAGGAATTTTAACTTGACTTCTGTAGATGTAAAACATCTGCTTTCATATGCAAGCTTTCTAAACTGTTTAGAAAAAGCTTCAAATTGCTTGAGATCACATAGCTCCATTTTCATTAACCATTTTTTGGATTCTAAAGTTCTATTGCCGACAGGCGGGGCAAACTCATCAATTAGTAATCTAAATAATGCATTTAGAGAATCTGGCTGGTTATGTACACGCTCGAATTGCTGAGCTTCAGGGATAACATCCCACCAGAGATTAGTAATTCCCCAGAAAAATTTTACTGCAAAGCAACTGCTGCCTACTTGATCAAGATGGGCCTGTATTGTAAGAACTAGCATGGTATTGCACCAGGCGGCAATTTCATCTAAAGGATTTAGCAGGTCATCAATATTGAGGTACCATGGCTGCAGGTGGACATGAGTGCGTTGCATTAGGGAATGACTAGGATATTTTTTAATGTTTTTAAAAGAAGGGCCAAAAGATACTGAACAAAGAGGTCTGGATGAGGACTCGGCCTTTTGGTCTTCTTTAGATAACCAAATGAGAATGTTTTCTAAGCTATCAAGCTTTGAATCTAAAGAATCAACTTTCTTCTGTATAATATTTACAGTATCCTTAATGGATAGAACGTCTCTACACAGATCATAAAAATTTTTAGAGAAATGAGAATTAAATCTTGCTACATAATTTCTCTGTCTAAACTCATTGGATGGATTATCGTATGTAGCTGAGAAGTACTGCATCGTACCTGCTGGTTGTCTGTGGACACCTTTTGGCGGCGGCCATCTTCCACCTCTGTAGAGAGTGACTGTATCTTCTGTGTAGAAATCAAGACTGTCTTCTCTTGGAAGACTCATTAGTGTTGGTAGTAAATCGTTGCTTGGATTTACCTCTTCATCCTCTATAAGAATATGACCAGTCTTTACAGATCTACGGGATGAGGACGTAGATGGTCTGGTAGGAGAAGAAAGACGGGAATGCATGGATAAAGATCTAGGCAATATATTTACAGATCTGCCATCACTTTGATGTACAGTGGCTTGGCTTTTCATTTTTGGAGAGACATGCTTAAGCCAATCAAGTTTCCATTCTGGTGGAACTTCAATTGTCTCGATATGTCCCTTTTGTAACTAGACTGTGCCACTCAATCTTCTTGCATAGGGCAGATTTTCAAGGATTTTGGGGTGGTTTGTGTTGGTCATACTATACAAAACTGAAATGTTGATAGATGCATATTGGAATTCTCCAAACATTTCAAGACCAAATAGAGAAGTAAACAAACCCCAACAATCTAAAGATCCATGCTTAACTTCTTTACAACCTTTGTCGCGGACTGCAACAGAAAGGTTTGGACAAAACTCAAAACAGATAATATTATCATTAAGTCGGCCAAGGCTAGATAATTGACAGGAATTTTTAAAACTAAATTGGTGACGATCAAACAAAGCTAAGTACAACACTGGTTTTATATTAGCAGGAATCAAAGGTCTGATATGTATTCTGATTAACCCGAAATGGACAAACTTTACATCTTCATGCGATCTAATATACTGGATTTCTTTTTCAGGTAACAGGGAGAGTAAGTTTGTTTGGTACAACTTGTTTGGTTTATAACAGAGGGTTAATTCGACAGACTTAATTCTTGGTTTAACAAATGACAAATAAGTAGATGTATATAAAAACTTGGATTTAACTAGTTCAGACTTTTTATACACACTAGAAGCCTTAAGAGCCGGAGGTTTGAACTGGCTGATTTCTTTTTCAAGAGTTTCTTCAGTGGTTTCTATGTCAGGGAAATCTGACATCTGATCTGGAAAAAATGGAGGTAATTCATACATACCTTCAAATTCAGATTCATTGACAATTTCTACGGTAGATGTGGATGGTGCTTTTCCAAATTCTATTGTGGGGAGATTTGGGTTCTGGTGAGCGAGAAATTTCTGGTCAGGGAAAAGGATATGCAGAGATAAAAGCAGCCTATAGCAAATGGGTGAATGGCCTGTGACTCGATGCAATAACTTCCCAAAGAAATTTGCAAAGTAGAGAACTCAAAAGATCTTATCCACGGAAGAGAAAAATAAATCACAACTTACACTAGTATTTGACAACTAACTCTAGATCTGTGTGGCTCTGATACCAATCTTTTTCACGTCAGTAGACGCCTCCTTGTTTCGTTCTTGCCAGCTTGAATTTAGCAGAAACCTTCGATAGTAGGTAGGGGCCGTATGGCTACGGCTTCACTATATTACTCACTCAAAAGCTATTACAAACTTATTACAATATCCTTGTTTCAATTTTTGATTCACAGGATCCTTCAAAAAGGGCAAGTGAAGAGCATACTCTTTTACAAGGCTACTAGATTTTCACAATTAAAATTTTTCGATGATACTACTAAGGCAGAGAGGCTTATTTATAGCAATAGAGAGGTCCTGCCTGCTCACTGGCAAGGCAGTGTCTGTCTCGTCATGCTTTACAACTCATAGCTACAATGAGATACTATTGGACGCATTAGACCCACATGATGGTGTCGGTGATGGTGAAGAAGGAATCATGGGTTGTGGGCCCAATATGTCTTCCGCTTCATCAAATAAGTCATCTTCGGATATAGGCTGAAAAAGGCACCTTATTTAGAAAGTGATTTGTAGGTACCAATGTCGGCAACGGCCAGTGTCACATGGCATATGACGCGGAGTACAGTGGAAATGAGATTCCCACTCAAGCTGTCGGCAAATTATTGTATGCACCACCGTATCTTGGCTATGATTTTGTTCTTCGTGAATGCGGTGCGGGCCATGTCTTGCTATCCACCGGTACAAATGTTCATTGTGTGCCGATCTTATCCAAATACGCCAAGTCCATAGTGGTCGTTTCAATAAATCAGTGAATTGATTATAGAGATATTCTCTGTTAAGGCGCTCTATTGTGATGACTCCAGTATTCTGTCTGTGGTTTGCTTGAATCGTCATTGCTGTAGACATCTGTAGGTCTTGTGATGCTGCATGAGAAATCCTCATAAATCGGGGATGCATGCCTTCTCTCAGAATTTGTTCTTGGATCACCGCATTCAAAGACTCGAATGCTTGATTTAATATCCTGATTAGATTGAATCCAGGTGTAGGCTGATGCATGAGAGTAGCTGGAGGATTTCTACTAAGCCAATCTGCTATTACATTATTTTTACCTATAATATGCTCTACTGAAAAATGAAACTGATTGAAAAATGCTTGCCACCAAACATACTTTCCACGGCCATCTTTCCTACCATGGTCCTTTTCTCTAAAGGTAAGAAATCTGGTGCAGTCAGTTACAACAACAAAATGTGGCAGATGTAGAAGCTTAAGGATAAAATTCTCCAAGCATTTTTTAACAGCATAGATCTCTTTATCAAATGAGATCCATTTCAGTACATCTGAGCTAAAAACTCCACTAGTAAACTCACACACATATTCAATATTATTTACAATGCAAACAAGTACTCCTCCCCATGAGAGGTCTGAGGCATCGGTATAAACTTTCATGTCTTGAGACTTTGGGATGTGCAGTTCTGGCAAGGCAGCAACCTTGGCTTTAATCTTCTAGACTGCATTTGTATGTTGTTTTTCCCAACGAAATGCTTTTCTTTTCTGGAGAAGTTCTTGCAACAAGAATCTATCTTCACCAGCGTTAGGATAAAAACTATTTAAATAATTTAACAATCCTAAAAATGCTTGCAACTTAGGTTTATCAAGTTGCTCAGGAAAACCGATAACCTTTTCCTTGATGTGCGGCTGGATCTGCAGTTTGGAGTCTCGGATCACCATTCCGAGGAAATTGCATTCAATTGTACACAACTGAATCTTTGTCTCTGATAGAACTATTCCTGCATTTGAAGCCAACTGAAAGAATGTGGAGAGATGAGCAGCATGTTCATCTAAAGAATTACTGAATATAAGAATGTCATCTATATATACACACAAAAACTGAGAAGTGCCGTCAAATATTTTATCCATATGTGCCTGATAATATGCTGGCGCATTCATTAATCCGAAAGGCATGACAGTCCATTGGAAGTGGCTGAACGGGCAACTGAACGCTGTCTTGGCTCTGTCTTCTTCCTTGACTCGTATTTGGTAAAAGCCAGATTTGCAGTCGAACTGTGAGAAATATTTACAGGCTGCAACCTTTTCTAGCAGATAGCTTTTGTCTGGTATGGGATATGGATATGGTTCAGTAATGGCATTTAATGGTCGATAATTGATGACCATTCTCTTCTTTCCTCTCTTCTGTTCTGAATGCTTGTTAACCATAAAGGTGTAACAGCAATAAGGAGAAGTGGATTTTTCTATAAGACCATTAGCTTCCAGATCTTTGATCTGTGCTTCCATATCATTGTAATCCTATGCTGGGATGGGAATTCTTTTCCCAATCTTCATATGCTTGCCTTCAAGGATGTTTATTTCCATCTCAGGCATAGTCTTGGACCAAAACTGTTGGGGATTATCCGAACAGATAGAGGACTTGATCCTTTCACCTATTTCTATAATCTCAGCAGGGATTATCTCAGGACTCTGAGTCATAGCACTTGGAAATTGCTCTGTTGCGTAAATGAGCTGAGGTATTCTTAGCCTTTCATTTTCTATGGTGAACATTATACTTTTTGCAGTGGCACCATAGGGCGTATATCTATCTATGAAAGATCCTCCTAGAAGGATATCTATTGGCATCTTCTCTAGGGCAAAGAAATCACAGTGGAAGATTTTATTTTGGATACGTAGGGGCTGCTGGTGTTTATACTTATTGCAAGTAAAACTATTCCCCTGAATATCTATGCTCTTGTAAGCAAGATTCTCATCTAGTGTCTTCCAGTCACTAATGAGTTGTGGCTTGGCAAAAGATAGAGAAGCACCTGTGTCTACTTGTGCATCAACAAGTCTGCCATTGATTTCTAATGTAAAGAACTGAGCAAATCTACCATTGATTAAATGGTTTAGATAGGCAGGTTATGGTAATTCTAAGGAAGGAATACTGGTACATACTAATTTTTGTCTTCCTGGGTCTTGTACAATTATCGGTTATGTGTAGACTTCTTCTTCAGGTTCTGGTTCTGCTTCTTCTTCTTATTGGTTACTGCATTCACCAGGGCAGTAATCTTGGTCAGAGTAAAAGATACTTCTAACTTCATCATCCTCTTCGTAGCCATCATCCCATCTGGGGTCTGCTGCTAAGACAGGGTCTTCTGCAGGCATAATTTGTTCCCAGATTGGTTCTCTGATCTCTTTTGGCGGCTCTCTGTTGGTGAACTTGTTCTTGATCCAGGAGTCGCTTGGCTTGAACTGACTTGGATAATGCACAAGAGGATGTTGTGGTCTATGCACTGTTGGTGGTTGTCGCAGCTGAGAGGGCTGTCTCCCTCTGGATGATTCTCCTCTAGAAAATCCTCTTCCTCTAGGCTTCTCTGGTCTTTTTGGAACTTCATGATGATTGCGTGACCAGGGTCCATATGCCTCATATGACGGATTATGTCCTCTTGGCCTGTAAGGGCGTGATCCTCGCTGCATGTTTGTCATTGGTTGCTCAAGATCATTGGCGAGAGATTCTAGCTCTGCTACATCTTCATCATCTGATGCTTCATCTGGAAGATCTTCATGCACAGGTTCATATATATCGTCTTGAAGATAAAGATCTTCATTTGCATCAATAATATCCCACCACGCTGCTGCATTGGAGGAGAAAATAGCTTTAACTGTGGGATTTTTACAAGAGCAGTTAGGAGCAATATGGCCAGGCTGGCGACAGATATAGCAAATGGGCTTTTTAGAAGGAGGACGTGCTGTATGGCGTTTCTTGAGGAAACGGTGAGGAGGTGCATAAGAATGCTTCTTAGGAAAAAGAGCAGCGCTTATAGGAAAGATGTCGGCGTCGCTGCTTCTGATGTCGGTGTGGTTGTACATATGGTCGACAGCCGAAGGGGGCTGTTTCAATAAAGATAGGAGTGAGTGAAGCGGCTTGATGCTTGCTTAATTTCTGCATGGACTTTGTCTCAGAGACTAAAGTCATAATATTTTGATGGGTAAAGTCGATAATATCGAAGAGAGCAAGTTCTTTGATAGTAAGACCTTTTAGATCGATATATGAGAGGACTCGATCGATCAGGTTATAGGGCATAGCATGCAGGAATTTTAACTTGACTTCTGTAGATGTAGAACATCTGCTTTCATATGCAAGCTTTCTAAACTATTTAGAAAAAGCTTCAAATTGCTTGAGATCACATAGCTCCATTTTCATTAACCATTTTTTGGATTCTAAAGTTCTATTGCCGATAGGCGAGGCAAACTCATCAATTAGTAATCTAAATAATGCATTTAGAGAATTTGGCTGGTTATGTACACGCTCAAATTGCTGAGCTTCAGGGATAGCATCCCACTAGAGATTAGTAATTCCCCAGAAAAATTTTACTGCAAAGCAACAACTGCATACTTGATCAAGATGGGCCTGTATTGTAAGAACTAGCATGGTATTGCACCAGGCGGAAATTTCATCTAAAGGATTTAGCAGGTCATCAATATTGAGGTACCATGGCTACAGGTGGACATGAGTGCGTTGCATAAGGGAATGACTAGGAGAATTTTTAATGGTTTTAAAAGAAGGGCCAAAAGATACTGAACAAAGAGGTCTGGATGAGGACTCGGCCTTTTGGTCTTCTTTAGATAACCAACTGAGACTGTCTTCTAAGCTATCAAGCTTTGAATCTAAAGAATCAACTTTCTTCTGTATAATATTTACAGTATCCTTAATGGATAGAACATATCTACACAGATCATCAAAATTTTTAGAGAAATGAGAATTAAATCTTGCTACATAATTTCTCTGTCTAAACTCATTGGATGGATTATCGTATGCAGCTGAGAAGTACTGCATCGTACCTACTGGTTGTCTGTGGACACCTTTTGGCGGCGGCCATCTTCCACCTCTGTAGAGAGTGACTGTATCTTCTGTGTAGAATCAAGACTGTCTTCTCTTGGAAGACTCATTAGTGTTGGTGGTAAATCGTTGCCTGGATTTACCTCTTCATCCTCTATAAGAAAATGACCAGTCTTTACAGATCTATGGGATGAGGACGTAGATGGTCTGGTAGGAGAAGAAAGACGGGAATGCATGGATAAGGATCTAGGCAATATATTTACAGATCTGCCATCACTTTGATGTACAGTGGCTTGGCTTTTCATTTTTGGAGAGACATGCTTAAGCCAATCAAGTTTCCATTCTGGTGGAACTTCAATTGTCTCGATATGTCCCTTTTGTAACTGGACTGTGCCACTCAATCTTCTCGCATATGGCAGATTTTCAAGGATTTTGGGGTGGTTTGTGTTGGTCATACTATACAAAACTGAAATGTTGATAGATGCATATTGGAATTCTCCAAACATTTCAAGACCAAACAGAGAAGTAAACAAACCCCAACAATCTAAAGATCCATGCTTAACTTCTTTACAACCTTTGTCGCGGACTGCAACAGAAAGGTTTAGACAAAACTCAAAATAGATAATATTATCATTAAGTCGGCCAAGGCTAGATAATTGACAGGAATGTTTAAAACTAACTTGGCGACGATCACACAAAGCTAAGTACAATACTAGTTTTATATTAGCAGGAATCAAAGGTCTGATATGTATTCTGATTAACCCAAAATGGACAAACTTTACATCTTCATGCGATCTAATATACTGGATTTCTTTTTCAGGTAGCAGGGAGAGTAAGTTTGTTTGGTACAACTTGTTTGGTTTATAACAGAGGGTTAATTCGACAGACTTAATTCTTGGTTTAACAAATGACAAATAAGTAGATGTATATAAAAACTTGGATTTAACTAGTTCAGACTTTTTATACACACTAGAAGCCTTAAGAGCCGGAGGTTTGAACTGGATGATTTCATTTTCAAGAGTTTCTTCAGTGGTTTCTATGTCAGGGCAATCTGACATCTGATCTGGAATAAATGGAGGTAATTCATACATACCTTCAAATTCAGATTCATTGACAATTTCTACGGTAGATGTGGATGGTGCTTTTCCAAATTCCATTGTGGGGAGATTTGGGTTCTGGTGAGCGAGAAATTTCTGGTCAGGGAAAAGGATATGCAGAGATAAAAGCGGCCTATAGCAAATGGGTGAACGGCCTGTGACTCGATGCAATAACTTCGCAAAAAAATTTGCAAAGCAGAGAACTCAAAATATCTTATCCACGGAAGAGAAAAATAAATCACAACTTACAGTAGTATTTGAAAACTAACTCTAGATCTGTGTGGCTCTGACACCAATCTTTTTCACGTCAGTAGACGCCTCCTTGTTCCGTTCTTGCCAGCTTGAATTTAGCAGAAACCTGCGATAGTAGGTAGGGGCCGAATGGCTACGGCTTCACTATATTACTCACTCAAAAGCTATTACAAACTTATTACAATATCCTTGTTTCAATTTCTGATTCACAGGATCCTTCGAAAAGGGCAAGTGAAGAGCATACTCTTTTACAAGGCTACTAGATTTTCACAATGAAAATTTTTCGATGATACTACTAAGGCGGAGAGGCTTATTTATAGCAATAGAGAGGTCCTACCTGCTCGCTGGCAAGGCGGTGTCTGTCTCGTCATGCTTTACAGCTCATAGCTACAGTGAGATACTATTGGACGCATTAGACCCACATGATGGTGTCGGTGATGGTGAAGAAAGAATCATGGGTTGTGGGCCCAATATGTCTTCCGCTTCGTCAAATAAGTCATCTTCGGATATAGGCTGAAAAAGGCACCTTATCTGGAATGTGCTTTGTAGGTACCAATGTCAGCAATGGCCAGTGTCACATGGCATATGACGCGGAGTA
Organism: Torreya grandis; assembly: GCA_037957365.1. Lineage (NCBI taxonomy): Eukaryota > Viridiplantae > Streptophyta > Pinopsida > Cupressales > Taxaceae > Torreya > Torreya grandis. The sequence continues at coordinate 692,673 of JARHVA010005704.1, forward strand.
CAGTGGAAATGAGATTCCCACTCAAGCTGTCGGCGAATTATTGTATGCACCACCGTATCTTGGCTATGATTTTGTTCTTCGTGAATGCGGTGCGGGCCATGTCTTGCTATCCACCGGTACAAATGTTCATTGTGTGCCGATCTTATCCGAATACGCCAAGTCCATAGTGGTCGTTTCAATAAATCAGTAAGGCACTCTATAGGTCTATTGTGATATTAACTGTTAAGGCGCTCTATTGTGATGACTCCAGTATTCTGTCTGCGGTTTGCTTGAATCGTCACTGCTGCAGACATCTGTAGGTCTTGTGATGCTGCATGAGAAATCCTTGTAAATCGGGGATGCATGCCTTCTCTCAGAATTTGTTCTTGGATCACCGCATTCAAAGACTCGAATGCTTGATTTAATATCTTGGTCAGATTGAATCCAGGTGAAGGCTAATGCATGAGAGTAGCTGGAGGATTTCTACTAAGCCAATCTGCTATTACATTATTTTTACCTATAATATGCTCTACTGAAAAATGAAACTGATTGAAAAATGCTTGCCACCGAACATACTTTCCACGGCCATCTTTCCTACCATGGTCCTTTTCTCTAAAGGTAAGAAATTTGGTGCAGTCAGTTACAACAACAAAATGTGGCAGATGTAGAAGCTTAAGGATAAACTTCTCTAAGCATTTTTTAACAGCATAGATCTCTTTATCAGATGAGATCCATTTTAGTACATCTGAGCTAAAAACTCCACTAGTAAACTCACACACATATTCAATATTATTTACAATGTAAACAAGTACTCCTCCCCATGAGAGGTCTGAGGCATCGGTATAAACTTTCATGTCTTGAGACTTTGGGATGTGCAGTTCTGGCAAGGCAGCAACCTTGGCTTTAATCTTCTGGACTGCAACAAGAATCTGTCTTCACCAGCGTTAGGATAAAAACTATTTAAATAATTTAACAATCCCAAAAATGCTTGCAACTTAGGTTTATCAAGTTGCTCAGGAAAATCGATAACCTTTTCCTTGATGTGCAGCTGGATCTGCAGTTTGGAGTCTCGGATCACCATTCCAAGGAAATTGGGTTCACTTGTACACAACTGAATCTTTGTCTCTGATAGAACTATTCCTGCATTTGAAGGCAGCTGAAAGAATGTGGAGAGATGAGCAGCATGTTCATCTAAAGAATTACTGAATATAAGAATGTCATCTTTATATACACACAAAAACTGAGAAGTGCCGTCAAATATTTTATCCATATGCGCCTGATAATATGCTGGCGCATTCATTAATTTGAAAGGCATGACAGTCCATTGGAAGTGGCCGAATGGGCAACTGAACGTTGTCTTGGCTCTGTCTTCTTCCTTGACTCGTATTTGGTAAAAGCCGGATTTGCAGTCAAACTGTGAGAAATATTTACAGGCTGCAACCTTTTCTAGTAGATAGATTTTGTCTAGTATGGGATATGGATATGGTTCAGTAATGGCATTTAATGGTCGATAATTGATGACCATTCTCTTCTTTCCTCTCTTCTGTTCTGAATGCTTGTTAACCATAAAGGCGTAACAACAATAAGGAGAAGTGGATTTTTCTATAAGACCATTAGCTTCCAGATCTTTGATTAGTGCTTCCATATCATTGTAATCATGTGCTGGGATGGGAATTCTTTTCCCAATATTCATATGCTTGCCTTCAAGGATGTTTATTTCCATCTCAGGCATAGTCTTGGACCAAAACTGTTGGGGATTATCCGAACAGATAGAGGACTTGATCCTTTCACCTATTTCTATAATCTCAGCAGGGATTGTCTCAGGACTCTGAGTCATAGCACTTGGAAATTGCCCTGTGGTGTAAATGAGCGGAGGTATTCTTAGCCTTTCATTTTCTATGGTGAACATTATACTTTTTGAAGTGGCACCATAGGGCATATATCTATCTATGAAAGATCCTCCTAGAAGGATATCTATTGGCATCTTCTCTAGGGCAAAGAAATCACAGTGGAAGATTTTATTTTGGATACGTAGGGGCTGCTGGTGTTTATATTTATTGTAGGTAAAACTATTCCCCTGAATATCTCTGCTCTTGTAAGCAAGATTCTCATCTAGTGTCTTCCAGTCAGTAATGAGTTGTGGCTTGGCAAAAGATAGAGAAGCACCTGTGTCTACTTGTGCATCAACAAGTCTGCCATTGATTTCTAATGTAAAGAACTGAGCAAGTTCTTCGATAGTAAGACCTTTTAGATCGATATATGAGAGGACTCGGTCGATCAGGTTATAGGGCATAGCATGCAGGAATTTTAACTTGACTTCTGTAGATGTAAAACATCTGCTTTCATATGCAAGCTTTCTAAACTGTTTAGAAAAAGCTTCAAATTGCTTGAGATCACATAGCTCCATTTTCATTAACCATTTTTTGGATTCTAAAGTTCTATTGCCGACAGGCGGGGCAAACTCATCAATTAGTAATCTAAATAATGCATTTAGAGAATCTGGCTGGTTATGTACACGCTCGAATTGCTGAGCTTCAGGGATAGCATCCCACCAGAGATTAGTAATTCCCCAGAAAAATTTTACTGCAAAGCAACTGCTGCCTACTTGATCAAGATGGGCCTGTATTGTAAGAACTCGCATGGTATTGCACCAGGCAGCAATTTCATCTAAAGGATTTAGCAGGTCATCAATATTGAGGTACCATGGCTGCAGGTGGACATGAGTGCATTGCATAAGGGAATGACTAGGAGATTTTTTAATGGTTTTAAAAGAAGGGCCAAAAGATACTGAACAAAGAGGTCTGGATGAGGACTCGGCCTTTTGGTCTTCTTTAGATAACCAACTGAGACTATCTTCTAAGCTATCAAGCTTTGAATCTAAAGAATCAACTTTCTTCTGTATAATATTTACAGTATCCTTAATGGATAGAACGTCTCTACACAGATCATCAAATTTTTTAGAGAAATGAGAATTAAATCTTGCTACATAATTTCTCTGTCTAAACTCATTAGATGGATTATCGTATGCAGCTGAGAAGTACTGCATCGTACCTGCTGGTTGTCTGTGGACACCTTTTGGCGGCGGCCATCTTCCAACTCTGTAGAGAGTGACTGTATCTTCTGTGTAGAAATCAAGACTGTCTTCTCTTGGAAGACTCATTAGTGTTGGTGGTAAATCATTGCCTGGATTTACCTCTTCATCCTCTATAAGAATATGACCAGTCTTTATAGATCTACGGGATGAGGACGTAGATGGTCTGGTAGGAGAAGAAAGTCGGGAATGCATGGATAAGGATCTAGGCAATATATTTACAGATCTGCCATCACTTTGATGTATAGTGGCTTGGCTTTTCATTTTTGGAGAGACATGCTTAAGCCAATCAAGTTTCCATTCTGGTGGAACTTCAATTGTCTCGATATGTCCCTTTTGTAACTGGACTGTGCCACTCAATCTTCTTGCATAGGGCAGATTTTCAAGGATTTTGGGGTGGTTTGTGTTGGTCATACTATACAAAACTGAAATGTTGATAGATGCATATTGGAATTCTCCAAACATTTCAAGACCAAACAGAGAAGTAAACAAACCCCAACAATCTAACAATCCATGCTTAACTTCTTTACAACCTTTGTCGCGGACTGCAACAGAAAGGTTTGGACAAAACTCAAAACAGATAATATTATCATTAAGTCGGCCAAGGCTAGATAATTGACAGGAATGTTTAAAACTAACTTGGCGAAGATCACACAAAGCTAAGTACAACACTGGTTTTATATTAGTAGGAATCAAAGGTCTGATATGTATTCTGATTAACCCGAAATGGACAAACTTTACATCTTCATGCGATCTAATATACTGGATTTCTTTTTCAGGTAGCAGGGAGAGTAAGTTTGTTTGGTACAACTTGTTTGGTTTATAACAGAGGGTTAATTCGACAGACTTAATTCTTGGTTTAACAAAGGACAAATAAGTAGATGTATATAAAAACTTGGATTTAACTAGTTCAAACTTTTTATACACACTAGAAGCCTTAAGAGCCGGAGGTTTGAAATGGCTGATTTCTTTTTCAAGAGTTTCTTCAGTGGTTTCTATGTCAGGGCAATCTGACATCTGATCTGGAACAAATGGAGGTAATTCATACATACCTTCAAATTCAGATTCATTGACAATTTCTACGGTAGATGTGGATGGTGCTTTTCCAAATTCCATTGTGGGGAGATTTGGTTTCTGGTGAGCGAGAAATTTCTGGTCAGGGAAAAGGATATGCAGAGATAAAAGTGGCCTATAGCAAATGGGTGAACGGCCTGTGACTCGATGCAATAACTTCCCAAAGAAATTTGCAAAGCAGAGAACTCAAAAGATCTTATCCACGGAAGAGGAAAATAAATCACAACTTACAGTAGTATTTGACAACTAACTCTAGATCTGTGTGGCTCTGATACCAATCTTTTTCACATCAGTAGACGCCTCCTTGTTCCATTCTTGCTAGCTTGAATTTAGCAGAAACCTGCGATAGTAGGCAGGGGCCGAATGGCTACGGCTTCACTATATTACTCACTCAAAAGCTATTACAAACTTATTACAATATCCTTGTTTCAATTTCTGATTCACAAGATCCTTCGAAAAGGGAAAGTGAAGAGCATACTCTTTTACAAGGCTACTAGATTTTCACAATGAATTTTTTTTGATGATACTACTAAGGTGGAGAGGCTTATTTATAGCAATAGAGAGGCCCTGCCTGGTCGCTGGCAAGGCGGTGTCTGTCTCGTCATGCTTTACAGCTCATAGCTACAGTGAGATACTATTGGACGCATTAGACCCACATGATGGTGTCGGTGATGGTGAAGAAGGAATCATGGGTTGTGGGCCCAATATGTCTTCTGCTTCGTCAAATAAGTCATCTTCGGATATAGGCTGAAAAAGGCTTATCTAGAATGTGCTTTGTAGGTAGCAATGTCGGCAATGGCCAGTGTCACATGGCATATGATGCGGAGTACAGTGGAAATGAGATTCCCACTCAAGCTGTCGGCGAATTATTGTATGCACCACCGTATCTTGGCTATGATTTTGTTCTTCGTGAATGCGGTGCGGGCCATGTCTTGCTATCCACCGGTATAAATCTTCATTGTGTGCTGATCTTATCCGAATACGCCAAGTCCATAGTGGTCGTTTCAATAAATCAGTGAATTGATAATAGAGATATTCACTGTTAAGGCACTCTATTGTGATGACTCCAGTATTTTGTCTGCGGTTTGCTTGAATCGTCACTATTGCAGACATCTGTAGGTCTTGTGATGCTGCATGAGAAATCCTCGTAAATCGGGGATGCATGCCTTCTCTCAAAATTTGTTCTTGGATCACTGCATTCAAAGACTTGAATGCTTGATTTAATATCTTGGTCAGATTGAATCCAGGTGCAGGCTGATGCATGAGAGTAGCTGGAGGATTTCTACTAAGCCAATCTGCTATTACATTATTTTTACCTATAATATGCTCTACTGAAAAATGAAACTGATTGAAAAATGCTTGCCACCTAACATACTTTCCACGGCCATCTTTCCTACCATGGTCCTTTTCTCTAAAGGTAAGAAATCTGGTGCAGTCAGTTACAACAACAAAATGTGGCAGATGTAGAAGCTTAAGGATAAACTTCTCTAAGCATTTTTTAACAGCATAGATCTCTTTATCAGATGAGATCCATTTCAGTACATCTAAGCTAAAAACTCCACTAGTAAACTCACACACATATTCAATATTATTTACAATGCAAACAAGTACTCCTCCCCATGAGAAGTCTGAGGCATCGGTATAAACTTTCATGTCTTGAGACTTTGGGATGTGCAGTTCCGGCAAGGCAACAACCTTGGCTTTAATCTTTTGGACTGCATCTGTTTGTTGTTTTTCCCAATGAAATGCTTTTCTTTTTTGGAGAAGTTCTTGCAACAAGAATCTTTCTTCACCAGCGTTAGGATAAAAACTATTTAAATAATTTAACAATCCCAAAAATGCTTGCAACATAGGTTTATCAAGTTGCTCAGGAAAACTGATAACCTTTTCCTTGATGTGCAGCTGGATCTGCAGTTTGGAGTCTCGGATCACCATTCTGAGGAAATTGCATTCAGTTATACACAACTGAATCTTTGTCTCTGATAGAACTATTCCTGCATTTGAAGCCAGCTGAAAGAATGTGGAGAGATGAGCAGCATGTTCATCTAAAGAATTACTGAATATAAGAATGTCATCTATATATACACACAAAAACTGAGAAGTGCCATCAAATATTTTATCCATATGCGCCTGATAATATGCTGGCGCATTCATTAGTCCGAAAGGCATGACAGTCCATTGGAAGTGGCCGAACGGGCAACTGAACGCTGTCTTGGCTCTGTCTTCTTCCTTGACTCGTATTTGGTAAAAGCCAAATTTGCAGTCGAACTGTGAGAAATATTTATAGGCTACAACCTTTTCTAGTAGATAGCTTTTGTCTGGTATGGGATATGGATATGGTTCAGTAATGGCATTTAATGGTCGATAATTGATGACCATTCTCTTCTTTGCTCTCTTCTGTTCTGAATGCTTGTTAACCATAAAGGCGTAACAGCAATAAGGAGAAGTGGATTTTTCTATAAGACCATTAGCTTCCAGATCTTTGATCTGTGCTTCCATATCATTGTAATCCTATGCTGGGATGGGAAATCTTTTCCCAATATTCATATGCTTGCCTTCAAGGATGTTTATTTCCATCTCAGGCATAGTCTTGGACCAAAACTGTTGGGGATTATCCGAACAGATAGAGGACTTGATCCTTTCACCTATTTCTATAATCTCAGCAGGGATTGTCTCAGGACTCTGAGTCATAGCACTTGGAAATTGCTCTGTGGCGTAAATGAGCCGAGGTATTCTTAGCCTTTTATTTTCGATGGTGAACATTATACTTTTTGCAGTGGCACCATAGGGCGTATATCTATCTATGAAAGATCCTCCTAGAAGGATATCTGTTGGCATCTTCTCTAGGGCAAAGAAATCACAGTGGAAGATTTCATTTTGGATACGTAGGGGCTGCTGGCATTTATACTTATTACAGGTAAAACTATTCCCCTGAATATCTATGCTCTTGTAGGCAAGATTCTCATCTAGTGTCTTCCAGTCACTAATGAGTTGTGGCTTGGCAAAAGATAGAGAAGCACCTGTGTCTACTTGTGCATCAACAAGTCTACCATTGATTTCTAATGTAAAGAACTGAGCAAATCTACCGTTTATTAAATGGTTTAGATAGGTAGGTTGTGGTAATTCTAAGGAAGGAATACTGGTACATACCAATTTTTGTCTTCTTGGGTCTTGTACAATTATCGGTTCTGTGTAGACTTCTTCTTCAGGTTCTGGTTCTGCTTCTTCTTCTTGTTGGTTACTGCATTCACCAAGGTAGTAATCTTGGTCAGAGTAAAAGATACTTCCAACTTCATCATCCTCTTCGTAGCCATCATCCCATCTGGGGTCTGCTGCTAAGACAGGGTCTTCTGCAGGCATAATTTGTTCCCAGATTGGTTCTCTGATCTCTTTTGGCGGCTCTCTGTTGGTGAACTTGTTCTTGATCCAGGAGTCGCTTGGCTTGAACTGACTTGGATAATGCACAGGAGGATGTTGTGGTCTGTGCACTGTCGGTGGTTGTCGCGGCTGAGAGGGCTGTCTCCCTCTGGATGATTCTCCTCTAGAAAATCCTCTTCCTCTAGGCTTCTTTGGTCTTTCTGGAACTTCATGATGATTGCGTGACGAGGGTCCATATGCCTCATATGACAGATTATGTCCTCTTGGCCTGTAAGGGCGTGATCCTCGCTGCATGTTTGTCATTGGTTGCTCAAGATCATTGGTGAGAGATTCTAGCTCTGCTACATCTTCATCATCTGATGCTTCATCTGGAAGATCTTCAAGCACAAGTTCATATATATCATCTTGAAGATAAAGATCTTCATCTTCATCAATAATATCCCACCACGCTGCTGCGTTGGAGGAGAAAACAGCTTTAACTACGGGATTTTTACAAGAGCAGTTAGGAGCAACATGGCCAGGCTGGCGACAGATATAGCAAATGGGCTTTTTAGAAGGAGGACGTGCTATATGGCGTTTCTTGAGGAAACGGTGAGGAAGTGCATAAGAATGTTTCTTAGGAAAAGAGTGGCGCTTATAGGAAAGATGCCGACGTCACTGCTTCTGATGTCGGCGTGGTTGTACATATGGTCGACAACTGAAGGGGGCTGTTTCATTAAAGACAGGAGTGATTGAAGCGGCTTGATGCTTGCTTAATTTCTGCATGGACTTTGTCTCAGAGACTAAAGTCATAATATTCTGCTGGGTAAAGTTGACAATATCAGAGAGAGCAAGTTCTTCGATAGTAAGACCTTTTAGATCAATATATGAGAGGACTCGGTCGATCAGGTTATAGGGCATAGCATGCAGGAATTTTAACTTGACTTCTGTAGATGTAAAACATCTGCTTTCATATGCAAGCTTTCTAAACTGTTTAGAAAAAGCTTCAAATTGCTTGAGATCACATAGCTCCATTTTCATTAACCTTTTTTTGGATTCTAAAGTTCTATTGCTGACAGGCGGGGCAAACTCATCAATTATTAATCTAAATAATGCATTTAGAGAATCTGGCTGGTTATGTACACGCTCGAATTGCTGAGCTTCAGGGATAGCATCCCACCAGAGATTAGTAATTCCCCAGAAAAATTTTACTGCAAAGCAACTGCTGCCTACTTGATCAAGATGGGCCTGTATTGTAAGAACTCGCATGGTATTGCACCAGGCGGCAATTTCATCTAAAGGATTTAGCAGGTCATCAATATTGAGGTACCATGGCTGCAGGTGGACATGAGTGCGTTGCATAAGGGAATGACTAGGAGATTTTTTAATGGTTTTAAAAGAAGGGCCAAAAGATAATGAACAAAGAGGTCTGGATGAGGACTCGGCCTTTTGGTCTTCTTTAGATAACCAACTGAGACTGTCTTCTAAGCTATCAAGCTTTGAATCTAAAGAATCAACTTTCTTCTGTATAATATTTATAGTATCCTTAATGGATAGAACGTCTCTACACAGATCATCAAAACTTTTAGAGAAATGAGAAATAAATCTTGCTACATAATTTCTCTGTCTAAACTCATTGGATGGATTATCGTATGCAGCTGAGAAGTACTGCATCGTACCTGCTGGTTGTCTGTGGACACCTTTTGGCGGCGGCCATCTTCCAACTCTGTAGAGAGTGACTGTATCTTCTGTGTAGAAATCAAGACTGTCTTCTCTTGGAAGACTCATTAGTGTTGGTGGTAAATCATTGCCTGGATTTACCTCTTCATCCTCTATAAGAATATGACCAGTCTTTACAGATCTACGGGATGAGGACGTAGATGGTTTGGTAGGAGAAGAAAGACGGGAATGCATGGATAAGGATCTAGGCAATATATTTACAGATCTGCCATCACTTTGATGTACAGTGGCTTGGATTTTCATTTTTGGAGAGACATGATTAAGCCAATCAAGTTTCCATTCTGGTGGAACTTCAATTGTCTCGATATGTCCCTTTTGTAACTGGACTGTGCCACTCAATCTTCTTGCATAGGGCAGATTTTCAAGGATTTTGGGGTGGTTTGTGTTGGTCATACTATACAAAATTGAAATGTTGATAGATGCATATTGGAATTCTCCAAACATTTCAAGACCAAACAGAGAAGTAAACAAACCCCAACAATCTAAAGATCCATGCTTAACTTCTTTACAACCTTTGTCGCGGACTGCAACAGAAAGGTTTGGACAAAACTCAAAATAGATAATATTATCATTAAGTCGGCCAAGGCTAGATAATTGACAAGAATGTTTAAAACTAACTTGGAGACGATCACACAAAGCTAAGTACAACACTATTTTTATATTAGCAGGAATCAAAGGTCTGATATGTATTCTGATTAACCCGAAATGGACAAACTTTACATCTTCATGCGATCTAATATACTGGATTTCTTTTTCAGGTAGCAGGGAGAGTAAGTTTGTTTGGTACAACTTGTTTGGTTTATAACAGAGGGTTAATTCGACAGACTTAATTCTTGGTTTAACAAATGACAAATAAGTAGATGTATATAAAAACTTGGATTTAACTAGTTCAGACTTTTTATACACACTAGAAGCCTTAAGATCCGGAGGTTTGAACTGGCTCATTTCTTTTTCAAGAGTTTCTTCAGGGGTTTCTATGTCAGGGCAATCTGACATCTGATCTAGAACAAATGGAGGTAATTCATACATACCTTCAAATTTAGATTCATTGACAATTTCTACGGTAGATGTGGATGGTGCTTTTCCAAATTCCATTGTGGGGAGATTTGGGTTCTGGTGAGCGAGAAATTTCTGGTCAGGGAAAAGGATATGCAGAGATAAAAGCAGCCTATAGCAAATGGGTGAATGGCCTATGACTCGATGCAATAACTTCCGAAAGAAATTTGCAAAGCAGAGAACTCAAAAGATCTTATCCACGGAAGAGGAAAATAAATCACAACTTACAGTAGTATTTGACAACTAACTCTAGATCTATGTGGCTCTGATACCAATCTTTTTCACGTCAGTAGACGCCTCCTTGTTCCGTTCTTGCCAGCTTGAATCTAGCAGAAACCTGCGATAGTAGGCAGGGGCCGAATGGCTACGGCTTCACTATATTACTCACTCAAAAGCTATTACAAACTTATTACAATATCCTTGTTTCAATTTCTGATTCACAGGATCCTTCGAAAAGGGCAAGTGAAGAGCATACTCTTTTACAAGGCTACTAGATTTTCACAATGAAATTTTTTTGATGATACTACTAAGGCGGAGAGGCTTATTTATAGCAATAGAGAGGTCCTGCCTGCTCGCTGGCAAGGCGGTGTCAGTCTCGTCATGCTTTACAGCTCATAGCTACAGTGAGATACTATTGAAGCATTAGACCCACATGATGGTGTCAGTGATGGTGAAGAAGAAATCATGGGTTGTGGGCCCAATATGTCTTCCACTTTGTCAAATAAGTCATCTTCGGATATAGGCTGAAAAAGGCACCTTATCTGGAATGTGCTTTGTAGGTACCAATGTCGGCAACGGCTAGTGTCACATGGCATATGACGCAGAGTACAGTGGAAATGAGATTCCCACTCAAGCTGTCGGCGAATTATTGTATGCACCACCGTATCTTGGCTATGATTTTGTTCTTCGTGAATGCGGTGCGGGCCATGTCTTGCTATCCACCGGTACAAATGTTCATTGTGTGCTGATCTTATCCGAATACGCCAAGTCCATAGTGGTCATTTCAATAAATTAGTGAATTGATTATAGAGATATTCACTGTTAAGGTGCTCTATTGTGATGACTCCAGTATTTTGTCTGCGGTTTGCTTGAATCGTCACTGCTGTAGACATCTGTAGGTCTTATGATGCTGCATGAGAAATCCTCGTAAATCGGGGATGCATGCCTTCTCTCAGAATTTGTTCTTGGATCACCGCATTCAAAGACTCGAATGCTTGATTTAATATCCTGGTCAGATTGAATCCAGGTGTAGGCTAATGCATGAGAGTAGCTGGAGGATTTCTACTAAGCCAATCTGCTATTACATTATTTTTACCTATAATATGCTCTACTGAAAAATGAAACTGATTGAAAAATGCTTGCCACCGAACATACTTTCCACGGCCATCTTTCCTACCATGGTCCTTTTCTCTAAAGGTAAGAAATCTGGTGCAGTCAGTTACAACAACAAAATGTGGCAGATGTAGAAGCTTAGGGATAAACTTCTCTAAGCATTTTTTAACATCATAGATCTCTTTATCAGATGAGATCCATTTCAGTACATCTGAGCTAAAAACTCCACTAGTAAACTCACACACATATTCAATATTATTTACAATGCAAACAAGTACTCCTCCCCATGAGAGGTCTGAGGCATCGGTATAAACTTTCATGTCTTGAGACTTTGGGATGTGTAGTTTCGGCAAGGCAGCAACCTTGGCTTTAATCTTCTGGACTGCATCTGTATGTTGTTTTTTCCAACGAAATGCTTTTCTTTTCTGGAGAATTTCTTACATCAAGAATCTGTCTTCACCAGCGTTAGGATAAAAACTATTTAAATAATTTAACAATCCCAAAAATGCTTGCAACTTAGGTTTATCAAGTTGCTCAGGAAAACCGATAACCTTTTCCTTGATGTGCGGCTGGATCTGCAGTTTGGAGTCTCAGATCACCATTCTGAGGAAATTACATTCAGTTGTACACAACTGAATCTTTGCCTCTGATAGAACTATTCTTGCATTTGAAGCCATCTGAAAGAATGTGGAGAGATGAGCATCATGTTCATCTAAAGAATTACTGAATATAAGAATGTCATCTATATATACACACAAAAACTGAGAAGTGCCATCAAATATTTTATCCATATGCACCTGATAATATGCTGGCGCATTCGTTAATCCGAAAGGCATGACAGTCCATTGGAAGTGGCCGAATGGGAAACTGAACGCTGTCTTGGCTCTGTCTTCTTCCTTGACTCGTATTTGGTAAAAGCCGGATTTGCAGTCGAACTGTGAGAAATATTTACAGGCTGCAACCTTTTCTAGCAGATAGCTTTTATCTGGTATGGGATATGGATATGGTTCAGTAATGGCATTTAATGGTCGATAATTGATGACCATTCTCTTCTTTCCTCTCTTCTGTTCTGAATGCTTGTTAACCATAAAGGCGTAACAGCAATAAGGAGAAGTGGATTTTTCTATAAGACCATTAGCTTCCAGATCTTTGATCTGTGCTTCCATATCATTGTAATCCTGTGTTGGGATGGGAATTCTTTTCCCAATCTTCATATGCTTGCCTTCAAGGATGTTTATTTCCATCTCAGGCATAGTCTTGGACCAAAACTGTTGGGGATTATCCGAACAGATAGAGGACTTGATCCTTTCACCTATTTCTATAATCTCAGCAGGGATTGTCTCAGGACTCTGAGTCATAGCACTTGGAAATTGCTCTGTGGCGTAAATGAGCCGAGGTATTCTTAGCCTTTCATTTTCTATGGTGAACATTATACTTTTTGTAGTGGCACCATAGGGCGTATATCTATCTATGAAAGATCCTCTTAGAAGGATATCTATTGGCATCTTCTCTAGGGCAAAGAAATCACAGTGGAAGATTTTATTTTGGATACGTAGGGGCTGCTGGTGTTTATACTTATTGCAGGTAAAACTATTCCCCTGAATATCTATGATCTTGTAAGCAAGATTCTCATCTAGTGTCTTCCAGTCACTAATGAGTTTTGGCTTGGCAAAAGATAGAGAAGCACATGTGTTTACTTGTGCATCAACAAGTCTGCCATTGATTTCTAATGTAAAGAACTAAGCAAATCTACCATTGATTAAATGTTTTAGATAGGCAGGTTGTGGTAATTCTAAGGAAGGAATACTGGTACATACCAATTTTTGTCTTCCTGGGTCTTGTACAATTATCGGTTCTGTGTAGACTTCTTCTTCAGGTTCTGGTTCTGCTTCTTCTTCTTGTTGGTTACTGCATTCACCAAGGCAGTAATCTTGGTCAGAGTAAAAGATACTTCCGACTTCATCATCCTCTTCGTAGCCATCATCCCATCTGGGGTCTGCTGCTAAGACAGGGTCTTCTGTAGGCATAATTTGTTCCCAGATTGGTTCTCTGATCTCTTTTGGCAGCTCTCTATTGGTGAACTTATTCTTGATCCAGGAGTCGCTTGGCTTGAACTGACTTGGATAATGCACAGGAGGATGTTGTGGTCTATGCACTGTCGGTGGTTGTTGCGGCTGAGGGGGCTGTCTCCCTCTGGATGATTCTCCTCTAGAAAATCCTCTTCCTCTAGGCTTCTCTGGTCTTTCTGGAACTTCATGATGATTGCGTGACCAGGGTCCATATGCCTCATATGATGGATTATGTCCTCTTGGCCTGTAATGGCGTGATCCTCGCTGCATGTTTGTCATTGGTTGCTCAAGATCATTGGTGAGAGATTCTAGCTCTGCTGCATCTTCATCATCTGATGCTTCATCTGGAAGATCTTCAAGCACAAGTTCATATATATTATCTTGAAGATAAAGATCTTCATCTGCATCAATAATATCCCACCACGCTGCTGCGTTAGAGGAGAAAATAGCTTTAACTGCGGGATTTTTACAAGAGCAGTTAGGAGCAATATGGCCAGGCTAGCGACAGATATAACAAATGGGCTTTTTAGAAGGAGGACGTGCTGTATGGCATTTCTTGAGGAAATGGTGAGGAGGTGCATAAGAATGCTTCTTATGCGTCCAATAATATCTCACTGTAGCTATGAGTTGTAAAGCATGACGAGACAGACACTGCCTTGCCAGCGAGCAGGCAGGACCTCTCTATTGCTATAAATAAGCCTCTCCGCCTTAGTAGTATCATCAAAAAAATTTCATTGTGAAAATCTAGTAGCCTTGTAAAAGAGTATGCTCTTCACTTGCCCTTTTCGAAGGATCCTGTGAATCAGAAATTGAAATAAGGATATTGTAATAAGTTTGTAATAGGTTTTGAGTGAGTAATATAGTGAAGCTGTAGCCATTCGGCCCCTGCCTACTATCACAGGTTTATGCTAAATTCAAGCTAGCAAGAACGGAATAAGGAGGCGTCTACTGACGTGAAAAATATTGGTATCAGAGCCACACAGATCTAGAGTTAGTTGTCAAATACTACTGTAAGTTGTGATTTATTTTCCTCTTTCGTGGATAAGATCTTTTGAGTTCTCTGCTTTGCAAATTTCTTTGGGAAGTTATTGCATCGAGTCACAGGCCGTTCACCCATTTGCTATAGGCCGCTTTTATCTCTGCATATCCTTTTCCCTGACCAGAAATTTCTCGCTCACCAGAACCCAAATCTCCCCACAATGGAATTTGGAAAAGCACCATCCACATCTACCGTAGAAATTGTCAATGAATCTGAATTTGAAGGTATGTATAAATTACCTCCATTTTTTCCAGATCAGATGTCAGATTGCCCTGACATAGAAACCACTGAAGAAACTCTTGAAAAAGAAATCAGCCAGTTCAAACCTCTGACTCTTAAGGCTTCTAGTGTGTATAAAAAGTCTGAACTAGTTAAATCCAAGTTTTTATATACATCTACTTATTTGTCATTTGTTAAACCAAGAATTAAGTCTGTCGAATTAACCCTCTGTTATAAACCAAACAATATGTACCAAACAAACTTACTCTCCTTGCTACCTGAAAAAGAAATCCAGTATATTAGATCGCATGAAGATGTAAAGTTTGTCCATTTTGGGTTAATCAGAATACATATCAGACCTTTGATTCCTGCTAATATAAAACCAGTGTTGTACTTAGCTTTGTGTGATCGTCGCCAAGTTAGTTTTAAACATTCCTGTCAATTATCTAGCCTTGGCTGACTTAATGATAATATTATCTATTTTGAGTTTTGTCCAAACCTTTCTGTTGCAGTCCGTGACAAAGGTTGTAAAGAAGGTAAGCATGGATCTTTAGATTGTTGGGGTTTGTTTACTTCTCTGTTTGGTCTTGAAATGTTTGGAGAATTCCAGTATGCATCTATCAAAATTTCAGTTTTGTATAGTATGACCAACACAAACCACCCCAAAATCCTTGAAAATCTGCCCTATGCAAGAAGATTGAGTGGCACAGTCCAGTTACAAAAGGGACATATCGAGACAATTAAAGTTCCACCAGAATGGAAACTTGATTGGCTTAAGCATGTCTCTCCAAAAATGAAAAGCCAAGCCACTGTACATCAAAGTGATGGCAGATCTGTAAATATATTGCCTAGATCCTTATCCATGCATTCCCGTCTTTCTTCTCCTACCAGACCATCTACGTCCTCATCCCATAGATCTGTAAAGACTGGTCATATTCTTATAGAGGATGAAGAGGTAAATCCAGGCAACGATTTACCACCAACACTAATGAGTCTTCCAAGAGAAGACAGTCTTGATTTCTACACAGAAGATACAGTCACTCTCTACAGAGGTGGAAGATGGCCGCCGCCAAAAGGTGTCCACAGACAACCAGCAGGTACGATGCAGTACTTCTCAGCTGCATACGATAATCCATCCAATGAGTTTAGACAGAGAAATTATGTAGCAAGATTTAATTCTCATTTCTCTAAAAATTTTGATGATCTGTGTAGAGACGTTCTATCCATTAAGGATACTATAAATATTATACGGAAGAAAGTTGATTCTTTAGATTCAAAGCTTGATAGCTTAGAAGATAGTCTCAGTTGGTTATCTAAAGAAGACCAACAGGCCGAGTCCTCATCCAGACCTCTTTGTTCAGTATCTTTTGGCCCTTCTTTTAAAACCATAAAAAAACTCCTAGTCATTCCCTTATGCAATGCACTCATGTCCACCTGCAGCCATGGTACCTCAATATTGATGACTTGCTAAATCCTTTAGATGAAATTGCCGCCTGGTGCAATACCATGCGAGTTCTTACAATACAGGCCCATCTTGATCAAGTAGGCAGCAGTTGCTTTGCAGTAAAATTTTTTTGGGGAATTACTAATCTCTGGTGGGATGCTATCCCTGAAGCTCAGCAATTTGAGCATGTACATAACCAGCCAGATTCTCTAAATGCATTATTTAGATTACTAATTGATGAGTTTGCCCCGCCTGTCGGCAATAGAACTTTAGAATCCAAAAAATGGTTAATGAAAATGGAGCTATGTGATCTCAAGCAATTTGAAGCTTTTTCTAAACAGTTTAGAAAGCTTGCATATGAAAGCAGATGTTCTACATCTACATAAGTCAAGTTAAAATTCCTGCATGCTATGCCCTATAACCTGATCGACCGAGTCCTCTCATATATCGATCTAAAAGGTCTTACTATTGAAGAACTTGCTCTCTCCGATATTATCGACTTTACCCAGCAAAATATTATGACTTTAGTCTCTGAGACAAAGTCCATGCAGAAATTAAGCAAGCATCAAGCCACTTCAATCGCTCCTGTCTTTAATGAAACAGCCCCCTTCGGCTGTCGACCATATGTACAACCGCGCCGACATCAGAAGCAGCGACGCCGTCAACTTTCCTATAAGCGCCGCTCTTTTCCTAAGAAGCATTCTTATGCACCTCCTCACCGTTTCCTCAAGAAACACCATACAACATGTCCTCCTTCTAAAAAGCCCATTTGCTATATCTGTCGCCAGCCTGGCCATATTGCTCCTAATTGCTCTTGTAAAAATCCCGCAGTTAAAGCTGTTTTCTCTTCCAACGCAGCAGCGTGGTGGGATATTATTCTCATCAATTTATGGATGGTATAGTCTTGTCCTTTGTGTTCTTTTATTTTAACATGGCGGTATCCTTATTTCATTGTTTCAATTTTTTTATTCATGGTAAGACAAATTCTTTTCCAACTTTAATTTTATTTGTAGATCTCTTGGAATTCAAAGACTTTACCTTTAAGCAAGTTTTCTTATAGTAACATTGATTTTAAAGAGAACTCAATGGTTCAATTCAATCTCTTATTTGGGTTTTATTATAAGGAGATAAATTTATTTGATCATTGGTCTATGAGATGGATAATTCCTCTATTGAGGTAGTTGAGAATAGAATCATACTTTTGATGTGTTGTGATTGTTATATGATCTTTGATTCCACTGATGGTTTCAAAATTTAACCTTCACTAAATAAGATAAAAAATATGGGATTTATTAACCCCATAATATGTTGACTTTCTATTTTACTTATTGATTATCTCTATGCTAGTAAGCATGTGGTTGGGGGATATGTTATTGTTTCACGAACATTTTCCATTATTGTGATTTGGTCCATTAGTGGGTGAAGCTATTTCAAGTTTTTATTTATGTGATTCCATGCTTATCTTTATGGTGTTATATCATGTTTCATTACCTTATCAAAACCAAAAAAATGTCTTAGATAGGGGATGTTATGTTGATGTCTAGCTGATAATCCATCATGTTTCAATTTTATCTACTGTGAAGTCAACTTGTTTCATGTGGGTCCTATTTTGAGATTTATTACTTATCTTTACATATGTTTGATCTAGGTTTTGGGATAATCTCAAAACCTTACTTTTACCAATAGTAAGAAAAACTACAAATTAAAACGTGGGAGTGTGACACTATACTAACTCGGACTACATGAGTGCAACTCTATGATTATGTAGTAACTTTGTAAACTCAAATTATAAATTTCAACATGAAATATTTATAACCATGTGAAATATTTATTCAAATTTCAAATTTTAACCTACATCCAATCTTGAAAATCCTAATCCAAAAATACCAATATATTTAAGGTATGCACATATAATTTGTATTAAAAGGTACTTTTCACTATTTCTTACTTTTTATTTATCTAATACATGAAAAATCTATTTACTAGATAAGTTAACTTTTCATTTCTATAAATTATGTTGAAGTCTTTTGTAAATTTTTTGTTTTGTTTAATAACATTAATTATAAACTATAAAAACTTTAACATTTCATAATTAAATTAATTTATTATTATAAATTAATATGAAATATATTGTTTCAATAATATAAAAATTATATAAAATATAAGATTATGATTTTTTTTAATTAGTAAACAAAAGGGTTTTTCTAACCAAGGACCCAATGCTATACAAGAAGCGAACACACAAGGCCTAGAATCCAATTTTTTTAATAATGTCCATTATGAGACAAAAGTCAAAATAAACTAAAAATAATGTAGACTAATAGCATAAAAAAATAGAAAAATAGCTAATCTTTTTAGTTTCCAAATTCCTTTTCCTAGCTTATAATCATTCTCTTAAAATCTATATATAACTATTGAAATAGCTAGGGAGCTTAAACAATTTTCCTTGTTAAAACCACTACACTTGACCCTATAGATAGAAGACATATTAACTTATTTTATCATTCATCCAAACATGATTCTGAGAGACTCCCTACCTATAATACTATTATTCATATAAAATTTATTAATAGACACTACAATCTTTAAATTCTCTTTCAAATCTACATTTTCACATTCTAAATTATACTAACCTTATCTCTAAGCCTTTTTAGCTGAATATTGAGCTAATTTTGGTCATCCTTGTTGTGAATAAGACTAATCTCTTGGATAGAATTATTCACCTATTCATTCAAGGTAAACTTCTCTCTAGAGATCCATATAATAATAACCCTTTTTAAACCTAAGTTTCTCTTGAATCTTGTCTTCCTTACTCTAATTTCTAAGTATTTCCTATAAATTGTCAAAAGTATCATTGATATTTTGATGAACTTTGACCATCAATGGATGAATATAATTTTTTTTATTCCTTGAATATTCAATGGACATATGTTTTCTAACACCACTATATTCATAAGAGAAGACTACTAAGTTAATCTTTAGCATATGTAATCCCTCCACATTCTCCTTTATTATTTCTTCTTGAATATCTAAAATATTATTTTTGGAGGTTCCTTCACATATTTGAACTTCCACACCTCTTATACCATCCTTTAAATTTTTATAAGTGATCCTAAAATTTTGACTTAAACCCTCTTGATGAAGTCTCTATTTTCCACACAAAGATACATGAATATCATTACCAATTTCTTTTCCATTTTGAACAATTCTAGTACCCAAATCATCCTTGTTTATTTTGCATTAATCCTCAATGGATGTTTGGTCCATACCTTAGAGGAGCTCTATTTTTATTGAATCAAAATTTAAAAATAGATATTATTAACCCCCTTAAAAAACTTATCGATCAAGAAAATTATAGCTTGATGAAGAGGTTGAGATTTCTTTTCTCTGTTTACATCTATGATAGAACTCTCGAGTGAATAAAAGATGTAGAAAAGAAAAATTAGGGGAATATTATGGTGAAAATAGTTCATAAATGTGAAATTAGACAAATTAACCTCTTTTTTCCTTCCTTAAAAAGTGATATACAACATTACCTATCTATCCCCTTGTCTGAATGACCAAGGGAAATATTATAGGGAGAAACCAATTTCGAAAGGGATTAGATATTTCCCTTATAATAAAATTTTTCTCTTCTCATTCTTAAAATTTATACCATTTTTGAAGACTTTTGTGACCTCTAATCTAAGACCAATGACTTAAGTAATAAGATCTTCAGTAATTTCTATTTCCACCCCATTGAAATCCATAATTATATTACTCCACCCCTTCATAAACACCTCATAAATATCATCATCATTCCCTTCAAATAGTTACATAAATTGGCCATTCCACTTTCCTAGATAATTTTCCACATCTCTTCATCATCTTTGATGTAGTTCAACATGATTGGATCATTTTTGTGAAGATGTCAACCCATCCTAAATTCCCCAAAAACTAGGACTAAATCTTCTAAAATGATTATCCTTCCTTATAAAATATAATACTAGTAACATGAGTCTTTTGACACTTCCTAAAGTACTTGAGAGATTCACACAAGCTGTTGACATCATCATAATTATTATTCATCACCATTGAGTTTTTTTAGCCTCAGGCTCTATTGTCTAATGATGTTGACATAAAGGCTCATGATGATACAAATAATTTTTTTATCATTTATCTTAGTTCCACTCAGGAATTAATAATACATTAGATTATAACATAAGATTTTAGCTCAATCATTTTTCAAAATTTTCTAGGTAGATCTTCCTCGTTGAACCATTTTTTAAAACATATTGAAGAAAATCCATCATTTGTAAGCCAATTTGTATAATGATTTCCCTCTTAATATATATGCTAGATATAAATTTATTAAAAATAGTTAATAAAGGTAGTATCTTCCTCCATAATCCTTTTAATACTAAAACTAATCACATTATTTATAGAAAGACAATTGATGATATTGAGTCTCTTTTGAATATAAGCTTTTTTATTCATAAATCTTAATTTATAAGTATGTATATGATGATAATAAGATTATGATTTTATTAATGATGAGATGTGGGAAAGTTGGTAAAGTAACTCATTTGTTTCAATCACCATCTAGGTTCAAATCTCAATATAGTATAGGAGGATAGATGTGTCCATTCATTAGTATTCTTGGACTAGTTGTAGCAAATCATTGGTATTCTTGGGTTGGTTTTGGCTAATTATTGGTATTCTCAAGTTGGTTTTGGTTTTTTTTGGTATTATAAGGTTGATTATAGATTTTAGTTGGTATTCTTGGGTTATTTGTGGTCTTTACTGGTATTATTGTGATGGTTATGGCTATTGTTGGTAAATTTGGTACATGTGATAGATGATCACTTGGAATCTGGGCCCCTGATTGTGTTCAAGACCGATTGGAGCTTCGATCAAAAGTGAGAACCTATTTAAAAAGAAGATTATGATTTTATTACATTAAATATACATGATGAATATTAATATATACAAAAATATTAAATTTTTTTGTATATTTATATGTGTGTATATATATTAGCTAATAAAAAATATTAAATTAAAATTTCAATGCCAAATTATTCCTTGATTTTTAAAAAATTAAAAATAACACTAGGGTTTCATGTATCCAAATTATTACTTAGGGAATGGAGAATGAATTAGACCATAATTAAAAATTATAGGTAAGGTGGTAAAGAACACAAAATATAGGAGGATGACAAATATGGACATGTTGACAAGCTGGTAGGTGGTAGATTCATGGAAAAGGACCTAAAATACTCACCATTAACCCAAAAAGGGAGGTAGAGGTAATAAAATGTGTATTTCATAAAATATTAAAAAAATCATTATGTAATATATATCCAACACATTTAAAAGACTAAGAATATATAAAATTTTTATGGGTTGATATGTTTAAAGGTTCTATGATTAGTTTGACTCCTCCACAATCTGACTTCTCCTTAAAGATAGTTATAAAACAATAAGGTTTGGTTATTAAATTACTTAAGTAGTTTTTGAAAGTATTACATTAGATTTTAAAACTCTTTGACTAGAAAATTTACCGATTGAAGGCCTATCATTAACACTATTATAATTTAAGCAATAAAGTAAATGGAGTCCTGAAGGAAAAATGGAGATATTTTCTATCCCAAAAGGATATTTTATTTTTACTTTCTCCAACAAATAATAATGTATCTTTTCCCTCCTAGAATGTCCCTAGTTTTTGGATAAATCAAGTCTCTTTCTTAAAAAATGTAGTCAAGGGTTTAGCCATGAGAAAGAATATATTAATTTGGTTGCCTTATGGGTTGTAATTATAAGTTCTCCTTTGGATTACTAGGAGGAAGAATACATAATGGGAATAGAGAATATAGTTTGGTAGCTAATATTTATTGACCTAATTACTAAATAAAGGAAGATCTTGATTTACACAAGGTTCTATGTTAACAATAACATGATGAAAGAACTTTCTAGGAACATAAAAATTATCTCCAAGTTTGGATCTTGGCATCAATTGATTGAATTAGAAAGCATGTCATTTTTTTATACAAGTTGATACAATCTAGGACATAGATAAATATTATCTTATTCAATATAAATAAAAAACACTTTATCTAGAGGAAGAAGGCCCAAAACAACTCTAAGGAGCCCTAAAATTAAGAAAATCATATTAAAGGAAAATTTAGAGAATATTCCTTAAAATTAAAATAAGAGAGATAAACCAATATACAATTCAAGGACTCTACCAATCAAAAAATTAATTAAAAAATCCTAAAAAAAAAAGTCATTTGTTAACTGAACATATACGGAGGGAATCCCAACTAAAGAATATCAAATCAATAAAAAAAATCTCCAAAAGATCACAACTCAACTAAAGAAGGAGATAGTTCAGTAGGTGAGAAGGATGTAGGAGCTTCCACATTAAAGGATAGAGGAATCAAATATATAGTTATGACCCATTAGATTTTTTTAGAATATAGTCAATCATTTAAAAATTTTGGTCCTAGTTTGGAAGAAATTATTTTGTGGTTAATTGAGCCTTTGACTATAGGGTTGTTTATCCCCTAATTCAAGTAAATATATAAATAATAAAAAATTCTTAGAGTCACTCTAAATTATAAGAATTATTAGATGTAAATTTTGACCTAAAAAAAAGAAGACCTAATCAAAAATAAAGAAGAGAAAGATAAAAAACAAAAGAAGTGGCTAAAAGTAACCAAAGGACCATAGATCTTAGTAAGATGAGTTATCTTTACCAATCCCTAAAATATTTACATTTACTTGAATCTTCAAAGGATTGATTATTCTCCTTTTCTTGGGGTAGTTAGGTGCTCTTAAAATATCTTAAATCCCAGTTTCTATATCTTCAATTTTTTCTCACAGTTTACAAACACCTAGAAATTATTTTGATTTAAATTTTTTATGGGTTTACTAAAGGTTGGTTATCAATTAGTTATTTTCCTTCAACAAGTAGTAAAATTTTGATCACTATATGATCTTTAAAAAAGATATATTTGAGTCTCTTTATAAAAAGATTTGGGCCATTTCAAAAGCCCTCCTTTAGCATTATCTACGTGTGTGTGTGTTCACATACACGCATGTATATATGTGTTTACACACGCACGCACACACACACACACACACACACACACACACACACACACACACACACACACACACACACACACACACACACACACACACACACACACACACACACACACACACACACACACACACACACACACACACACACACACACACACACACACACACACACACACACACACACACACACACACACACACACACACACACACACACACACACACACACACACACACACACACATTTACACACACACATACATATAGATACATACATACATACATATCTATAAATGTTGAAAAATAAGTTTGTAAATTAAACATTTTTATATAAACAGTGCACTTTATAAATATGTAAACTTTATTTTTTAGATGATTTTTATTATATAATAAACACAATTAGAAAAAATTATAATATTCTAAGTTTTAAAAAAACTTAATTATGAACAATTTTTATTATCAATAAAGTCTTCAGCTTAGACCTAAGAATTAATGGGTTACATTTCATAACATTCAGCTTGGATGAATCTCTACCTCATCCTTTATGGTATCTGATTTTTCCATTCAATAAGAATTGGTCCCTGGTGTGCTCTTTGTGAGCCAAACAACTTCACCAATGAGCCAATGACCTTTTGACATCATCAATAAATTTTGAATTAATCCGGATTGTTTAATTGAAATTACAACCTTAATTCCAATATGAGTATCAAATCATGACCTAATATATATAAACCCTAAAGTAAGTAAAAATAAATTCTTTGATCTAGGGATACACAATATATTTTTAAAGACACTCATTCAAATGCATGTGAGTATTAAATTAAATCATATAATATTTTTCATTTTTGAAGAGAAAAATAATCAAGAAATTGCCTAAATTTTTTTGTCTCTTATATTCATGTTGACATGAAAGAAAAGATGGATATATATTTTTAAATAAGAGTGTTTAGGTGATTTGAAAATTCATCAAAAAATTAAATATGAGAGAATAATTGATTTGAATAATTAACCAAGAATATTTGAATATATTGTCATGAATTCTAATGGTTAAGAAGACACCTAATTGATTCAAGATCTATAATGAACATGAAGAGCAAGAATGAACATACAATTCAACATAAATTTGAAGGCCACATTATTGTATTTTAATGTAAATTTGATGGTCATATGATTATATTTCAATGTAATTTTATGGTTATATGATTATATTTTGTATTTTTTAATCATAAAATATAATTTATTTTTTTATAGACTTTATCATATGAAAGGTGAATTTCTAGGTACAACACAAAAATATATATAAGATTATAATAATTATATATTATATTGAAAGTTTATTTCTTCATGTATGAACTATATTAATATTTGAAAGGAAATGTTGAAAAATTAATCATCCTCTCAAAATTTCATGATATTCAGGTTTTAATATCAAATTTAGTCCCTAATAAAAGAGAATAATGGGTCCCCTTGTTGTATACCTTGGATTGAGTATAAAAAGTGATATGGGAATCACTAATAATGACAGTAAACCACAAAAAGGATATACAACTAACACCCTAGTTAATCCAAATTACATCAAAACTAAATAAATACAATATCATCACTAAATTTATACATTTAAACTAGGCATTAGACACTTTGTCAACATCAAATTTGAAAAACTTTGACATACTTGAATAATGCAGATACATCTAACATTTGGGCACACCTTCCCTTTACCTGTCTAGCCATATTTTTTATTTTACACCTCTATTAAATAAATAACCTTATTTATAACCAACTTAGTCTATATAGGAGCATTATAAAATATTAGAAATGGATTCTTCAAATTTCAAATCATTATTCTACACTTAAAACACACTATTATTAATGTCTAGATAATGCCATTTACCATAGAGATTGCCTCTATTAGAAATGTAAAGATGCACTCAATGAATATATTTTAGATTAGAAAGTATCCATTAGGTATTATTAGACACATTTCATGGGTCAAACATAATATGAAATAACAAAGATTCATCTATAAATATAAATCATTTTTGTGGCTATATTCACTTTATCACTTCTTAGAAATCACTTGGAAACTTGAGAAATCATTTATAAATATATTGAAAAATTATAAAAAGTCATAAAAATATCAAAAAATTTATGGAGTATCCATATAAAGGTACATATCTCCCAATTGAAATAAATAAAGTCCAATTTACATAATTTTTTAAGAAAAAAATATATTACAAACACACGTGATTGGGATAACCGTATTGAGAGAACTAGAATGTAAGAAAAACTTAGCCATTTAGTGATGATTGGTTGGGGTTGTTGTACCCAAAAATATTACCCATTTTTTAAATTTTATTATTATTAATAAATCACAATCATGTTTTTTAAAAAAAAAAAACAACTTCAAGTAAGATTGAACGTCTTTGAACATAAATGAATCATTTGCACGTGTAGGCACATGGGTCTAATGGGTTGTAGAGCCACATAATGCATGAGGAAATTATTGGTAACATCTAAAGAGTGTTGGAAAATATGATGTTAAAAATCTAAATTTATAATACTGAAATAAGCCATAAATTGAAAGTATAATTATTGATTGATATTGTAATAAATTTAAAATAAAATTACTTAGCTAGTATACTATGTGTATGTAAATATAGGATGAAACAAGATGGAAGTGAAATATATTAGGATAATATAATATAAATAAAATTATGTAATTTTTCAATATTTGGAATCAGATGCTTGTATTGGATATAGATAGTTGCATTGACATTGGTGTTTGAGTTACACACTAGTGTCTAGTAAAAAATAATGATTGTATCTAGATGTAACCACTTGGACACTTATGGGTTTTATATCACCTTTATTTTTATGTCTATAAATCACATTAATACTCTATCACTCTTTATAAAATGATAAAACACCTATCTTCCTCACCCTTAGAGTGATTATGGAAAAAATAGGTTAGTGGGCACAAAATGTCAAGCTACTTGTTGACCAAATTTTGACCTCAAGTCAAAATTGGTCACCCCCTATATATTGAAACTTTAATATGGTTTTAATGTTGTCTTATATGCCTAATATGGTCCCTAAAAGTATTCATAAAACATTGTTAACATTGTTTAAGGTTAGTTTGGAGAAGTTAAGGTAATATCTTATTTTGGTCATATATTGGTATAGGCATGTCATGGAGAGATAATATTTGGTAAGGTGGTGTCATAGGTGATTAGGAATTTATAAAGGTCATTTTATGAGTTAATAATATTATAATAAAATTTTATGAAGTTTTTGAATGTCTAAGGTTCATTTACAAACTTGAAGGTGGTGAAAATGAATGAAAAGGTGATTTTTGGCTAACATTTATGTGTGTCAAAGTCATCACAGAGATAAATACATAAAAAAAACATTAAATGGATATTGGAGTAGTTACACAACTATCAAACCTATCATAAATCTAGAACAAGGTCATAATCTTGAGTTTCAATACAATATTTAATAATTAGAAGACTTGTACGGACTTATTAAATTCACTTACACATGAAAAGAGTTTCATAATGTCCTTTGAGCTTAAAAATCATAAAAAATAATGGGAATAATTTTTAACTCTTAAAATTGTAAAAAGACATTTCTCTCATCCATTGTTTCACTCACAAGATCTTGAAGGTCATTTTTAGATGCATGGTATATATCATATAGGTAGAGTTGGGGGATAATATTTTAGATAGATTTTTGGAAAAATATGGGATTATAATTTTTGGAATTGTTAATTGAATTTATTCCCTTATATTTATGAACAATCACTAAGAATCTAGACTACTTTTTAAAGGCATAAATCCCCATAGGATAGGTTTTGTGTAATTTCAATGTAAAGTATGAATTTATAACTACATGAAACCAATTGAAATGATCTATTAGAGTTTTTAATAACCACCTCACATGTCCATTCACCATTTTGGAAAGTGTGGATGGTCTTTTGGCAAAAAAATGACTCTTGTGCATAGTTTATAAGTAACTATCCAATTTTATATGTTCCAAAGTTCTCCAAGTGGTCTGATGCATCTAATTTTTCCTCTAATATCCTACCAATACATAAATTGTCTTATGATTATTTAAAAATTTTGTACAAGTGTCAAATGGTCACATCTTTAGTCACCTTATGGATTATGTTCTTGTGTCCTTGTATAACAGGTTGATTTGAGTGGTTCGAGTATGCATTTCAAAGGAAATTAAGAGTTGTGTTTTCCTAGTATAATGTGTTAAAGTATGAAATACTAATATTAAAGTCATAATAGTCACTTTTGCACATTTTCAAGCTCCAAACATCGGTTACAATCCTCATCTTCTATAGGCTTATAGGTCTGGAAATCTAAGAAAAATCCATGGTTTCAATATTATGAGTTATTTATCTAGTCATGAATCATGTTGATGGTTTCAAGATTAAAGATTAATGTAATAATTTAGGTATCCAAGCACCTAAAGTCAAAGAGTTGAGGACTTAGCTAAAAAGCCTAGTAAGATACACCTATAAGACTGTATGTGGAAACAATGAAAGTAGAGGTCTGGTATAATATATTGAAAACGCTCTATGAATTTTTTAATATAGTGAAAAAGGAATTAAAATATTTTTTCCCAATATAATATATCATGGTGTAGTGAGAAAGGCCAAATCAAACTATGCACTCATAGACCTTACATAATCACCTACAACTAGTTGAGAGAAGTGGCCTTAGACATTAATGTTGATAAGGTCTAGAGTTTAAGGTCTTTGAAAAGTGTCTAAGACATAAAAAATGATAAGATAGATCCATATAGGTCCATAATGATTGGAAATGAAAGCCTTAAAATATATTCAAAATGGGCTCAAGACACCTCATAGTCACCTACATCTAGCCAGTTGGGAAGACTATTTTGAGACAATGATGTTAATAAAAATAAAAATTTCAAGGTTTTGAAGAATATAATTAGATAATAAATAGAATGAAAATATTTTGAGAGTTTTAATGTTAAAATAAGGACTCTTAAAACACCCAGGTTGAATACTAATTCCAAATGAATACTTACAGACAAATGGTCACATGTAGGTTTGTTTAAGTTCCTAAGGATCTTCCAAAACCTAAGATAGTGGTATATGAGAAGATAGTAGTTTAAAATTAGAAATAATGTTATCAAGTCAGTAAGGTCAAATAAGTTGTAAGAAAATAGCAAAATAGAAGACCAAATAGGGTCATTAAATCCATGCATATTTAACTAGTCATATAACTACAAATAGTCCTATATTTCTAAGTAAAGTTGTTTATTTGAAGGGTTTTGAAGTATATGTAAAATATAATATGATTAATACATGATTATTAATAACTCTAATAACCCTCAAAACTATCTTGAAATAGAGACATAGTGCCACTAGGTTCTATCTAGACCCTATACAGGCCTAAGTGTATGAACAAGCATGTATGGATAGTCAATCCTAAGAAGTGGTAAAGTGAGGTAAAGTTGATACTTTGATAACCTTAAGAGATGTTGAGTAATATTCAAAAACATTTAATGAGATCTTAGACCCTTGATAGTGATAGAACAAGGTAAGTACAAGCAATTAGGGTATGTTAGGAAAATTAGCATAGGAACCCTAAGCCTAGGCTAATGAGTTGGCTAGATACCAATGAAATAATATGGTGAATATGGATAATTTCATAATCATAGGTGGATTTAATTCACCTATGGATTTAATTTAAAACCCAATAAAACTCAAGAAAGCTCTCACAGACCTCAATTTTCTCTCATCCCTCATAGAATGCTCACTGATAGCTTGAGAGGCTATCTTTCATTACTTATTATGGAATAGAGGACTTTCATGGGACCGTGGGCTCCTAGGGAAAGTTATCCACCTTGGTATACTTCCATTTTGTAAAATTGGTTTGTTGATTCATGCCCCAAGCTTTATGAATCATCTTTAAGAACTCAAAACACTTTCAAGCTATCTAGGAGAGCTATAAGGACCTAATGAGAGAGAAATGAACTTCTATGTATCCAAATGGATGAAAAAAACTTTTAAATGACATAAATAATGTTCAATACTCCCCTAATCATCATGGCATGCTATTTGATTATATTTGTAAGTACATGATTATATGAAATAGGCCCTAAAATACTATTTTATACTATTTGATAGGTCTATACAAGTTAGATTTTCAAAATTGACATGGAGAATGAGGAGGAGGTCATATAATTGGATCACATGCTTATTTTGGTTTTTTCTCATGTGGGAAGCCTGTAGAGTCATTTCTCAGTGTCTTGGTAGAGAGGCCTAATTAAGGCCTAGTTAGGAGGGAGAAACATCAAAAAGGTATACTTCCACTCACTTTATGATCATAAAATTGAACATGAATATGTAAGGACATACTAGGTACTATAATATTTCATAATATTCTCATTACCATCCAGAAAAATATCTAGACAAGGAGGTTTGCATAATTTTAGGGCTACAAAGAATGGGGCCAATTTAGGGATTTTGGTAGAGAACAGATCCTTGGGCCTAGTTTATAACCTCAAAATGGATATTTCCAAATTTTTATGAGTTTAATAGGCCATCCATGAATACATGATTAGTTGAAGAATAAGAATTAAAATTTTGACACTTGTATGCAAGATTGGCCTAGGGAGATGAAGAGCCTTCTAAATACCTATCATTAAAAGTAAGTGGTGTGTTAAGGATAACCTAAATGGGTAAGTTGAGAGGTTTCAATATAATATAAAATATGTAAGAGAACTTGATTTTATCATAAATAAGTGCACTTATCACTCAACATACCAAGGTAAAGGGTAGTTTTCAAGAGCTAATCAAGGTGTTAAGCAAACATTTCACCTCCTACACCACTTGGATCAAGGAAGAATCTTAAAATAAGATACACATGGAATTTATGACATATTGAGTTAATTTTCATAACCCCTCTCTTGTTTTTAACTCATGAGAGACTTGTCTACTCTCTCTCCTACACCCTTATCTTTCTTCTCTCTCACTTGTGTTATATATTAAGCCTTAATTAGATAAGTTTGTATCCTTCACCTAATTATGGTGAATCCCTACTCATTTTTAGTATTCAAATAAAAACCTAGTTTAATTTTTCCTTTGACTATTTCAATGTGTATGTTAGACTAGTTAATCTTTCTAAGTGATAGATTCACTTCCTTGGCATGTTGTCCTCATTTGCATTCATATTCAGTTTTGAAAGTCTTTTGTAGGTCTCTTGAAGTGTTAAAATGATGTTTTTATTATTTTAGTGAGTTATATATTTAATAGTGTCATGTTAATACCTTTTATTTAGTCCTCCTAACTCAAGCTTTCTTCACAAATGTCCATGCAAAATGCTTATGTAGAAAGGTAGATTTGGGTTAGTGTCATATGCATGTTAGGCTCTTATTTGAAGTAAAATAGCAATTGGTTGGTAGTGATTATTTTAAATTTGATGCATCAACTCATTAGGATAGGTTTATTTCATGTTTTATCTCTCTCTTTTCATCCAAACAAGTTAGTATCATAGGTTATGATCAATCAAGACAAATCTAGGGAGCTAGCCCTTTAATCTAGAGTTTTACCCCTACTATAGGCAACCCACATGCCTAGGGGTAATCCCATGTTTCAATAGATTTGGATAAGTCTTTAAATACCTCTCCAATGCTTCAAAATTGAGTGACAATAGTTCTGACACACCTAGTGAAACTAAGGTCTAAAAGAGTGGAAAAATTCTTAGTGTGTTCTTTTACTTATCAACTTCTAGAGGTATTCAACAAACACCTATTATGACTCTAAATTTACTCAATTGGTTCTAATAGCCTAATTAGTTATTATGAAAAGTATTTGATTTTATCTTATGTTTTAATTTGACTCATGAATTTGGGATGGATAGGTATGAAGAGAACATCTACTATACACCTCCTTATTAGCCTTGTTATGAACTCAACTATGTGTTTCAACAACCATATCAAGCTTGGTACCCTCATTATGAGTCATGAAAAACCTATGGTTAACATATTATTCCTATACATAACTATTATTTTGTTGATAATCCCTATCAGTAAGAGTATCAATAAGTCTATGAGGAAAACAAAACTCTTGTTGAAGAAGATATACCTTCTTACCAGCCTCAACATGATTATTACTAGCCCTATGATCCAAATCAACCTCATTTTGATTCCTATCATCCTTTTCATGAGTCATACCAGCCTTATGGTTATCTTAAATTGTCCTCATATGATTCCCATTACATACTTCAGTAGACTTACCAAGACTTGTAGCAGTCATATGCCTCCCCTCCTACTTAAATTCCAACTTAAAGTTATGTCTCTCCTTCCATTTCCTTGTTGGTACTCATGAAAAATATTATATAATTATAAGAGGAGACGAGAATATGCGATAGATAACTTGATGTGATCCCTATTCATATCATATAGAGGATGAGAAAGTCAGTTCAAAATTTGATGAGTATGTGGAGGTTAGTCAAAGAGGAAAATCAATATGCTATTAGTGAGGAGTTATTGCAAGTGATAAATTATATCCAATGGTGGATAGATATATTAGAGAAGTGGTAAAATCAAGAGGTTGAATATCAATTTGTAGTTGTTTAAGATTATCAAGAAGGCTATGAGGATAATTAAGTTCTTGTTGAAGAAGATGTATTTTCCATTGCCAAATCCAACTTTCTATCTTTCTAAGAGATCCATCAAGAATCCTCCATTTCCAAGCCCATTCATGAGCCATCCACCACACCTCATACTATCTCTTTAGCCCATAAACCTATCCATTACCCTCCCACCACATCCCTTATTTAAGAATAATCTATACTTTGGGAAATAAGTGAAGAGGATCAAGTTATAGTTTTAGCTAATGAAAAAGATAACTCAAGTATCTATGATGAAGAGTTAACTATAGGTACTCACCTTATTGAAGACAAACACAAATAAATATTCTTAAGTAAATAAATATATTATCTATTTGAAGTTTCAATTTCTCATGAAGAGGTTGATCAATACATGAAAGAGAAGGTGCTTGAGGGAAACATCACATTAGTTGATTTTTTTGACACTCGTGAAGATGATTAAGAGATTGGTTTTGAAAAACTAATAGAAGAAAAATATTTTACCAACTCCATAGACCAAGATGACTTATGGCTGAATTTTAAGGAGACATGTGATGATTTTGAGTCTCTTCAATATCCTACACCTCTTACTGGTTAGTTTGAAGATGTTTTTAAAGATGCCTTACCTCTTGAAGGATAATGTGATAACTTCCAAAGTATCAAGATTTTTGAAGTTACATCCAACCTTAAATTTGAAGACTCTCTAAATAATAAAATTTAGGTTGATAAAGTACACAATGACCAAGAAGATGAAGTTGAAGAATATGCCTTGCAACCTCATGATTGAATAGAAAGACTTTAAATTCTAGATAGCCCTATGGTTTTTGAGAAGAAAGAGGACAAAGGTGATTGGTAGTAGCATATTGAACTCCTTAAAGAGATTTAAGGCCTTTTCAATGTTTTGTTTCCTATTGAATTTCATGTTCATAAATATATTAAATAAGATGTCTCCATTAAAGATAATTATGAAGATTTGAGTGAGTATGTAAAGCTCCTTGAAGATATTGATGAGCTTGTAGTAGTTGGTAATAAGTTTAATGTCATTTAAGATTCTATGAAGGTCAAATAAGCATGCTTAGATGAAGAATAATTGTAAAAATTTTCATTTTAGGAGCATAATGAAAATATTTTTATAGTACAAGATGAGTTCACCTTTATAGGTGACATGTATGAAATTGTCATTGCATCATTTGGAAACATTCCAAGAAGAGTGATAAGTATGAAGGAGATGAAAACATGAAGAACAAATCTCAAGTGACAACTTTCTTAATTCCTTCCTTCATCTCAAGTAATAAGATATTGTATAATATTCCCCTTTGATCTATGAGGAAGATTTTTTTTTCAAGTTATGTATATATAGTTTAGTTTTCTTATGTTTTTTTTGTGTTCCCTAAGTGATTGATAGCACATGTGTGAGTCTTATTTTTTTGCTTTGTGTGTGTTATTTTTATTTTTTATGCTTTGAAGGTCAAATAAACTTTTTATTTTATGAATATAGCTTAATCAGGATTTAAAATGAGTGTAAGATACTCCATTACCCAATGGACAAATAAGGCTACTAGTCCTTTTAGCATTGTAAGCATGTTACCCCTATGAATCACCAAGAATGTTGACCAAATTTTATCCTCAATTCAAAATTGGTCACCCCCTCTATATTAAAATTTTCATAATGTTTTCATGTGTTATTTTCATGCCTAATATGGTGCCTATAAGTATTTATGAAACCTTATTAACATTATTTAAGGTTAGCTTAGAGAAGTTAAGGTAATGTCTTATTTTGTTCATATATTGGTCTAGGCATTTCATGGAGAGATAAAATTTGGTAAAGTGGTGTAATATGTGATTAGGAGTTTATAAATTCAATTTTATACTTTAATCATATTCTAATAACATTTCATGAAGTTTTGGAATGTCTAAGGTTCATTTGTAAACTTGAAGGTGGTGGAAAGGAGTGGAAAGGTGATTTTTGGATAAAATTTATGTGTGTCAAAGTTCCCAAAGAGATAAATATGTAATACACAACTTCCATCTATCTTGGTGTAGTTACAAATCCGCCACACCTATCAGAAATTCATAACAAGGTCAAAATCTTGAGTGTCAATGCCATCTTGAAGAATTGAGAGACTTGTATGGACATATTGAAGTCACTTACAGGTGAAAATAGTTTTATAGTTTATTTAGATACTATATAGTTCATAAAAAATCATGGGAAGAAGTTTTAACTCTCATATTTGTAGAAAACTATCTCTCCTCCATCACTCCATTCACAAGTTATTGAAAGTCACTTTTAGATGCATGGTATAGGTTGTACAAGTAGATATATGGGATAGAATTTTATCCAGATTTTTTTAACCCTATATGGTTATAACTAATTGAATTTATTTTTATATTTAGTCCCTTATGTTTATGAATAATCACTAAGAAGCCAAACTACTTTTTAAAGGCTTAAATCCCCATAGGCTAAGTTTTTTGTAACTCTAATGTAAAGCATGAACTCACAGATGCATAAAACTAATTAGAATGAGTTAACATAGTTTTTTAGAACCACATAACATGTACATTCACCATGTTAGCATGTGTGGATGGCCTTTTGGTAAATAAAGAGACTCTTGTGCCTAGTTTAAAAGTTACTATCCATTTTTCTATGTTTCATAGTTTTGAAAGTGGTCTAATGCATATAAGTTTTCCTTAATTTTCATATAATATCATCCAAATCCATAAATGTCATTTTTATTATTCAAACATTACATACAAGTTTCATATGGTCACATCTTCAGTCACCTTGTGGACTGTGTTCTTGTGTGCTTACATAACAGGGTGATTTGAGTGGTTCAAATATGCATTTCAAAGGAGCTTGAGAGTTTTGTTTTATTGGTATATTGTTTTAATGTATGAAATAATTATATTAAAGTATTAACTATAAATTTTTCACTTTTAAAATTTCTAAACATAGGTTATAGTCCTCATCTTCTACAGGCCTATAGGTTTACAAATACAAGAGAAATCTATGGTGTCAATATTATTAGTTAGTTATATATGCATGAATAATGTTTAAGGTTTAAATATTAAAGGTTCA
This sequence comes from Torreya grandis, assembly GCA_037957365.1. NCBI lineage: Eukaryota > Viridiplantae > Streptophyta > Pinopsida > Cupressales > Taxaceae > Torreya > Torreya grandis. Next base: position 727,867 of record JARHVA010005704.1, read on the forward strand.
TGGACTAATGGATTTTTACATTAAACTAAATTCAAAGAGTTGAGGACCAAGCTAACAATCCTAGTAAGACACACCTATAGGACTGTATGTTGAAATAATGAAAGAAGAAGTCTAGTAGAATATTTTGAAAACACTATATGAAGTTGGTAATGTAATGAGAAAGGAATTAAAATATATTTTTCCACTTTAGTATATCATGGTGTATTGAGAAATTCCAAATCAAACTATGCACTGAGAGACCTTGCATAATCACATACATCCAGCTGAGAGAATTGGCCTTAAATAATAATGTTGATAAGGTCTAGAGTTTAAAGATTTTGAAAAGTCTCTAAGACATAAAATTGATAATAAAATCCATGTATATTACTAATTATAATAATTAAATCCTTAATATATATTTAAAATGGGCTTAGGACACATCACAACCACCTATAGCCAACCAATTAGGAAGACTATATTGAGATAGTGATGTTGATAGAAGTACAAAGTTCAAGGTTTTTAAGAAGATACTATGATAATAAATATTATGAAAATATTTTGATATTTTTAATGTTAAAATTAGGACTCTTAAAAAACCTAGGTTGTATACTAATTCTAAATGAATACCTATAGGCATATGGTCATGTGTAGGTCTACTTAAGTGACCAAGGATCTTCTAAAACTTAAGATAGTGGTATATGAGAAAATGGTAGTTTATAAAGAGAACTTAGGTTATCAATTAATTAAGGTCAAAAAATTTCTAATCAAAGAGTATAAGAATATACCAAATAGGGTCATCAAAACCTTTATATTTAGCTAGTCATATAGCTACACACAGTCCTACATTGCTAAGTAAAGTTGTTTATTTGAAGGGTTTTGAAGTCTATGTAAAGTCTGAGATGATGAATCTATGATTATGAATAACTCCATTAACCCTAATACCTATCATGAAACAGAGATAGAGTACCACTAGGTTTTATCTATTCACTACATAGCCTAAGTACATGAACAAGCCTGCATGGGTAATCAATCCTAAGAAGTGATAAATTGAGGTTAAGTTGATATGTTTATAACCTTAGGATATGGTGATGAATATTCAAAAACATTTCATGAGAGCTCAAACCCATTAAAATTATAGAAAGAGAAAAGTATAGGTAGTTAGGGTATGTTAGATAGATTGGCTTAAGAACCCTTATCCTAAGCTAAAGAGTTGGCTAGAGACCTATGAAGAAGATGGTGAATATGGAAAATGGAATAATTATATGTATATTTCATGGACCTATGGATGTAATTTTAAACCCAAGACAACTCAGTAAGTCTCTCACATACCTCAATTTTCTCTCAACCCTCATCTAATGCTTACTACCAATCTAAGAGGCTATCTTTCATTATTTAGTATAGAATATAAGAGTTTCATGTGACCTTGGGATCATATGGGAAGTTATACACCCTTATATACTTCAAATTTGTGGAATTGGTTGGTTGATTAAATCCCCAATCTTTATGAATCATCCTTAAGAATTCAAAACACTTTCAGGCTACCTGGGAGAGCTATAACGACAAAATGAGAGATAAATGAATGTCTATGCCTCCAAATGGATTTTAAAAACTTATAAATTAAAAAAAAAAGGTTCAAGACTCCCCTTATAATTATCCCATGCTATTGGATTGTATTTATAGGTACAAGATAATATGAAATAGGCCCTAATAGACTATTTTATATTACTTAACAATTCTATACAAGTTTTCATAACTTAAAAATTGACATGGATAATGGGGATGAGGTCATATAACTATATAATACACTTATTTGGTGGTTTTAAACTATTTTAAGCATGTAGAGTCATTTTTAGTTTCTTGTTAAGGAGGCCTAATTGAGGCCTAATTAGGAGAGAGAAATAACAAAAAGGGATACCTCCACTCACTTTTTGATCCTAAAATTGAACATGAAGATGTAAGGCCATAATGGATACTATAATATTCCATCATATTATTAGTACCATCTATAAAACTCTCTACAAAAGGAGGTTTTCATCATTTTAGGGTTATAAGGAATGAGGCCAATTTGGGGCTTTTGGTAGAGAATGAATTATTATGGATAGTTTGAAACCTAAAAATGGATTTTTATAGGTTTTATATGATTTTATTATGCCATCCATGAAGATAATATGAGATGAAGAATAATAATTCAAGTTTTGACACTTGTATGCAAGTTTGGCCTAAGAAGATGAAGAGCCTTCTAGACACCTATCAAGAAAAGGAAGTGATGTTTCAAGAAGAAACTGAAAGGGTCAATTAAGAGGTGTGAATAATAGATAAAATATGTAATATATCATGATTTGACCATTAATAAGGCCACTTGTCAGTCAACATGCCAATGCAAAGTGTAATTGTATAGAACTAGTCATGATGTCAAGCAAGCATTTCAACTCCTATGCCACTTGGAACAATGGAACATCTTCAAAGGAGATAAACATGTCATTTAGGACATATTTATACAATTTTAATAACTTCTCTCTTATTTTTAACTCATGAGACACTTGTATACTCTCTCTCTTTCATATGCCCTTCTCTTTTCTCTCACTTGTGTTATATATTGAGCCTTAATTGGCTAAATTTATATCCTCCACATAAGTATGGTGAATACATACTCATTTTCAAACTTTTATCAATGAATAACAACCTAGTTTAACTTATAATTGGACTGTTTCAATGTGGACGTTAGACTAGTCGATATTGTTAAGTGATAGATTCACTTCCTTGGCATGTTGTCCTCATTTGCACTCATATTCAGTTTTGAATGTCTTTTTCAAGTCTCTTGAAGTGTTTATGAGTTTAGTGAGTTATATCCTCACTAGTGTCATGTCATGAAATTTTTTTAGTCCTCCTATCTAAATCTTGATTCATAAACCTCTATGAAAAATACTTAAGTAGAAAGGTAGATTTGGATTAGTGTCATGTGAAGGTTGGGATCTTGTTTCAAGTTTAATAGAAATTGGCTGGCATTGATTAGTTTAAATTTGGTGAATCACCTCATTAGCATAGGTTTATTTAATTTTATCTCTATCTCTTTTCATCCAACAAGTCATTAAGATATGTGATGAGAAATTAAGATAAATCTAGGGAGTTATCCCTTTAATATAGAGCTTTACCCCTACTATAGGAAACCCATAGGCCTAGGAGTAATCCCATGTTCCAATTAATTTAGAAAAGGATTTAAATACATCTCAAGGGTGAAAAATTCAGTGATAAAACTTCCCTAAGGACCCCTCTATCAATAATAATTTACTACATAGCCAATAATTCAAAGATGGCCTCAAAATTATGTAGTTATCCCATACATGTTGGCTTGTGTGTGTATAAGTATGTATTGTGTGATAAGTAAGTGCATAGAGTGACCTAGATTTTAACATATAAAATATGGCTCATGGGATGCTCATTTAATAATTTAGATATGTAGGGTTGTTGATCTTATGATTGATATGGAAATAGGGACAACTAATGTAGGTTTGCTTAATTAGAATCTTTATTGAGTGTTTCTTGGTAGGTTAACTTGTGAGTTCTCGATATTTTATAGGTGAGGAACGAATTATATTTGATATTGTATACATACCAACCCATTTTTAAAATATCATACACTAAATCAATTAAGCTAACCATATAGATATATTTCATTTACAAATTAGATGACTTTGAAGCACTAAACACTTAGTTTGAAAATGTACTCCTATATCAATGTAGGCATCTGAATAGGATATATTTTTAGGAAGCTATAAAATGGGCACATGTCTAAAACTAGTAGAGAATAATGGTGATCATGTTTTGAGAATTTTGGATGGTATAGAAGGCCTGGTAATTATAAAAAATAATGGTAAAAATAATAGATAGGAAATTTGTGAGAAATAGATAATGAACATGAGCCTTTCAGTAGAAGGAAGGTATTGGAATTGAATGGTGTAACAATGATAATTATTTTCTAAGTATACAATATCAAGGTGATATATGATTCAAATTTAGTGTCTAAAAGTATAATGTATTAAATATATCATTTATTTTGAAAAAAATATCACTCCTAAAATTTTTAATTAATTAACACCTTCCATTATATATTAAATTAATAATTATAGGCAAATCAGTTAAGCATGCTATGGTAAATAAAGTATTAGGAATCAATATTTTTAATATATCCTTTTTTATATAATTTACTTAGATGAAAATTCTTTACCTATTATGAGGCAATCATTTGAGTTTGTGATAACATGCCATGGAAAGAGCAAATAGAAATTAAATTAAATATCAATGTACTAAGTCAAAAAATAATTGTAATAACGTGTCAAGTTATGTCTAATGACATTAACTATTATATTTTACTTGCAGGATGTTGGATTTACAATATGAATGTAATCTATCATATATTTCATGTATGTTTTAAATTTAGACGTTATGGATCAAGAATCCTTCAAACTATAGACACTAAAATATTAGATTAAACACTTTGAAATTTTTCATCTTGACATATATTAACCTTATATGACTTGTGCATATACATATTTTTACTGCACAACCTTATCTCACATAAAAATGATTTATGTGGGTTTAACCTTACCTATTTGATATCATTCACATAAAATAATTACCTAGTATATGGCTAACCTACCTAAAATCATACTATAGCTATCTAAAGATCATCAGATTTATATTATTTCATTTCACATGAATCTATCAAACTAAAGCACCTTTATAATTTTTAGTGTGAAAGTTTCATGGAATCATCCCTATACCAATTAATAATCATTTATCAAATTCAAATCATATTTAAGGAGTGGTCTGCATATTTCACATGTTGGTGGCATAATAAATTATACAAAAGTCACATATAAATACATAATATGTATAAGCCTATTGGATTTATCTATTGTTCCTTGATGATGCATTTATACATTTTTCCACTTTTAAATGGACCAACCCAAACTTCATAACTCATAATTTAGTAACAAATAGAAATCCCTATCCAAGTATGAATAATCTAATCCAAGCCATGTTTGTTATTTTCCAAGTTTAAAAATCTAGATTATAAGTTACATTAATTAAAGGATAAATATTTCATGTATACACTGAATGGGGGGAGATATAAGAGATTTCAATTCCCTATTAGAATTATAAATATTTAGGAAATGATCAACCATTTATTGTAAATTTTTGAAGTTATCTCAATCCACCTCATTCCCAAATTTCAAGCCTAAATCTTATGCTAAAAGTGGACCTAGTGTTTTAATTAAAATGAGACATGTTTTTGGATATTATGCACATAACTATCCCTTTATATCACACATAGATAAAAACAAAAATAAATCACAAAATGATGTGCTAAAATATAGAGTCACATTATACACATTAAATTTTTTGAGAATGGAAGCTATTGTTTATTTCAAGTTTTCATAAATTGACAGATTTGTCTTATAGTTCCAAACACTAAATTCTTCATCTGAGTGACTTTTAGTATAATTTCATCCCTCCAATCCTCTAAATTATGTCTCAAATGTGAAAAAAAACACATTATATATCTATAACCCTTAGATAATTTCAATTTATATCAAGTAAAATTATACATCATATTCCACCTTTACATGTAGATTCATGTTTTTTTCTATACTTCATACAATATGGATAATTACTATGTTATATCTTCTTTAGGTCCACTAAGCCAAAAAAAGTTAAACTTACTAATGAACCCACATTTTTTATACAACATAAAAAACCCCTAGGTTTATTTTTCTCTCTAAGTTTTCAAAATTCTATATATAAATTTAAATTTAAGACATAATTTATAATTTTCCCTCATGCAAAAATTACACATGGCTATAGTGGATATACATAGTTTTTATTTTATAACTCAAGATATAATTATAATCATTACAATGTATTTACCTAAAAAATACAATATATTTAACAACTATACCATTAAATGGTTTAAATTTATGTGCAATATTAAGGTTAAAATTAGTTATACAAAATATTTAGCTTACATTTATAGTTCAAAATGTTTGAATATTTAATATGATTTTATTCCAATTACTTATATAAATTTAAAAACTTAGAAAATGAAAGTAATTTTTTTACTCCCCTATATCTCAGCATAATAATATCTAAAATTAGACTCCCATTATTCACCATAGGCTTATATTTGCTTCCACACTCCATGTTGTTACAATGTGATAGGGTAGGGTGACCCATTCTATAGTACAAATTAGAGGTCATCAAAATATTCCTCCTCACCCCCTCCATCTCCCATGAATCCAACCAATCAAACCAAAGGGTATGATATCACTAATTAACTTAAGAACACACCAAATAATTTTTGATGTTAGAATTTCCCCATAATACACATATTTATAAGAATATTATTTATGTGACATTTCATGATACAACTCTAAAAATTGATTTTGAACCACCTTACATTATTTATATAATTAACACATTATGAAGGAAAGATAAAAGTATCTCTTTTGAGAAATATGGCCTAACTCCTAAACATATTACTGATCAACATCTCTTACTATATACTATAGTGTATGTTATAAAATTAAATTCAAATGGGTATAGGTGGATAATGTATTATGACTAAATATTTGTATTAGAAAAATTCATGGTATAGAGGAAAAGGATTTCACATTGTTGGAATTCATCTTAGGACTGTAAAATTCTAGAGTGTAAAAGTAGGACAAGTGAGTGATATAGAGCATTTTGTGTAACATATATAATTTTTTACGTATTCACCCTATGTTTTTATATCAAAAGATAATAGAATAAGAAAATAATCCTTTGAAGTAGGAAATGTATGGTTAGAATACGGAGAAAAAAACATTGTAAATATTTAAATGGTGATAAGATGTAATGGAAAACAATTCCAAATGATTTGATATTAATATAAAGATCAATTCATGGTCTGATGAATGTATTTTATATTTTTTTAATGTGAAATTGAACTCTATTTTTTGAAAATATTTTTAATTATATAATAATAATGAAATCAAGTGTATCCTTAATTATATATTTTAATGGATAATTTGCAACTTTGTTCATAATGGATACTTAATAAGTTTCTTTGTTCCATCTGATTTTTTGAACTATTGTTTAATTTGCACAAAAAATAATATTAACATGTTCTAATGGGTTCTTAGGAACTTTTATAAAAAATTTATGGTGAATGTGTAACTTTGAAACATGTTGAGATGGTTACCGAGATAGATATATTTGAAACAATGAATGAATAAAATAATTTTCAAGTTTGGAGAAGAGGAGGAAAAGAGAATAGGAAGCTTTGTGAGAGTTTATAACTAAGCATATACAAGGTGGAATATATGAAATCATTTGGTGAAGATATTTTGAGTTACTATCATGGGGTATTTTGATAATTTAATTGTATTTATTCAATCCAAGAGAGACATATCACTTTTTTTAGACTGAGGAAAAGATAAAAAAAGATATGAAATATAAACATTTATTGGATGAATGTAATAGATCAATGGTTAAATACTACCGTAAATGGATATATCATTTAGTTTGATATGAAACGGTAAATTTAATTTGAATTTGTGAAATATTTTTATATAATAGGTATTAGAGGAAAATTTATACAAAGACTACCTACTTGCTTAAGGTTTTTGTTGTGAAAAAAGCCATGGTGCCTATCTTCAATAACATGGAGTAGTCTCTTTAGGATTTATGGGGATGTGTATGATAATAAAGTGAATGGTGAATAAATGATATAATAAGCTTAAAATCATACCCTAAATATGGAGTATGCAAAGAAACAATATGAGAAGATAATTTTGGGGCTACAGTGAGGCCTATGAAAATAAAGAAGATGGAATAAACATATTGATCCTAATGTATTTTTGAATATGAATAGAGTAGATAATTTAGAAGGTAAAGAAGTAATAGGAATTAATAGATAATCTAGATATTATGTATTTTATGTAATAGAAGAAATGATAGGGCTAGAGAGAGGAGATGGAAGAGTGGAAAGAGAGAAGATGAATAATTAGAATGGTTAGAAGAGAGTTTTAGAGCATAGTTACAAGGGAAAATATTTTTTGGACAATAAAATGAGTAATATTTTTAATAAATTATGTTAATTTGGATTAAAGTAGGTTCAAGTTCAAATGAGTAAAAATTCACATACTGATCATTTATTTCAAGGGTACACAACCTATGTGTCTAATTTATCAATAGAGAACATAAGAAAAAAATGCATAAGCTAGAAAATATAGTACATGGTTTGATTATTTTATTAATAAATTTTAAAAATATAGTGAAGACAATAATAAATCTATCAAGGTAGAATTTTATTTCCCAATAATTTTTAAGACACTAGTAAAGTCTTATCTATAATAAAGTATTTTTAGGTGCAAGTGCATGATGAATGGCTCTCACTATAGAGATCTTGTCATCCTAAAACCATATAATGGGTATTATGACTGCTAATAATACATTTTAACCTATGATATGAAATGGTAGGTTAAAGGTGTGATGTAAGAGCATCAAGTAATGGCTATGTTCATAATGTAAATATCAAAATTGTACTTATTTAGAGTCTTATGAGGTACTATGGGTCTTTGTAAAAGTCATAAGAATATTGTTTAAGTTTTAAATTGTCTTTGTTGTAGCCATATTAAATTTTTATGAGCTTGAGTCTTAGGGGCTAATCCTATGGTGAAAATGTGTTTTCATCGTTTATATAAATGTAAACATATTCTATTGTGCTACAATGAGAAACAACTAAATTTATGATGATTGTTAGAAAGGATAGAGTTTGAATCATGAATATAGGAGGTAAATTAAGAAAAGAGACAAATATAAAGAATATAGTACATAGGAATCAAGAAAGTCAAGAAGACACTAGGTCTATACGAGAGATATGCATAGAGAGAAGGAGAGTTTGGAGAGGAAGTTGAGCTCCTCATATAGGTCTTGTAAGACTTGTTATTGTAAATATAGTGGAAATTAAAATAAAGTGTTTTGAAGGACTTTTATGCAATCTCAAAACTTATTAATTCTATTTTAATGCTCAAAAACACACACACACTAATTAAATAACATAAAAAAGAACTTTTTTTTGGTTATCTATAGTTTATTAATCACTTTCGTGGCAAGCCTAGGTAACAAGGTAATTAAAATTTGTTTAATTTAAGAGGGAATATTTAAATGTTATTTATAATTATTCATTTAAATAATCTCATGTAAAATTTTAGGTGGGAAATAAGTATTTAACATATCAAAGGTTTTAGTCACCAAACTAGTCAAATAAAATAAGGTAATTAAATCCAACCTAAATTACCCACAAGTAAATGGTTCACTAATACTTATTCACAACTTATTATTTTATAGTAAGAGTGAAATATCTCCTTTTAAGGGTAACAAGAGAACTAATTTATTTAATGAGTGGTTTAGGGAAGTTCATATAAATAATTAAATAAGTGTAATCAATTAAAATAGAATAAACTCAAAATGCACTTATAGGTGGAGGAATAAATCAGAGCCATATGATCAAGTAGTTTTGAGCCCTACAATCTAGGGATTCCCTAATTTCACATGTAAACATTTAATATTTATTTTTCAAGTTTTCCCTCTCCTTTTACTTTGGTGGATGTATAGGTTTGAGGCTTGAGGATGGGAGCTTGATGAAGGAAGGTAAACATACCCTAAAATATGTATGTATGTGTGCGTGTGTGTTTGTGTGTGTGTGTGTGTGTGTGTGTGTGTGTGTGTGTGTGTGTGTGTGTGTGTGTGTGTGTGTGTGTGTGTGTGTGTGTGTGTGTGTGTGCGTGCGTGTGTGCATGTGTGTGTGTGTGTGTGTGTGTGTGTGTGTGTGTGTGTGTGTGTGTGTGTGTGTGTGTGTGTGTGTGTGTGTGTGTGTGTGTGTGTGTGTGTGTGTGTGTGTGTGTGTGTGTGTGTGTGTGTGTGTGTGTGTGTGTGTGTGTGTGTGTGTGTGTGTGTGTGTGTACACACACACACACACACACACACACACACACACACACACATGTGGTTAGTTAGATGCAATGAATAAATATACCAATGTATTTATATTTGAAAATAGAAAACTAATCAATTTATTTTGATTAAAAATTATATTAGTACTAATAATTTTGTTTATTGTTAATACTCATAAGCTAGTATGAGATTTAATGGGACAATATCCAACATTATAAAATGAATGAATTATTATTTCATTTGACATATGAATGAATTTGAAATAATAATTTTCACAGTCACATTTCAACAACCTTATAAAGTGAAAGGGAAAAAGGAAAGAATACATTTTCATAAAAAACAACATACAACTTCAAGAGAATAACATTATATATGTCTCCCTTTTAAAACTACTCAATCTATTTTTATCAAGAGTATGCATTACATTCAAAAGATACAAGGATATCCTCAACATCACATTTCTTTCCCATTGTATTCATGCATATCATATCAAGATTCCTTTGCCTTTTACTAAACATATGAGCAATCTTGAGATAGAATGAAATGCAATGAACATGCTTTTTTTATTCATATTTTCAACAACAAACTTTTCACATATAGATAAAAATAACTAAAAATGAAGGAAATTTAGTAACATTCTTACAACTATTCATTCCAAGAAGGATCTAGATATTCCCAATAAGATTAAGGAGAGATAAATCTTTAGTTTACAATACTAAAATCATTGTCTCAATACAACCCTAGTAAAAGAATCCATAATAGAGATTTTCAAGGCTACACATTTAACAATATTTTATCAAAAATCTCATTCCTCAAAAATAATGATTCACAATGGAGTATAAACTCTTTAATAAAATGAAAGACTTGGTATGATAAAATAACATATGAGAGCCACCATCATGACACAACAAGATCTAAGCTCTAAAACCTACACACAAGTGTAAAGCTCAAAGAATACTCCAAGGAAACATCAAAATAGGCCAAAATAAGGTACTTAACCACCCATAATTTGGAAATAATTACATTAAAATCTCACCAACTAATTTTCATGCATAAGCTCCCCCAAGCCCAAGGGAACAAGGTATGCCTCAAACTCATATACACAATGATTAAGATTGAAAGTGATATGGATTGGTATCAAATATAAATATAAATAAATAACAAAGTATTCAAAAATAAAACATAAAAAATAAGGAATTAAAAAAGGACTTCACTAAAGGGAAGAGAAGAGGGCTCTTGCTTTCTTTGTCATATAAGTTTTTCAACAAGCTCAAGGCTTCCAAATACAAATAAAATAGTAGTTTTTAAGCAATAATTTATCTCATTGGACCTCCCATAATGCATCATGCCTCCTTAGACCTCCCATATCCTTCCTTAGACCTCCCATACCTAATAAAGGAGAGTGGCATTTCAACCATATAAAAAGGTTCCACTACTCATAATCAAGTTCATGCCACTAAGGATAGAGTGGGATTTCTAATAAGATATAAGAAACAACTCTACTCTCATTTCCAAAATACATGCACTTGTGATAATCCCCACATGGGTGGCATATAGGTTATCCCAAATACCAAACCCAACATTCAATAAAAAAAATATAAGGAAAACAAGAAGAAAGAGATAACATGGAAAAAAAAAACACAAGTGAAAACCTTAAAATTAATCCAAGAACAAGGCATCAAATATAGTAAAAACATTATTTCATTTTATTTTAGAAGAGATTCATTAAAAAAATACAAGATAAGAGAAAACATTCAAGCATGCCAAAAAAATGAATGAAAAAATCCTAACTCAATAAAAATCATCACTTGATACTTCCAAAAGCCTCTCTCTCTAAGCACCCAAGATCTCTAACAATTCAAAATGTATAAATCGAAAAAGAAAAAAATATGGTTCTTAAAATAATAAGACAACCAAAGATAAATACTAATATAAGGGTTCCACATGGCCATCCTCATCCGAATTATGTGACTTCCCTCCATAAATTTCTCTTACAACTCCTCTTAAATGCTTTTACACACTCATGTGTGTGTTCCTTGCACTTAAAAACATAACTTTTTTTGTTCAAAAAGAGATGTTTACTTTTGGAAGAAAAACTTAGGCCATAAACAAGGCCTTTTATGACAAAAAAGTGATCAAAGTGCCTTTAAAACCCCACCTACCCAATGATTATATGTATGGGTCCAAAAAGGACTAGTAAGAGAAGATTTACTTGTTAATTACTCAAGCTAAAAATGGTTGGCAGGACAAATCCGAGTTTTAACACATGGATTGGGTTTTTTGGGTCAAACCAACACTTGAAAATGTTAAATAACCTCATTTAGGGTTAACATAGGTTTAGGGTGATTAAAGTTAAAAGAGAAGTTTAAGTCATAACACAATGATTTAAAAATAATAGAGTAAAGAATTTAAACAACCCAAATAATACAATTAACAATTTGAAAAGAAAGGAGGGTTTAATATTAAAGGTTTAAAGTTATTTTAAATTTTCATATGATTCCTCAAGGAATGTTGAGTCCCTCATAATCTTGCCTTTGGTCCCCTATACCTACACACTCAATGTAAACATCAAATACATCAAGGGAAAAATAATTTATATTTAGACTAATATGAATTAGTATAACTATCATTATAAAACTTTGTAATACGATCATATATATATATATATATATATTCATTAGTTCAACATAATCAACTAAATTTTTTTAAAATAGAACATCATGATATTTAGAATTGACATATCAATAAAAAGGCATATCCACTCATAAATAACCATGCATATAAATAAAATCTACAAAACTTATAATCAATGTCCATAATGTCAACAAAATATAAAGTGTGTGCACCCCGTGCCTCCAAATAGTCTAATATATATCAATAGAGTAAAAAAAATGCAATAAAAATATAATAGGATTTGATGTGAAAATGAGGTCACATATCCCCCTCCCTTAAAAGTAGACTTTCCACTAGAAGTCACTAGAATACGTGTGGATATCAAGCTTGCAAGGGTGACATATCCTCCCAAATAGTTGTTGACTCATCATATCTTTCCCACTAGACCCTAACATGGTCTAGATCATAGCCTTGAAGGTCTAGCATCTAGTGATCCAAAATACATATGGGATATAAGATCATTTTCCTTTACCCTTTGACATACAAATCCATCCAATTTAAAACATAAAAAATATATGGAACATATCTCCTCAAAAATGAAACATGAAAAACATCATGGGATCAAGATAGGTTAGGTCGCAAAGATAAGTAGTAGATAATTGGCCCCACTATCTCTAAGATCTCAAAGGGACCTAGAACATCGGGTGCAAGATTAGAGAGTTTTACATAGTGTATCAAGATCTTAATAATTTTTAATCACAAAAAATACCTTGTCCCAACAAAAAAATGTTGATATATCCTTTTTACATCATCACACTTCTTCTACCTATCTTTTGCCTCCTACAACTATTGACAAATGAGGAATACATGATGTTTCATGTCCTATAGTATAGATGGTCTAATCACAACCCCATTCTTAAGTCTATCCCAATTTAGAGGAGTCCTACATGATAAGCCATAAATAACCTCATATGGATCCATCTTGAGTGAAATATGGTAACTATTGTTGCAGGTAATCTCAACCAAGTATAAGTAGTAATCCCAATGTTATTATTGATCCATCATGTATATGTGTAACATATCCTCTAACACTTAGTTGACCTATTCTATTTTCCCATCTATATCTAGATGATAAGATGTGCTAAAGTTGAGTTGGGTGTCCAATTCCATCTAAAGGGTAGTCTAGAACTCAAAAGTATACAAAGGGTCTCTATCTAAAATAATCTTCTATAGAATCTCATGTAATCAAAAAATGTCATCCAAGAAGACTTTTGCCATAGTTATGGAATTGTAAGTGGTCTTGATTAGAGAGAAATGATCCACCTTGGTTAACTTATCCACTATCACCATGATCACATTATGGTGCTACAAAGAGAGAGGTATAACAATAATAAAATCTATAGAAATGGTGTCCCATTTCCACTATGGTGTATCATGTGGATATAAAAGACCTGTTGGATGCTAGTGTTTTGCCTTAACCCACTGACATTCAAGACACCATACTACAAACTCTACAATTTCATATCATTATCTAGGAAAATGATACAACTTTCTAAACTCTACATGTATCTTATTAACCCTAGGGTATGCTGAATAGGGGGATCAATGAGCCTCTAAAAAAATCAAGTATCGTAGGCTAGTAATAATGGAAACATAAATGTGCCCTCTATGTCTCAAAATTACATCTTACTCTAAAGAGTAACCCATAAAATTCCCCTTCAGGGCCCTCTATGATTAAAACATCTATAAAATCTCCTAATAAAGACTATCTCCAAGTATTTTCTCAAGAATTTGCCTCTCAGATCAGTGCAAAAGGTCATAGCTAAAAGATGATGTCATGTTCTCTCCAATACATCCTAGATAATCATGATCAAACTATCATGTCACCTCCTACTCAAGGCATATTCTATAACATTTTCCTTCCCTTTGATATACTATATATCAAAGTGGTACTCACGAAGGAACTCAATCTAATGCCATTTATTGGAATTGAATTTAGATTGAAGAAAGATGTGTTAAAGACTCAAGTGGTCTATCCTAAAAAAAATTGACTAAAAATGAGAGAATGCTGCCATATGAGAAGTGTATGAACTATTACTACTAACTCGAGGTCATGAGTGGGTTAGTTTAACTCATAGTCTTTGATTTTTTGAGACTGAAAGGTAATGACTTGATTGTCCTAAATGAGAATGCCTCCCAATCCCAATTTGGAAGCATCAATACACACCAAGAATTTACCCTCTAGATTAAGTACTATTAGGGTTTGTACACTAGTTAAATGTTATTTCAATGTCTAGAAGGTCTACTCACACTTCTCTAACCAAATTAAATTTTTCTATTTTTTTTGAAGGGAAGTGATGGGTTATGATATTTGAGAGAATTCCTAGACAAAGTAATGATAATAACCTATCAACCCCATGAAGCTATAGAGATCTATCACATTGGTAGGTATATGCCACTTAGTATTAACTCAAATATTTGATGGGTCTACTAATTCCACTCATAATATATGACGTGACCCAAGTACTAAACTTTTTTTTGGAATAAAGGATAGTTTCCCAAGTTTTCTTATAAATTATTTTCCCATAAATTATTCAATACTTGATGTAGGTGCTTCACATGCTCCTTTTCACTTTGAAATTATATCAGTATGTCATAGATGAAAACCAAAAAAATATTATTTAAAAAGGTTATCAATACACCATTCATAAGGATCATTAAGATTTCAGGTTAATTATTCAACCCAAATGGAATGAATATGAACTCATAGTGCCCATAACATGTCTGATAGGTGCTCTTATTAGTATCTACTTCTGATATCTTCAACTAATGGTATATTGACTTAAGATAAATTTTAGAGAATAACCAAGCCCTTATCATTTGGTCAAATAGATCATAAATATTTTATATGGGGTAATGATTCTTGATCATCACCTTATTAAACTATTTGATGTATAATCAAAGGGAACCATCTTTCTTCTTCACAAAGATCACGTGTTCACCCAGCAAAAATACTTGGACAAATGAGTCACTTATCTAAATTTTCTTCCAACTACATCTTGAGATTAAAACATATTAGGTTTAGTCATCCTATAAGGAGCCCTAGATATAGGTTCTACTCTAGGCATATAATCAATCCATTAAATATATCTCCTTCAAACGGGGTAGTCTAGGTAACTCATTTGGAAACACATCTAAAAATTCCTAGAGTATAGGATGTTATCAAGTGTCATTCTTAAACTCTCCTCATTTGATCTATCACTAATTGTAATATCAAACATATAACATCCCTTATGTGCACTTCACCTAAGCTACATATCAAAAATCACACAAAGAGATAGGGGTTTTGTGAACCCTATGACAAGATTTGTGCTCTCAATATAATCACAACACTCTATAACCTTGTTAAAAAAATACACCTTAGCTTAGTGGGCCTTGATCTAATCCATACCCAAAATGACATCATAATAAACCAAGGGTATGATACAAATATCAAGAGTGGTGTTGAAGATGCCCAAGTCTAGAGTACAGCCACAAACAAAAGACTGACATTGCAGCCTTAGAGGCTAACTCAACATCCCAATAGTCACCTTGCCTAGATACCACTAGTCCAAAATGATCCACAAGGGATGGAATAATAAAATAATCAAAATATCTTGAGTAAAATAACATAGATACAAAAATCCTATGAATATTACCTAAAGTCTCAATCAATGTAGTTTGGTGTTCTACCTATTGATTATCCATTTATGTGTACATGCGATGAACATGTCCCACATCACCAATGGTATACTCTAAGATAGGGTCCTTCTATCAGCCATTGGCATAAGCTCTAAGTGGTCACTCTCATGTATAATTATTTAGATCTCCACATAAGAAACATGACCCCTTGGCCTTCTTCTCGCTCATTCACATCCATCTTAACCTTTGATAGCATTATCCTATAGAAATTGTGAACCCCTAATAATAATACTATTGAGTCAATGTTGGAATTGACTACTATTTATAAGGTCTCTTGTCTATATTTTATCCTTGGCCACCCTTCCCTCTATCTCTATGAGAACCTTATCGAGAGAGGTGGTGTTATTATTGAGTGTGATTTTAAGAGTGCTAATGACACTACTGAGGAGTCCTTGACAAGAACTAAGATTAGATCTATCCACCCCTAAGTGGGGGATAAATGCCTCATGATTTAAAATCTCATTGTTATTGAAGCTTTCCCAACATTAATTCTCTAGCCTCTTATTATTTCCTTATATTTTCCTCTGCTAAATATGATTTCTCCATAACAACCTCAAATTTAGAGGAGAGAGAAGACAAACTACTGAAGCTATATCTACATTAAATCCCTTGATGAACCAACTGACTTAGAGTTTCTCATCCTAAATAAACCCCACATGTTGAAGTAATTACAAAAATTACTCTCATATTTAGGCAAAGTACTAGTACCCTATCAGATATTATAGAAATACTCAATCCTCTTGTTTGTGAAATACTCTAATAGGTATCAAATATGAAACCACTCCTCAAAAATCTCCCAAGTAATAAAATCTCTAACCATGAAAATTTTTCAGTCTTCATTCCTATACCAAATACTCATTGAATATTTTAGGAGCATAGAAAATTGGTCATTTGTATTAGTCTCATAGGCCTAGAAACCAAAGCAACTATCTAGACTCAAAAGCCATGCCTCTACAAACATATCATCTCCCTCTCCATGAAAGGTGTGTGGTTGAAGTCTCAACAAGTCTCACATGATAACTTCAAGGTGAATCCTAGGTGGCTAACGATCCTCATGCCTCTCCCTATGTGGTTAAGAATCCCTCTATGCCCACTACCATAATGGACTATGTGATCTCTCTCTAGGCTAAGAGGCCTCTTGTGATGGGGGTAGGGAGTGTCTCTATGACTCCTCCATAACTATGGGTAATCTCTCTTGAATTACCCCTAAAATTTATTTTAGGGAATCAATAATTTGAGGTCCAAGGTCCACTAGATGGGGTGGTCGTATAGGTGTTGGTGGCCCTACATCTTGTGCATGAACCATATGTTTATACTTTTCTTGCTTTATCTTACATAAGCACAAGACAAACATTAGGAAATGATATAAGGATAATTTTAATATAATATCTACCTAAAGTTCTTTATGTTAAACTCAGGCTCTGATACCAATATGTAATATCCAAAAAAACACACAATAATTAGTTATATAAAAAAGATCTATTTTTTGTTATCTATATTTTTAAATCACATTCAATGATGAGTCTAGGTAACAAGGTAATTAATAATTATTTAAATTTATAGGGAATATTTAAATTATGTTTCTAATTTTTCATTTAAATAATCTCATGTAAAATTTTAGTGGGAAATAAGTATTTAACTTATCAAAGGTTTTAGTCGTGAAGTTAGTCAAATTAAATAAGGTAATTAAATCAAACCTAAATAATCCACAAGTAAATGGTTCACTAATACTTATTTATAACTTATTATTTTCTATTAAGAGTTACATATCACCATTTAAGGTTAAGAAAAGAACTAATTTATTTAATGAGTGGTTCAGGTAAGTTCATATAAAGAATTAAATAAGTGAAATTAATTAAAATATAATAAAGTCAAAACCCACTTGTAGGTGGAGGAATAAATCAAAGACATAGGATCAAGTAGTTTTGATCCCTAAGATCTAGGGATTCCAACTATTTCCCTAATTTCACATGTAAACATTTAACTTCAAGTTTTTCCTCTCATTTTAATTTGGTGGATTTATAGGTTGGAGTCTTGAGGAAGGAAGGCTCACATACCCTAAAATATGTGTATGTACATTTTTTTTTAAATATATACTTATATGTATATATACTTAATTATATATACACTAAATGATTAAAGATATGATATGTATTTAGATATACTAAAAATATTATTAATTTTTTATTATATTCAATATATATATATATATATATAATTATTTTTTAAAACAAATAATATAAAAAAATAAGGTTAGGGTCCGACCAACTCCCCTAGTAGCTTGTGGCCTACAACAGCAATCACAATTGGGACTGTCAACCCCAAAATAAATATAAGGTAGGGGTTGGCTGGTTGACCAAGCCACCTCCCTCATAAATTAAGTGATGGTTTCAAGTGGTCAGCTCAGCCACCACCTTCTACCCTTTTCATTTTCTTTTAAATATTTATTTACTTATAGGTTTATTTATTATATATGTATTTTTATTTTAATGAAAGTATAGTTTATAAATTATTTTATTTATTTATTTATACATTTATTCAATATAAAAAAATTAAGGTTGGGGCTCAATCGACCCCCCAACAACCTGTGGCCTATGGAAACAATCGCACTTGGGGTTGTCAACACCAAAATCAATATAGGGTAGGGTTGGCTAGCTGACTAAGCCCCCTCCCTCCTTCCTATGAAGTGAGGGTTTCATGGGGTCAGCTCAACCACCACCTTCTCCCCTTTTCATTATTATTTTAAATATTTATTTATTTAGTGGTTTGTTATATATATATATATATATATATATATATATATATATATATATATATATATATATATATATATATATATATATAACAAACCACTAAATAAATAAATATTTAAAATAATAATGAAAACATACATATATGTATTTATATTTCAAAATAATGAAATCTAATCAATTTATTTTGATTAAAAATTATATTGGTACAAATAATTTTATTTATTATCAATAGTTAAAAACTAGTATAATATTTAATGGGATAATCTCCAACATTCTAAAATGAATGAATTATTATTTCTTTTGACATATGAATGAATTTTAAATAACATTTTTAACATTCATATTTCAACACTCTAATAAATCAAAACAAAAGTAAAGAGGGAGAGTATTTTTTTTAGTGTCATTAAAATGCAACAATAAATTATTCCTTCCAAACTTATGTTAAATAAAAAAGAATACATTTTCATTAACAAAAACATACAACTTCAGTAGAATAACATGCTATATGTCTCCCTTTTAAAACTACTCAATCCATTTTTATCAAGATTATGCATTACATTCAAAAGCTATAAGGATAGCCTCAACACCACATTTATTTCACATTTTATACATTCATATCATATCAAGACTCTTTTGCCTTTTACTAAACATATGAGCAATCTTAAGATAGAAATAAATGCAATTAACATATTTTTTTTATATTCATATTTTCAATAACCTTTTCACATATAGATAAAAATAACTAAAAATGAAACAAAAGGTAGTAACCTTCTTTCAAGTATTCATTCCAAGAAGGATTTAAATATTCCAAATAAGATAAAGAAGAGATAAGTATTAAGTTTACAAGGTTAAAATCATTGTCTCAATACAACCCTAGCATAAGAGTCTATAAAAGAGATTTTCAAGGCTACAAGTTTAACAAGATTTTATCAAAAATCTCATTCCTCAAAAACAATAATTAAAAATGGAGTAAAAAATATTTAACAATATGAAATTAGGATGCCAAAATAACATATGATAGCAACCATCATCCCACAACAAGCTCCAAGATCCAAAACCTGCACACAAGTGTCAAGCTCCAAGAGTACTCCAAAGAGACATAAAAATAGACTAAAGGAAGGTAGTTGACCATCCATCCTTTAGGCATCATTACATGAAAACCTCATGAAGTGATTTTAATGCATAGCCTCCCACAAGACCAATTGAAATAGGCATGCCTCAAACTCATATGCACAATGATTAAGCTTAAAAGGGCAATGGCTTGGTATCAAAGATAAAGAGAAAAAATAACAAGGTGTTCAAAAATAAAACACAAATAACAAGGAAGTCAAAAATGACTTCACTAAAGGGAAGAGAATAAGGATCTTGATTTATTTGTCATATAAGTTTGTCAACAAATTCAATTTTTCTAAATATAAATAAAATAGAGCTTATCAATCAATAATTTATCTATTTAAACCTCCTATAATACATCATGCCTCCTTAGACCTCCCATATCTCATAAAATAAAGTGTATTATTAACCTTATAAAAAGGTTCTAATACTCATAAGAAATTTCATGACACTAAGACTAGAGTGGGCTTGTCCAACAAGACATAAACAAGAGCTCCACTCTCATTTCCCATATTAATGCACTTGTGCCAATCCCCACATGGGTGATATAGAGGTTCTCCCAAATCCCATAACACAAATTCAATAAATAAATAAGGAAAATAATAAGAAATAAATAACATGGCAATAAAACATAAGTGAGAAGTTTAAAAGGAATATAATAACAAGGCCTTAAATATAGTAAAAACATTCATTCATTTTATTTTAGAAGAGATTCATTCAAGAAAATCAAGAGAAGATAAAGCATTCAATCATAACAAAAAATTAGTTTTAAAATCCTACCTCAATAAAAAACTCCCCTTGACACTTCCAAAAGCCTCTCTCTCTTCAAAAACCCAAGCTCTCCAATAGTCTAAAATTCATAAACCTAAAAAAACCAAAAGAAGGCTCTTAAAAAAAGAAGACAAAAAAAAAAAAAAAATACCAATAGGAGGGTGCCACATGAAAATCCTCATCCCAAGAATGTGAATTTCCTCCATAAATTTCTCTTAAAACTCTCTTAAATTCCATTACACACTTACATGTTTTTCCTTGCACTTAAAAACATAACACAACTTTTTTTATTTAAAAAGAGAGGTTTGCTTATGGAAGAAAAAACTATGACATAAATAATACCTTTATGTGACCAAAAATTGGTCAAGTGGCTTGAAAACCACACCTACCCAATGGGTATATGTATGGGTACAAAAATGACTAGTAAGAGAAGCTTTACTTGTCAATTATTCAAGCTAAAAAATGGTTGGAAGGACAAATCCGAGTTTGAACACATGGGTTAGGTTTTGTGGGTCAACCCAACTCTTGAAAAGGTTAAATATCCTCATTTAGGGTTAAAATATGTTTAAGGTGATTAAAATTAGAAGATATTTTTAAGTCACAACACCAAGATTTAAAAATAATAAAGAGAAGAATTTAAAAGACACAAATAATACAATTAATGATTTGAAAATAAAGGAAGGTATAATATTAAGGTTTAAGGTGATTTAAAATGTGCATATGATTCCTCAAGGCATGCATTAGTCCCTTATAATATTTCTATTAGCACCCTACAACTACACACTTAATGCAAACATCAAATACATCCATGGGAAAAATAATTTATATCTAGTCTAATATGAATTGGTATAACTATCACTATAAAACTTTGTAAGATAATCATATATCTTAGTTAGTTCAACATAATCAACTATATATTAATAAAATAAAACATCATGCTATTTAATATAAACTTCTTGATAACAAGGTATATCCACTTATAAATAACCATGCATACAAATAAAATCTTCTAAACTAATAATCAATGTCCATGATGTCAACAAAATATAAAGAGTGGGCACCCCATGCTTCCAAATAGTTTAACATATATCCATCAAGTCCAAAAAACATGTAACAAAATATATAATAGGGTGTGATGTCAAAATGGGCTCTCACATCCATAAGTACTTGTAAAAATGTTATTTAATGTTAACTCATGGTATTGTGATGTTTCAATTGTATCTCAAGTATGTGAATGTATGTTTATGTATACAATAAGATTTTAATTAAAAAATATATTATAATTTGAGAGCAATCACATTAAAATTTCAAAATGCATATTTCAAAGAACACATAAATCTATGTACGTTTAGATTAAGAAGGGAATTTTGTATATTAAAGGTAGTTGTTGTGCCCAAATGAGAATCAAATGGGTTTTGTGTGTGTTAATGTTTTTCATTCTATAGTAATCAAAAATCATTACTTGGTATTTTTATTCTTCTAAGAATTTATCTAAACTCTATGATTATCATGCCTGTGACAAGGTGTTTAACTAATTACTAAGCACAATAATAAGTTAAATGATACAACTCAATAGAGGAAAATTTAGTGTCTTATGATCAGATACAATTTTATTAAAATATGGAGGATGATTTTGGTTATAAAATAATCCATTGAATATTTTTAAGTAGCAATTACACATTTGACAGTGTTTATTATGGTAAACATAGTTAAGAACACAATATGAAACACAACTATTAATATAATGCGAAACTAGATATTAATAACATTGTGGAAACACTCAACCAAGTCATGTATCATTTAAAATAAGTGTGATTTGATTGAGTTTGCATAGATTCTACATATTATTTAAAAATCAAATTATACCATTTTAAGAATTTCTTAGTTTGTTTTATAGTGAAATTAATTATTGAATGTCTTTATGAGTCAAAATTTTGTCGAGAAACTAAATTAGAAGAAGTTGGAGGAGAATGGATCTATAATAATATGAGCATATATTTAATGGTCGATAAAGTTTGATAAATACATTCAGAATTTTGATAGTGTAAATAAGAAGCCATTTATTAATGGTAAGAGTCAATCAAATCATAAGATTAATTCTTATTTTATGGTGATAAAATTTTGTAATTTCATAGATCATCATATAAATAGAATTGATCAAGACCAATAAACTTTTGGTATGTTTTAAAGGTTCCTTTAATTAGACCTATCTCAATGTACATAGTATTTAGTCTTGTTTTTAAAATAGATAGAATGGTAAAATAACTTGTAAGGAAAGAGTTTCATATAGAAACAAGAATCATTGATTTTCAAATATTAATTTGAACCATTTTCTCAATAAATTGATTTATGATTATGGATTTCATCCTATTTGGTAATTATAGTTTGGTGATTAAATTTGGTGAAGAATAACACTAATTTATTTGTATATTCTCATTGGTCTAGAATATACCAATATATAAGGAGGACTTTACAAGATACAATTAAAAGTGGATAAACATTATAGACATATATGGAAGCTTGTGAACATACCTCAAATTTAAAACTACTAAACAAAGATAAGTTTGAAATATAACATTGAATGAGGACTAATTTGCATGATACAATAATTGATATGGGATATGAATGTCAAGTTATGAGATTACCATCAATTTTGGTATTAGATATCAACAAGAGTTATTGGGTAAACAAAATTCTTTGTTTTGTTAAGCAGTTTGTGATCATTTGAGATCATTTCTTTGTGTTTTTAATGAATTGGCATAATAAAAAGTGTTTTGTATGACATTTGAAGATTAATACAGGTGTCTCCCATTACTAAATTATAGATTAAGTTGTGTTTCAATTGGTTATAGGTTATTTCAAAATGGAAGTTACAAGTGAATAGCATTCATAAGGCAAGTGAAGGCTTAATATAAGGTGAAAGAGATTAATAAGGCTCTAAAACTATCTTAATGAGGAAGACTTTGGAAAAAGAGTGCCTTAAGAGAGGCATGAGAGAGATGAGAGGAAGTAAGATGGAGATACTACAAGAAAATAATAATCACCATAAAAAAATGACATATATGGAGGTACAAGAGGAAATGAGAAAGATAAAGGAGAGGTTGGCATTAGTACAATTCTTACTAGAATGTAGGAGAATAATAGAAATCCAAGAGGTAGGCATAAGAGTAATAAAAAAATGTGAAGTGGCTAGTAAGGTCGCTTGTGAAAACAAGGTAAAGGCAAATAAATATAGTTTCCTTTTAAAGAGAGATAAGGTTACAAAGTAAAAAACATAATAAGTTAAATTTTTAGATTGATATCTAGAGTAAAGTTGACCAACACCTTGAAGTAGAGATGGACATCAGTATATGTGATCCTAAAGAAGGGAAGATGTTGGAATATTTTGATCCAGTAGATGAATAATAGAAAGGGTATTATAGCCTCAATTTTTTTCTATATAATATTTCTTTTTATGTTGTGTATGTAGGTAAACAAGTTGGAGAAAAGGCCTTTGAGACAATGAATAGGCTCATGAGAAATGAATCAGTTGAAAAAATGATTCTTAGTACAATTTTGAATGAAGTTGAAGATAATAAGGGGGATCAACTCTTTGACAATTATGAGCTAAAGAACACAATAAATACATAAATTTTATTGAGGGGATATGAAGCCTCATATTTTTGAATCTAATATTACTTTGCATGTAGGAAAGGAAACTATTGATTTTGAAAATAAAATTTTTAAGCCAAGGAGTGAGATCATACAAAAAGATGATGAAACAAATGAAGTTATAGAATATGAATTATAGGTCAAAATAACCATTATAACTCATGGAGATTCTGATTTGTCTTTTAAAAAATAGATTTTATTAAATGAATGTGTGAATAGACTATTTTTTGAACTGACAAATAATTTGTCTTCTATAATAAGCAAAGAATACTTTGCGGTGTTCATTGAGAAGGTAAATTACTTTAGAGGGAAATAGGATTAGTAAACTATAAATGGATAAAAAAATGAAGGAAGAAGTGGAGTTATCTTGAAATAAAATAATGAAAAGTTGATAATAAAACTAATGAAGACAAGTCCAATGCTACAACCATGAAGATTTTAAGGAGCAAGACCATATGGATATGGTCAAGAAGACCAAATACAATTTTTTGTAGTTAAGGTATAAGTTTTTATGGAAGAGGGTAAAGAACAAGAGTTGAATAAGGAACAAAATGGTATGAATACATCAAGAGATGAAAAATTCAAGGTTTAACATAAATATTGGAAACAAAGATAGGGTGTCTATAAAGCACAAGGATGGAGTCTGCCTTAAAGGCATAAGAGGGAATTTATTTTCTTTAAGAAATTGATTTTGTTTATAGGTTAGATGGATAAGACAATAATACATAATAAGTATAGGTGTGGAACAAAGGAACAGGCTCACCTATATGAAATATTGACTAAAGAAAATAATCAGAGGGAGATTATCATGAGAAAAAACTCATGAAACTTTTTGAGCCTAGGACTCTTATGCAAGAGATCAAGTAATGACTATTTTCATAATATAAATATCAAAATTTTACTTATTTAGAGTCTTATGAGGTAGGAGGAGTCTTTTTAAAATTCATAAGAAAATTGCTTAAGTTTCAAATTATATTGGTTATATTCATTAAGTATTGATGAACTTGAGTCTTAGGGGATACTCCTATGGTGAAAATGTAATTTCACCCTTTATATAAATGTAAACATATTCTATTGAGCTAAAATTAGAAAAGACTAAGATTAGCATGAATATTAGAAATGATAGAGTTCAAAGCATGAGGATAGGAGGTAATTTAAGAAAACAGACAAATATAAAGAAGATAGTACGTAGGAATATATAAATTCAAATAGACCTTAGGTCTATAAAAGATATATACATAGAGGGAAGGATAATTTGTAGATGAAGCTGAACTCCTCATATATGTCTTGTAAGACATGTTGTTATGAATATAGTGGAAATTAAAATAAAGTGTTTCAAAAGACTTACTTGTAATCTCACAGCTTGTTACAATTGTAAGTACTTGTAAAAATGTTATTTAATGTTGATTCATGTTCTAATGTTTCACTTATTTTGTAATCAAAGGATGAAAATTATATTGAATAAATTGATAAGATACCATAGACATCCCAATTACATAGGAAGCAAGCATTTTTAATCATCAATTTTTGTCTCACAAGTCTATGAATGCATGTTTATGTATACAATGGGATTTTAAGTTAAAAAAATGTTACAATTTGAGAGGAATATAAGTAAAATAAAAAATATGTATTTATGGGAGGATGGAACCAAATTGGATATTGAAAATTGTATGAGATTTTTTTGTAAAGAACACACAAATGTATTTATGGTCAGATTGGCAAGGAGATTTTGTATATTCAATCTAGTTGTTGTGCCTAGGTGATAAATAAATGGGTTTTATATGTGTTAATAGTTTTCATTCTATAGTAATTATAATTCATCCCTATTTATTTTTATTCTAATAATAATTTATCTAAATTATGTGATTATCAAGCCTATGAAAAAGTGTTTGACTGTTTGCTAAGCATGGTAATAAGTGAAATGATACAACTCAATAGAGGATGATTTATTTTATTTTGATTAGATAAAAATTTATTAAAATATACAGTTCAACTTTGGTCACAACACAATCCATTGAAGATTTTTAAATTCCAATGACATGTTTGAATAGGTCTATCATGGTAAATGCAATCAAGAACATAGTGTGAAACATATATATTAATATAATGTGGAACTAGATACTAATGGCATTATGGTAACACTCAACCAAGTTGTGTATCATTTAAAAATATATTAATTTAAACTAAGTGGGATTTGATTAAGTTTTCATATATTCTACATGCTGTTTAAAAACTAAATTATACCATTTTAAGAGTTTGTTAGTTTATTTTATAGTCAAATTAATTATTGAATTTATTTATGAGTCAAATATTTATCAAGCAACTGAATTAGTTAAATTTGGAGGATAATATGTTTATAATAATATAATTATATATAATGGTCAATAAATTTTGATAATACACACAAAAATATGATAGTGTAAGTAGGAAGTCATAAGACTCGATCAAATCATAAGATTCACTAGTATTTTCTAATGATTTTTTTTTTTGCCATTTCATTGACCATTGTATAAATGGAATTGATGAAGACCAAGAAAATTTTGGTATTTTCTAAAGGTTAATTTAGTCAAACCCATCTCGATGCACATAACATTTAATCTTGTTTGGTAATTAGATAGAATTGTAAAAGAACTTGTAATTAAAGAGTTTCATATAGAAGCAAGAGGCATTGATTTTTAAATCTTTATTTGAACCATTTCCTCAATAAATAGATTTATACTTATGTATTTCATCCTTTTTGGTAATTATGGTTTGGTGATTAAATTTGGTTAATAATCACCTTTAGATTAAAAATATAGAACATTGGCTGATTTTTATATTCTCATTAGTCTAGAAAAGACCAATATATAAGGAGGACTTTACAAGATACAAGTAAAAGTAGATAAACATGTTATACAAATATGGAAGGTTGTGAATTTACCTCAAAGTTAAAACTAGTGAAAAAATATATGTTTGAAATATATAATTTAATGAGTACCTAATTTCATGATACAAGAATTGATCCAGGATATGAATGACAAGTTGTGAGATTGCCATCAGGGTGTAACTATGGAGGATACAAATAAGTGTGAGATCATAGGAGCTCTAATAAAAATAACACTATATTTCATATACAAAAGGGATTATTTAAAATTGATCCTTTAGGATGTCAATGATTAGTTGATATGAAAATTTAAAATTAATAAATGTATGAGTTAGACAATCCAAGATCTGAAAGAAATTTGGCAAAAATCAAGTGAATCAATATGGGACTATGATTACAAGTTCTATGATGTAATAAACATAATTGGTTTTTTGTTTCAAGATAAAAATAAGGCCATATGGTTTGTATAATTTCTAAAATCTCATATTGGGTTTTTCATTTCCCAAACTTAGTTCACCTACAAGGTATATTCTTGAGAAATTGTGATCCAATTAGAGTAGATATAGTATTATAGGGATAGTCTATAGCCTACTGTGAAAATTGACACAAAGATAGATGTTTTTTTGTGTAAGATGGATGATCTTCATGAAAGTAACAAACCTAAAATAGGATTTTAGTGTATGGAGTGTGTAAAATATGAGAGATAAACTAATTATTACTCAAAAGTTAAAACATAATCATGTGAGATATGTTATATAGTAGGGCATATGACTAAAAAATTTCACATCCTACAATCATAAAAACAATAATTTTGTGAGTATATATTGTAATTTAATAAACTGAATTAATCATGATGAAAAATATTTTAGATCCATTCAATAATCTAAGGATGACATCACCAATAATCTATTCATGGTAGTAAGACAACATATCCCTATTGTGAAACCTAGGGTCCCAAACCTATATGTAGAGATGAAAAATACAACTCAAACTTATCTTAGATGGGTAACAACCTCACCTTAATATTATCCTTATGGCATCATAAGTTTGACACATAATATTTATATTACTAGATAGAATGGAATCTATTTCCTTAGTATCAATAGACATAGAACAATGTGTCATCACAATAAAAATAGATATGGTGGGCTTCATCTTCTTCCCAAGGACCATATGATGGATATGATAGTCAATATAATCAAGATTAGGGTTTTAAACAAAGATAATGGGGGTATAAATGTGGGTAAAAAGGTATATACTAAGGAGGTAATCATATGCAAAATTATAAATAGGATTGAAAACCAGTTATCTTAGGATAATAAGGTTTTTGACCAAAATGAGATCATGATCTTGTCATGACATTGGAATTTAACTTTGAGAGAAAATCATTTGATTTTTAGGGTTTTAGTTGGATGGTGTTTGATTGGCTATCATTTAGGTCACTGACTTCAAAGGATAAGAGAGGAGTAAGTAGAGTATGGAAAAAATAGGGTTTTTAGGTATATGTTTTGGCCTATGCCATGATGGGGAATGGAATATGAACAATAAAGGGGGATGTATAAGGAATGGAGAAAATAATAGGAAAGGAACTAGAGATTTGGGTGTATGGGGTGATGTAAGGAGAGGTGTTGTGATGGGTAATGAAGAATAGAATGAGAGTGGCATTATTTTGTGTATACATATATAGAGGGAAAGGGATAAGGTAAGGAGTCAATGCATGGGTATGTGTAATAAAAGGGTGTAGATGTGGTTGATACTAATGGTTATGGAACCATTGTAAAGGAGATACAAAACTCTACTTACATTTAAATAGGCATGTGTTCCCTTGTTTGATTAATCCTATATTAATGGTTATAAGTTCTATAGAGAACCTTGTTGGGGTATATGCTCATGTGGATATATTATGTTATACCCATGTAGGCCTATGTTATTGCCAGGGTAGTATTAAGGTTTGATTATGGAGTCGTGTGTGTAAATTTATTATTTATGGTGTTATAATTAAAATTAGGATATAACCTTGGATAATGTATTTATTTCATTGAGTGAGTCAGTTATTTGTTTTTGTTTCTATTACATCATAGGTGATTGTATATCTTTTGGATATAATGGATTTGGATTTGTATGATTTTTGGAATCACTTTAAATTTTTCATATTTCATACTGAAGGTTGTGATATGTAATTTGTATGTTTTTTATATGCTAAAAAATGTGGAAAATTTCCCTAAATATTGGGACTACCCACTTGGTATAGAATTTACTACAATTAGTTGGTAATTATATTACCCTAATTCTATGGTAAATCTAGGTCGCTATGTTTGATATACTATTTTTAGGTGTTTTAATTGTTCAGATTAAAAAAAATCATTTTGTGGTAATTCAACAACATATAACCTTAAAACATGTATGTTGACATGCTATTTTTTTACTAAATGATAAATGAAAACCACTTTATTATATGTTTACATTTATGATTGGGTTATTAAGACAAGATAAATATACCTACTTAGTTTAGTTGGTTTATTTATGTAATCATGATGGTAATTTAACTTTACAAGAGAGATAAAATGTTGTTATTTATGTATTTATTTTTGAATGATTTATTTGAACCTCAAACCTAGGTTAAAAACCCATGGTTACTATTGGAAAGAGTGTGGGATTGTATCTTTTGAGTTTGAGAGTTTTGATGTATCCCTAAAATATTTTGAAAACAAGATCCAAACAAATGATTTTATGATCATCTCATCATGGGAGATAAATCTTGATTTGTTGGATGTATTTTTGCACATGACATTTGGTTGTTATCAGTTAATGAAGGTTTGTAGAAATTATATGAATTAAAATATTCTCACCCTTCTAATTATGTTAATTCTTGATAATTTTTCCTAATTCCTATATTTCCTAGCAATATTAACTATTATCCTAACACCCATAACCCATTCATACATCCCACACAACCTTTATCCCATCATTAAGCCCTTAATAAACACCATTACCTACTAACCTACTCCATAATCCCACTATCTAATTTTTAATTCAAAAATAATCCAACCACCCACCTACCATCCTACACTCTCCTTTTCTAAAACCCTAAACCATATGGGGAGATTTATATAATTAGAGGATTCTATAAATATTCCCCAAAATTAGCCCCTTCTCTAGACTTTTATAATTATAGAGATTTCCATGGAATTAAAAATTCCATGGAAATTCCCTAGCCCTAGATCTCAAAGGCCAAAGTTTGAATTTGGACCCTTGATCTTGCCCCCATTAGCCTATAAACTAATCTCTACCTCCACCCTCAAACCAGCTAGAAGACTTGTAGGGAAGCCATGTCAAAATGAATCTAGAAATCTTGTAATCAAGTGATGATAAATCCATAATAAAAAATCAAGCATCCATTATCACAATCCAAAATCAAGCCATCATGCTATCAATCTGAGTCTAATCATCCATTTGCAAATCTTAGAAGGAGGTAACATAAAACAAGGAATTCGGTAAGCTTTTATATAATTTTTATTTGTTTTATAAATCCTTCTTATTATGTAGTTTGCATTTTGAGTTGGATTTAGCTTGTTTAAATTCATATAGAGCTCAAAATCTCTCTACATTTTGGCAACCATAGTGGGAAAATCTCCCTTATTTAGCTTAACATAATTACTATAAGCGTTTTTAAATGATTGTAAGACCAACTATACATAGGTTCAAACTCATATTTTTTAGTTTCAACATATTATAGGTGAGTTATGACCTTTTCCTATTAATCATGATATTGAAATCATAACATTATTCATGTTAATAGCGATATTGTCACCTAACCAAATAGAGGTTAAGGTTTTAGTAGGATTTAAGGTTTTTTTTTGACAATAATATGACTATAAAAGTCATGACATTGTCCTGTTAATAGAGACATCATCATCGATAGTAATGGTATTGTAGGTTATATACTAAAGCCCAGATCTTAGGCCTATTTTTTCTAATGATTTGCCTTTTGGGTGTGTTATCTCTTGTTAGTGATTCTATGTGCAGGACAAAAATAAAATATTCAAAAGCAAACTTGATTAAAATAGGAAGAAAAATTTCCCAAACACCACCTGATCACACACCTTACATAAATTCACAACTTGTCCAATACCAACATTATCTTGGTAATAGAGGGCTTGTTATTTATAGTAGCAATATTGTCAAAGGTAGTGATTAGAGTTTGGTCTGTCTTAAATCTCCTAAGATACATAAATAGAGTTATGTTCATTCTATCTTGTTTGCTCTTGTATAGAGTTGTAGTTATAAGGAAAAATAATTTTGTATCCTTTTGACAAACTTGTAAGTTTGACAGTCATGAGATTGACCTGGTAGTTTCGGGATTGCAATTCCTAGTTTTGGTATTGTCCTTTTAGCTTAGACAGGTAAAGCACTACCCCTGTCATCTCTATATTGTCATATATAGTAATTTTAGGTTCTAATAGGAAGAGGATCAAGGTATCTAAGTTAAAAATATGAAATGTTTTCTTTTTTTGGTTAATATACATTTCAAGCATTCTTCTATAGTCACAAGATTGCCCTGTGTATTCACAACATTGAAATAACTTGCAAGATTGATAAAATTTGAGTTTTTAACACTTTCTTATAGGTTGATTGGATATTTTGGCACCCCAATCAGTTGAATAACCTTTGTGATTATAGGGAGGGGTGCCACTTTTCATCTTTGTATTTAATTTTATAATATTATTGGAATTTTTTTGATTTAAAGTATATTGTTAGTCTTTGCTAATTTCTTAAAAATACTTACTTTTTTGCTTGTGTGTTTATTTCTATATTATCTTTGTATTGTGATACTCACACATAGGTAATTATAATATTTAATTATTCATGTCATGTGATTTGATTATTTTTTGATCCCTCCCCTTTCAGATAACATGTGATGTGGAATTGACACCCACACATGGTATTAGTCTATAGGGGTTAGTGTTTTGGATTTCATCACCACACATTGACAAAACTCCATGTTTTGATGGAATATAACAAGAGGGGGGAAATATCATTAGGCTAAATGGTCAACCCCATATAGGTCATTTGTGAAGGGGAAGAGTTAATTATCTAAACTAGGCATTAGACAACACCTTATATGGACTTGGTCCCCAACATATCATCATGTATATCAGGGACTCCCCTAGATCCTTTTGTTCATACCTATCATGGGAAATTTAAGTTGTAATAGGTGTGTCACTATAGGCATCACTATTAGAATTAAAGTAGCCACCAAGAGTAAGCAAGGTTGATAGGGTTTAGTTGATACCACAATGAGTCACTATCCTACAACCTCACTTATGTATTTGTTGTATGGTACACACATCGAGTTACACACCATTATGTTTAATAATTATATGTTGTTGATTACTTGATTGGGTGTGTGTTTTTCTAGACCCATATTATTTGTGAGCCAAGTTAGCCTTTACCTATCTAATCCTATCTAGGTCTCTTGTACATATCATCATGTCTATTATTGCATCATCATCCTACCATCTTGTATATCCTTATCATCCTTTTCATTATCTCATTTGGTACCTTAGCCTAGTCATTATCACATACCCTAGTCACACCTTGTCCTAAGACCATCTCACCTTGATTTTTCCAAACATGACCTTATCTTATCCACCTTTTATTTCACCATCATCCCTATAGTATATTGTCTCCACCTTGTACATACTTATCATCATCCCATTGTACATATTATCCTTTTATGTATCCTTAATACCCTCCTAGTCTACCATATCACCCATCATTAGTCATCTCCACCATCCACTTACTTATCCTAATTACCATCATCCCATTTATACCTACTATCTAATTCCCATCTCCCATATTAAAAATCATCCCATCTTAGTCATCCCCACTTACCATTGGTCATATTTCATCATCTTAATATCTTAATAATCTTATCTTTTACATCCTTATCCTCGTCACCTCATATTGCACATAATTTGTTCATCTAAGGTCTCTTTTTTATCTTGAACATCTTCCTCATTGCATTCTTGTATATACATAGATATTGTCCTTTTCTATATCCTTTTACATATACCATACTATCTTGTCTTCATCCCATCCTAATCATACCCCATCATCTTATACATCTTTTACTAATCATCAACTTGTATATATTTTTGTTACCCTTTCCTTGTGTATCCTTTTCATTATCCCATCTCCTATCTTAGATTAGTCACACTTTGTCATAAGACCACCTCATCCATAATCAATCACACCATAATCTTAATTATTCCCATATCATTGACATCACCCCCTTACATATTTGATCATAAACCATTACCTATCCTAATCCCATCTTGTCTCACCATTTGCATTCTATCCTAAGTCCACCTCATCCATAGTCCTAATCATCCCCATACCATCTTCTCTCATTATCCCATCACCTTGTATATCTTTATGTATATAATTTGTTCTCTTGTACATCATTTTAATCACATCTTACCTCTATTATCATACATCATTAGTCATCCCATAATCACATCCTAATAATACGTCATCATCCACATCTTATCTTATATCCATACCTGATCACTTGTCTTGGCCTTACCTTAATCACCCATTTAGTCATCACCGCATCATATCCTAGTTGGCTTCTAGGTCACATATAGGTTTAAACCATCCACCTTTCATTACCCATTTATCATTTCATCATCACACATATCCTTATTCCATTGTCTTAATCACCTTCATCACCTAATCCTACCCCATCCCATCTTTAGTAAATTGGTCTAAGGTTATAAGCTAGTCCTATCATCCATATCATCCATATCATCCTATCATCTTATTCCACTACCATTTATCCTTTGGTGGGATACTCATACCTAGTCAATATCTTGTCAGCATCTTATCATGTTTACAATCTCAATCTAGCAAATCCGTCAATCTAATCTAGTCTAATCATATTGCCTTACTCATTACTAACACCCATTATATCATTCTCTTGATAGTTTTGAATATTAGGTACCCATCACATTCGCAATCCTTTTTCTAGCTTGACCACTAGGCATTGTTGATAAGTTGTTAACATCTATTGCATGATTAGTGTGATATTTAATCATAGTCCTTAATACATTAATATATCTCATCTCCTTTATTACCTACCATACTAACTTAGTCATTTCTATCTATTTTGGTTAAGAACCTTCTTCAATCCTTATCCTACCCACATCATCCGTCATCTATTAACCATTTTCGTGGAACTAGACCTAACGTAACTAACTAATACATACATAATAATAAGGATGAGATGTTTTTGTGTTTAATTATGATGGGTGTACCACTTCCCAAAGGTGTTCATACCCTTCAACTCATTTCACCTCCTTTACAAGCCTTGTCATGTAAATGCCATACCAATCTTCCATTTGCTAGCCATAAACCACCATCTACCCATTCCCATACTAGTAAAGGGAATCCAATCTTGGCCACATTGAATTTATCCACCCAGTCATATCTATAACCATCTGATCATAAGCCCAATGCTTCCACATCTAAGTCAAAACATGAAGTAGGTCATTATACTCCCCTTCCCATATCATTGGAATCCCTTTTAAAATAACTTATCATTACTAACATGATGGTCTATCCACTTATTTGATAGTTTGATCTTATTAAACCCAATACTTCTTGGTATAAAGATGATCAATATTGTGTATATCATAGAACTTGGGGCCATACCCTTAATTGATGTCAAACTTTTAAAGACTTTGTCTAAGACCTAATTTATTATTGTGATATAATAATTGATGATGAACCAAATGAGTATCAATCCTTGGGTGAAAAAAAAGAGGAATGCCAAGGTCCCCTTACCATTCATGATCAAGCTCTTCCCCTTCCAATCCAAGGTCAAGACACTACACCCATCCTACATGATTCCCCCCATCCTTGAAAAATCCTCCATCACAATTGAATCTATTCCCTATGATCCTACTCCCCCCATATCTCATAATTCCCTCCATGAGCCTATCATTATCAAACTATCATTCATCCATAATCTCCCTCTCACCCATCACCTCAAATACCAATTAACAAGAGGTCAATAGTAGATAATGCATCTACAAATAACAACATTATATCTTATGCATCAAAGTCAGCCTCAAATTTAGCACCTAACGTCTTATCTTCCATAGGATCATGTTCAACATCTCTATCTAGATCAGATTCCTCATCAAAAATGTCATCCCTCATTAATTTTTATAATGCTTGTCTTTTAGAGGATACTTATAATCTAGATACCTCTGATTCTTTACCAAACATATCTTTTGATTCCATTCTAGATGATGACATCATAAATGAGTTTTTGTAAGAGTTATCTATCAAAGATTATTAGAGTAAGTTTTATACTCTTTTGGATGTGTCTATTATAGCTAGTCCTAGTGATCATTTTATTGATCTTGAGGAGATTTTCTCTGATATTGAAATTGGGTCTCCTAGGAACACCTATGAAGATTGTGCTACCCCATCACCACTCATTGACCACATCATACCATCTTCATCGCCTTACTTCATCATAGGTCCCTTTCATTCAATCAATGATCATTTAATAACCTCCATTAATAAGGATGAATATGAGCATGCATCATTAAACCCCTCCTCAATAAATATAATGTGTGGCATAAATCCAAACATCCAAGACCATAGTCTAAAAGTCATAAATCAAGCACAAATAATCTTTGATCCCATACATAAAAATAAAGTAGAGTCAAATCATAAAACTTATCCAAAAGCATATCTCTCTAGTGAATCCCAATATTAGGCACTATGGGATCATCAAAATCATCATAATATTCCAATTTAAGAATCAATCTCCTCTGATAAAGCCCAAAATCAGGCAATAGGAGCCAATCAAAATCAAATCTATTTAAATGCTCATAATTATATGGCTGATCATCCATCAAATAATTAGATCAAAGATGAATCATGATGTCAAAATTTCTTGTATATCCTATAGTATTTTTTCACATGGAACCAATCAAATGAAGCATGTCCCACATATAGAATGATGTATGCAACCATTAGTCTTAATCCTTCATCACACATCACCCTATCCTATCATAATATTATCATCCATTCAAGTCCCATACATCAAAATAAAGATTTAATCTAATCCATACACCAAATCACTAACCTAAGCAACATTGTCCCTCCTAGGGTCAATGATGATACCTGGTTTAGATATCTAGAGGGGTCACCATCAAGTATCACTAAAGGCCATTAAGACATCCATATATCTAGAATCCATCATAGAATAGGTGTTGGCTTAATAATCCATCAAATTTCCATGCCTTACATCTTGCCTATCATCTAATAAATAAATATGCCATCTACAAGTTAAAATAATAGAAAAAGAAAAAGAAAAATCATCTGTCCAATGGTGAAAACTAGTCTTTTGGCACCTTGGGAATGTACCATGATAAAAACCAATTTTTGATGTCATGGTAAAATAATATATTTTCTATATTATTCCTCAACACTTGGGGTTAAATCCATCCATTTCATATCATCATCCATCCATCCCACTTGTCACATCTCTTCTCCATCTTGTATATATCACCCATCATCTCATCTTTTGATCCATTGTTCCTATCCATCATCTACCATCATTTCATACATCCTACTCTTCACACATTGACATTTGTAAGGAAATTAAAGGTGTCTTGATAAATATCCTCAATCCATATTGGTATATCTATCAATGGACACCTAGACAACTAAACATCTAGTTCCTTTCATGATGTATTCATTGGATATTCCTAGTCCATTCATCTTTGGCCCCCATCATTGTCATACTTTTTCAATCATCCATCATATATAATCTATCCTTCTCATATTTTCTAGGCTTGATATTCCCTTTTAGTAACCCCATTTGTATAGTGTATATACATATCCATAAAATTTGAAAAATCCAAAAATAGTCCCTCATTTCTTATCTTACGCCCAATCCCCTAATTGCATCCATATCCATCCACCTCATATTATCCCATATTTGGATACCACATTCTATATTAATACCAAATTGGAGTGGTCACCCATCCCTTCATATCTTCCATCTCATCCTATTGACCAGGTCTTATCAACATACATTACCTTGTCAAAGACTTTAATTTGGTACCCATCACTTCCTATCAGGGCCTTTTCATTCCTAACACCCATAAAATCACCTCTTTGCTAGTATGAAAGCTAATTAATCCCATCATTATCCTTATCATTTCCTCTTCATGTCTAGCACCCATCGATTCACTTTTGCTAGCATGAAAGGTATTTGATCCCATCATCATCTCCTAGTCTCCTTGCTAGATTAGATTCTTAATTGAATTTGTTTATTGGTAATCCTTGGTCATTAATTTGTTCCATCCCCATCCTTAGCCACTTTTTGATTTAATTTTGAGACTAAATCTGTATTCAAAAGCCTTGTCATGTCATCCATTCTTCTATCCTAAACTAGGGTCAACACTTCATCCTAATCCACCTCACAACCATCTTATCAAAATCCAAATCCATCCTAATTCCATAGGCATAATTATCCTAGTCTAAACCATCCCCAATCACTCATCCTATCATTAGACAAAATATTGTGAACTGCATGTAGATACTTGTGTGTGTTAATTATTTATTCTGATTATCATTTTTATATTTTATCATGTATATATCTTATTTGTCTTATGTTTTTTTTGCATTGTGTCTCATTTTGTCTATTGGGAAATGAAAAAGGATGCTATGAGGACACCAATAGTAGCCTATAAGATGCATAGTTTTCTATTTTCCCATTCACTTTGGCACAACGTCCTCTTGGTCATGATTATATCATGGGACATCTTGTTAAGTACCATATTTAAGGTATTACTTATACTATGATGATATTTTTGACATTTGTGATGTCTTGATCCCTCATCCCCTCATCATTCCTCTGACCATCTAATCAACCTTATCCCCATAAAAACTTATCTAACTAACATCCAATATTTTATCCCCATCTCATCATCTAAGTCATATCTTATCGTCACTAATATCATCCTCTAATCATCATCTTGATCATCATCTTATAGTTAGAAATGCATCATCCTGAGATCTTTTCAGACTATGTAGGTAGCACTTGGTCACTTATTTATGCCCAATGATAACTCATACACTATCTCTACTATCCTCATTATCAATCAAATTATTTGGTCACTTGATCATATTAATTTCTCTCTATCATCACCTATATCACCTTGATAAATTTATATTTGAGCTACACCCATCACTAATCTTATCAAATCATCATTTGATCCTAGCCTATAACTCTCCCTTTCATGTGTCCTTGCTTGGGATATGTCTAAAGCTTACAGCCTTTTAATCTTATCATCATTCTATTATAGTTGATTCCACCTTGGGATGTATCCACAACCGTGACACCCATCATATTTCCTCGTGTATTTATCCTTGCCAAGGGCATCATCATACATTTGTAGCTTCTTTATAATGTCAAATCACTCATCTTCTTCATCCTCTATCCCACATATGACATCCCATCCCCTCATCTATCCATCTCATCCCACCAATCATTTCTCCTTTTGAGTGGCTATCTATATCATTCTTCCTCATATTTCCCCTCAAGAGGGAATCATATTCCATAACATAATCTACTAACAATCATCCATGACATGGTTTTTATTTCAAAGACCATTATTCTTTTCAATTCACTCCACTCGTAATGCCCTTTCAAGGAGGGGAAAAATGTATGCATTAAAATATTCTCACCCCACTAATTATGTTAATTCTTACTAATTTAGGCCAATTTATATATTTACTATCCATATTAACTATTATCCTAACACCTATAACCCATTCCTACATCCCACACAACCTTTATCCTATCCTAAGATCAATTAATCCCTTAATAAACCCCATTACCCACTAACCTAATCCCTAATCCCACTAGCCAGTTTTAAATTAAAAAATAATCCAACCACCCACCTACCACCCTACACTAGCCTTTTATAAAACCCTAAACCCTATGGGGAGATTTTTAGAATTGGAGGATTCTAGAAATCTTCCCCCAAATCGGCCACTTCTCTAGAATTTTCTAATTCTAGATATTTTCATAGAATTAAAAATTCTATAAAAATTCCCTAGCCCTAGATCTCAAAGGCCCAAGTTTGAACTTAGATCCTCGATATTCACCCCATTAGCCTATAAAACTAATATCTCCCTCCACCCTCAAACTAAATAGAAGACTTGTAGGGAAACCATGTCAAAATGAATCTAGAAATCTTGTAAGCAATTCATGCCAAATACATAATAAAACATTAAACATCCATTATCACAATCCAATATCAAACCATCATGCTCTCAATCAAATTCTAATCATCCATTTGCAAGTCCTATAAGGAGGTAACATAAAACAAGGAATTAGATAAATTTTTATATCATTCTGATTTGTTTTATATATCTTTCTTATTATTTAGTTTGCATTTTGAGTTGGATTTATCTTGTTTAAATTCATATAGAGCTCAAAATATTTCTAAAAAAATGAATAAACCATTATTTTATATGATAGGCTCATTGTTTTAAAAATATTACTATTACCTTGTTTTTCATACATCTAATTCTATTGAGTGAAAATAAAAATGATTTATTTTTGTTATTTTTGACTTGATGCTATGAGATATTAATATTATAAAACAAAATTTTATATTTTTTGAAATGTAATTTTTTGGAGGAATCACTCAGTTGCTCTATGCATTTTATCTATTTTTATTTTGCCTTGGGTGTTTTACTCATTAAGAGAGAAATAAAATTGATTTAAGTAACATAACAACTAAACTAGGAGAAAGTTTGGAATACTCTTTGTTGTTATAGTCCATCTTGTGCATGTTAAATTAATTATTAATGTTATTCTACATAAGCTATTTGAGTATACATTACCTTGTTCATTTTAGAGGTTCTTAGAATAGATTCATTGATGATTACCTTTTGAAAAATAAAATGTTATAACAATAAGAATTATGAGGATGCCTAGATTCATTTTATGTGCAATTCAGTTAGTTTTTATTTTTTTTCTCTTTCTAAACTTAATTTATTAGAATAAAATTTAACTCTTCAAATATTGACTAGAAAGGAATTCACATAACCAAATCTATGTTGACACTCTTTTTATACCCTTTCTATTGTATGGGTTATGATATAGTTGGCCTTTACTTTTGTGAAATTTATTATCTGATTATCATTGTCACCTACTTAAAGTGTTTTTCTCACCAATGATAACCTAAGACAAAATGACAAAGTCAAAATTGTCAATTTTATTTGTATTACATTAATATTATATTTTGTTTTACCTCGTTATAGGTTGATTTGTTTCTAAATTTAATACCTATATGGTAGTATAATTATGTCCTTATGAATATGGAATCGATATTATATATGATAGTACTATCAATCAATATATGATTATTCAAACTACTTATATCAATTTTAGTCACTCAATATTAAGACTTTGGAAGTGTGAACTATTGTATGAAAATAATATTTTTTCATTTCTTTTGGTATTTCATATTGTGCTCATAATATACATCTTTATATTAATGTTATTTTGCTAACATCAAGTAAGTAAATCATGTTGTGGAATTTTTTTATGTTATTCTCCTTCCTGTTGGTCATGGCAATGAGATGCTTGGAGTTATTCTTTTTATATATTATGAACTTAACCTTGTGTACACTTTATTGCCCAAGAAATCAAGACACACACACACACACACACACACACACACACACACACACACACACACACACACACACACACACACACACACACACACACACACACACACACACACACACACACACACACACACACACACACACACACACACACACACACACACACAGTAAATCATGTTGTGGAATTTTTTTATGTTATTCTCCTTCCTGTTGGTCATGGCAATGAGATGCTTGGAGTTATTCTTTTTATATATTATGAACTTAACCTTGTGTACACTTTATTGCCCAAGAAATCAAGACACACACACACACACACACACACACACACACACACACACACGCACACACACACACACACACACACACACACACACACACACACACACACACACACACACACACACACACACACACACACACACACACACACACACACACACACACACACACACACACACACACACACACACACACACACACACACACACACACACATTTACACACACACATACATATAGATACATACATACATACATATCTATAAATGTTGAAAAATAAGTTTGTAAATTAAACATTTTTATATAAACAGTGCACTTTATAAATATGTAAACTTTATTTTTTAGATGATTTTTATTATATAATAAACACAATTAGAAAAAATTATAA
The DNA here is from genome assembly GCA_037957365.1 of Torreya grandis. Lineage (NCBI taxonomy): Eukaryota > Viridiplantae > Streptophyta > Pinopsida > Cupressales > Taxaceae > Torreya > Torreya grandis. The sequence continues at coordinate 769,750 of JARHVA010005704.1, forward strand.
TATTCTAAGTTTTAAAAAAACTTAATTATGAACAATTTTTATTATCAATAAAGTCTTCAGCTTAGACCTAAGAATTAATGGGTTACATTTCATAACATTCAGCTTGGATGAATCTCTACCTCATCCTTTATGGTATCTGATTTTTCCATTCAATAAGAATTGGTCCCTGGTGTGCTCTTTGTGAGCCAAACAACTTCACCAATGAGCCAATGACCTTTTGACATCATCAATAAATTTTGAATTAATCCGGATTGTTTAATTGAAATTACAACCTTAATTCCAATATGAGTATCAAATCATGACCTAATATATATAAACCCTAAAGTAAGTAAAAATAAATTCTTTGATCTAGGGATACACAATATATTTTTAAAGACACTCATTCAAATGCATGTGAGTATTAAATTAAATCATATAATATTTTTCATTTTTGAAGAGAAAAATAATCAAGAAATTGCCTAAATTTTTTTGTCTCTTATATTCATGTTGACATGAAAGAAAAGATGGATATATATTTTTAAATAAGAGTGTTTAGGTGATTTGAAAATTCATCAAAAAATTAAATATGAGAGAATAATTGATTTGAATAATTAACCAAGAATATTTGAATATATTGTCATGAATTCTAATGGTTAAGAAGACACCTAATTGATTCAAGATCTATAATGAACATGAAGAGCAAGAATGAACATACAATTCAACATAAATTTGAAGGCCACATTATTGTATTTTAATGTAAATTTGATGGTCATATGATTATATTTCAATGTAATTTTATGGTTATATGATTATATTTTGTATTTTTTAATCATAAAATATAATTTATTTTTTTATAGACTTTATCATATGAAAGGTGAATTTCTAGGTACAACACAAAAATATATATAAGATTATAATAATTATATATTATATTGAAAGTTTATTTCTTCATGTATGAACTATATTAATATTTGAAAGGAAATGTTGAAAAATTAATCATCCTCTCAAAATTTCATGATATTCAGGTTTTAATATCAAATTTAGTCCCTAATAAAAGAGAATAATGGGTCCCCTTGTTGTATACCTTGGATTGAGTATAAAAAGTGATATGGGAATCACTAATAATGACAGTAAACCACAAAAAGGATATACAACTAACACCCTAGTTAATCCAAATTACATCAAAACTAAATAAATACAATATCATCACTAAATTTATACATTTAAACTAGGCATTAGACACTTTGTCAACATCAAATTTGAAAAACTTTGACATACTTGAATAATGCAGATACATCTAACATTTGGGCACACCTTCCCTTTACCTGTCTAGCCATATTTTTTATTTTACACCTCTATTAAATAAATAACCTTATTTATAACCAACTTAGTCTATATAGGAGCATTATAAAATATTAGAAATGGATTCTTCAAATTTCAAATCATTATTCTACACTTAAAACACACTATTATTAATGTCTAGATAATGCCATTTACCATAGAGATTGCCTCTATTAGAAATGTAAAGATGCACTCAATGAATATATTTTAGATTAGAAAGTATCCATTAGGTATTATTAGACACATTTCATGGGTCAAACATAATATGAAATAACAAAGATTCATCTATAAATATAAATCATTTTTGTGGCTATATTCACTTTATCACTTCTTAGAAATCACTTGGAAACTTGAGAAATCATTTATAAATATATTGAAAAATTATAAAAAGTCATAAAAATATCAAAAAATTTATGGAGTATCCATATAAAGGTACATATCTCCCAATTGAAATAAATAAAGTCCAATTTACATAATTTTTTAAGAAAAAAATATATTACAAACACACGTGATTGGGATAACCGTATTGAGAGAACTAGAATGTAAGAAAAACTTAGCCATTTAGTGATGATTGGTTGGGGTTGTTGTACCCAAAAATATTACCCATTTTTTAAATTTTATTATTATTAATAAATCACAATCATGTTTTTTAAAAAAAAAAAACAACTTCAAGTAAGATTGAACGTCTTTGAACATAAATGAATCATTTGCACGTGTAGGCACATGGGTCTAATGGGTTGTAGAGCCACATAATGCATGAGGAAATTATTGGTAACATCTAAAGAGTGTTGGAAAATATGATGTTAAAAATCTAAATTTATAATACTGAAATAAGCCATAAATTGAAAGTATAATTATTGATTGATATTGTAATAAATTTAAAATAAAATTACTTAGCTAGTATACTATGTGTATGTAAATATAGGATGAAACAAGATGGAAGTGAAATATATTAGGATAATATAATATAAATAAAATTATGTAATTTTTCAATATTTGGAATCAGATGCTTGTATTGGATATAGATAGTTGCATTGACATTGGTGTTTGAGTTACACACTAGTGTCTAGTAAAAAATAATGATTGTATCTAGATGTAACCACTTGGACACTTATGGGTTTTATATCACCTTTATTTTTATGTCTATAAATCACATTAATACTCTATCACTCTTTATAAAATGATAAAACACCTATCTTCCTCACCCTTAGAGTGATTATGGAAAAAATAGGTTAGTGGGCACAAAATGTCAAGCTACTTGTTGACCAAATTTTGACCTCAAGTCAAAATTGGTCACCCCCTATATATTGAAACTTTAATATGGTTTTAATGTTGTCTTATATGCCTAATATGGTCCCTAAAAGTATTCATAAAACATTGTTAACATTGTTTAAGGTTAGTTTGGAGAAGTTAAGGTAATATCTTATTTTGGTCATATATTGGTATAGGCATGTCATGGAGAGATAATATTTGGTAAGGTGGTGTCATAGGTGATTAGGAATTTATAAAGGTCATTTTATGAGTTAATAATATTATAATAAAATTTTATGAAGTTTTTGAATGTCTAAGGTTCATTTACAAACTTGAAGGTGGTGAAAATGAATGAAAAGGTGATTTTTGGCTAACATTTATGTGTGTCAAAGTCATCACAGAGATAAATACATAAAAAAAACATTAAATGGATATTGGAGTAGTTACACAACTATCAAACCTATCATAAATCTAGAACAAGGTCATAATCTTGAGTTTCAATACAATATTTAATAATTAGAAGACTTGTACGGACTTATTAAATTCACTTACACATGAAAAGAGTTTCATAATGTCCTTTGAGCTTAAAAATCATAAAAAATAATGGGAATAATTTTTAACTCTTAAAATTGTAAAAAGACATTTCTCTCATCCATTGTTTCACTCACAAGATCTTGAAGGTCATTTTTAGATGCATGGTATATATCATATAGGTAGAGTTGGGGGATAATATTTTAGATAGATTTTTGGAAAAATATGGGATTATAATTTTTGGAATTGTTAATTGAATTTATTCCCTTATATTTATGAACAATCACTAAGAATCTAGACTACTTTTTAAAGGCATAAATCCCCATAGGATAGGTTTTGTGTAATTTCAATGTAAAGTATGAATTTATAACTACATGAAACCAATTGAAATGATCTATTAGAGTTTTTAATAACCACCTCACATGTCCATTCACCATTTTGGAAAGTGTGGATGGTCTTTTGGCAAAAAAATGACTCTTGTGCATAGTTTATAAGTAACTATCCAATTTTATATGTTCCAAAGTTCTCCAAGTGGTCTGATGCATCTAATTTTTCCTCTAATATCCTACCAATACATAAATTGTCTTATGATTATTTAAAAATTTTGTACAAGTGTCAAATGGTCACATCTTTAGTCACCTTATGGATTATGTTCTTGTGTCCTTGTATAACAGGTTGATTTGAGTGGTTCGAGTATGCATTTCAAAGGAAATTAAGAGTTGTGTTTTCCTAGTATAATGTGTTAAAGTATGAAATACTAATATTAAAGTCATAATAGTCACTTTTGCACATTTTCAAGCTCCAAACATCGGTTACAATCCTCATCTTCTATAGGCTTATAGGTCTGGAAATCTAAGAAAAATCCATGGTTTCAATATTATGAGTTATTTATCTAGTCATGAATCATGTTGATGGTTTCAAGATTAAAGATTAATGTAATAATTTAGGTATCCAAGCACCTAAAGTCAAAGAGTTGAGGACTTAGCTAAAAAGCCTAGTAAGATACACCTATAAGACTGTATGTGGAAACAATGAAAGTAGAGGTCTGGTATAATATATTGAAAACGCTCTATGAATTTTTTAATATAGTGAAAAAGGAATTAAAATATTTTTTCCCAATATAATATATCATGGTGTAGTGAGAAAGGCCAAATCAAACTATGCACTCATAGACCTTACATAATCACCTACAACTAGTTGAGAGAAGTGGCCTTAGACATTAATGTTGATAAGGTCTAGAGTTTAAGGTCTTTGAAAAGTGTCTAAGACATAAAAAATGATAAGATAGATCCATATAGGTCCATAATGATTGGAAATGAAAGCCTTAAAATATATTCAAAATGGGCTCAAGACACCTCATAGTCACCTACATCTAGCCAGTTGGGAAGACTATTTTGAGACAATGATGTTAATAAAAATAAAAATTTCAAGGTTTTGAAGAATATAATTAGATAATAAATAGAATGAAAATATTTTGAGAGTTTTAATGTTAAAATAAGGACTCTTAAAACACCCAGGTTGAATACTAATTCCAAATGAATACTTACAGACAAATGGTCACATGTAGGTTTGTTTAAGTTCCTAAGGATCTTCCAAAACCTAAGATAGTGGTATATGAGAAGATAGTAGTTTAAAATTAGAAATAATGTTATCAAGTCAGTAAGGTCAAATAAGTTGTAAGAAAATAGCAAAATAGAAGACCAAATAGGGTCATTAAATCCATGCATATTTAACTAGTCATATAACTACAAATAGTCCTATATTTCTAAGTAAAGTTGTTTATTTGAAGGGTTTTGAAGTATATGTAAAATATAATATGATTAATACATGATTATTAATAACTCTAATAACCCTCAAAACTATCTTGAAATAGAGACATAGTGCCACTAGGTTCTATCTAGACCCTATACAGGCCTAAGTGTATGAACAAGCATGTATGGATAGTCAATCCTAAGAAGTGGTAAAGTGAGGTAAAGTTGATACTTTGATAACCTTAAGAGATGTTGAGTAATATTCAAAAACATTTAATGAGATCTTAGACCCTTGATAGTGATAGAACAAGGTAAGTACAAGCAATTAGGGTATGTTAGGAAAATTAGCATAGGAACCCTAAGCCTAGGCTAATGAGTTGGCTAGATACCAATGAAATAATATGGTGAATATGGATAATTTCATAATCATAGGTGGATTTAATTCACCTATGGATTTAATTTAAAACCCAATAAAACTCAAGAAAGCTCTCACAGACCTCAATTTTCTCTCATCCCTCATAGAATGCTCACTGATAGCTTGAGAGGCTATCTTTCATTACTTATTATGGAATAGAGGACTTTCATGGGACCGTGGGCTCCTAGGGAAAGTTATCCACCTTGGTATACTTCCATTTTGTAAAATTGGTTTGTTGATTCATGCCCCAAGCTTTATGAATCATCTTTAAGAACTCAAAACACTTTCAAGCTATCTAGGAGAGCTATAAGGACCTAATGAGAGAGAAATGAACTTCTATGTATCCAAATGGATGAAAAAAACTTTTAAATGACATAAATAATGTTCAATACTCCCCTAATCATCATGGCATGCTATTTGATTATATTTGTAAGTACATGATTATATGAAATAGGCCCTAAAATACTATTTTATACTATTTGATAGGTCTATACAAGTTAGATTTTCAAAATTGACATGGAGAATGAGGAGGAGGTCATATAATTGGATCACATGCTTATTTTGGTTTTTTCTCATGTGGGAAGCCTGTAGAGTCATTTCTCAGTGTCTTGGTAGAGAGGCCTAATTAAGGCCTAGTTAGGAGGGAGAAACATCAAAAAGGTATACTTCCACTCACTTTATGATCATAAAATTGAACATGAATATGTAAGGACATACTAGGTACTATAATATTTCATAATATTCTCATTACCATCCAGAAAAATATCTAGACAAGGAGGTTTGCATAATTTTAGGGCTACAAAGAATGGGGCCAATTTAGGGATTTTGGTAGAGAACAGATCCTTGGGCCTAGTTTATAACCTCAAAATGGATATTTCCAAATTTTTATGAGTTTAATAGGCCATCCATGAATACATGATTAGTTGAAGAATAAGAATTAAAATTTTGACACTTGTATGCAAGATTGGCCTAGGGAGATGAAGAGCCTTCTAAATACCTATCATTAAAAGTAAGTGGTGTGTTAAGGATAACCTAAATGGGTAAGTTGAGAGGTTTCCATATAATATAAAATATGTAAGAGAACTTGATTTTATCATAAATAAGTGCACTTATCACTCAACATACCAAGGTAAAGGGTAGTTTTCAAGAGCTAATCAAGGTGTTAAGCAAACATTTCACCTCCTACACCACTTGGATCAAGGAAGAATCTTAAAATAAGATACACATGGAATTTATGACATATTGAGTTAATTTTCATAACCCCTCTCTTGTTTTTAACTCATGAGAGACTTGTCTACTCTCTCTCCTACACCCTTATCTTTCTTCTCTCTCACTTGTGTTATATATTAAGCCTTAATTAGATAAGTTTGTATCCTTCACCTAATTATGGTGAATCCCTACTCATTTTTAGTATTCAAATAAAAACCTAGTTTAATTTTTCCTTTGACTATTTCAATGTGTATGTTAGACTAGTTAATCTTTCTAAGTGATAGATTCACTTCCTTGGCATGTTGTCCTCATTTGCATTCATATTCAGTTTTGAAAGTCTTTTGTAGGTCTCTTGAAGTGTTAAAATGATGTTTTTATTATTTTAGTGAGTTATATATTTAATAGTGTCATGTTAATACCTTTTATTTAGTCCTCCTAACTCAAGCTTTCTTCACAAATGTCCATGCAAAATGCTTATGTAGAAAGGTAGATTTGGGTTAGTGTCATATGCATGTTAGGCTCTTATTTGAAGTAAAATAGCAATTGGTTGGTAGTGATTATTTTAAATTTGATGCATCAACTCATTAGGATAGGTTTATTTCATGTTTTATCTCTCTCTTTTCATCCAAACAAGTTAGTATCATAGGTTATGATCAATCAAGACAAATCTAGGGAGCTAGCCCTTTAATCTAGAGTTTTACCCCTACTATAGGCAACCCACATGCCTAGGGGTAATCCCATGTTTCAATAGATTTGGATAAGTCTTTAAATACCTCTCCAATGCTTCAAAATTGAGTGACAATAGTTCTGACACACCTAGTGAAACTAAGGTCTAAAAGAGTGGAAAAATTCTTAGTGTGTTCTTTTACTTATCAACTTCTAGAGGTATTCAACAAACACCTATTATGACTCTAAATTTACTCAATTGGTTCTAATAGCCTAATTAGTTATTATGAAAAGTATTTGATTTTATCTTATGTTTTAATTTGACTCATGAATTTGGGATGGATAGGTATGAAGAGAACATCTACTATACACCTCCTTATTAGCCTTGTTATGAACTCAACTATGTGTTTCAACAACCATATCAAGCTTGGTACCCTCATTATGAGTCATGAAAAACCTATGGTTAACATATTATTCCTATACATAACTATTATTTTGTTGATAATCCCTATCAGTAAGAGTATCAATAAGTCTATGAGGAAAACAAAACTCTTGTTGAAGAAGATATACCTTCTTACCAGCCTCAACATGATTATTACTAGCCCTATGATCCAAATCAACCTCATTTTGATTCCTATCATCCTTTTCATGAGTCATACCAGCCTTATGGTTATCTTAAATTGTCCTCATATGATTCCCATTACATACTTCAGTAGACTTACCAAGACTTGTAGCAGTCATATGCCTCCCCTCCTACTTAAATTCCAACTTAAAGTTATGTCTCTCCTTCCATTTCCTTGTTGGTACTCATGAAAAATATTATATAATTATAAGAGGAGACGAGAATATGCGATAGATAACTTGATGTGATCCCTATTCATATCATATAGAGGATGAGAAAGTCAGTTCAAAATTTGATGAGTATGTGGAGGTTAGTCAAAGAGGAAAATCAATATGCTATTAGTGAGGAGTTATTGCAAGTGATAAATTATATCCAATGGTGGATAGATATATTAGAGAAGTGGTAAAATCAAGAGGTTGAATATCAATTTGTAGTTGTTTAAGATTATCAAGAAGGCTATGAGGATAATTAAGTTCTTGTTGAAGAAGATGTATTTTCCATTGCCAAATCCAACTTTCTATCTTTCTAAGAGATCCATCAAGAATCCTCCATTTCCAAGCCCATTCATGAGCCATCCACCACACCTCATACTATCTCTTTAGCCCATAAACCTATCCATTACCCTCCCACCACATCCCTTATTTAAGAATAATCTATACTTTGGGAAATAAGTGAAGAGGATCAAGTTATAGTTTTAGCTAATGAAAAAGATAACTCAAGTATCTATGATGAAGAGTTAACTATAGGTACTCACCTTATTGAAGACAAACACAAATAAATATTCTTAAGTAAATAAATATATTATCTATTTGAAGTTTCAATTTCTCATGAAGAGGTTGATCAATACATGAAAGAGAAGGTGCTTGAGGGAAACATCACATTAGTTGATTTTTTTGACACTCGTGAAGATGATTAAGAGATTGGTTTTGAAAAACTAATAGAAGAAAAATATTTTACCAACTCCATAGACCAAGATGACTTATGGCTGAATTTTAAGGAGACATGTGATGATTTTGAGTCTCTTCAATATCCTACACCTCTTACTGGTTAGTTTGAAGATGTTTTTAAAGATGCCTTACCTCTTGAAGGATAATGTGATAACTTCCAAAGTATCAAGATTTTTGAAGTTACATCCAACCTTAAATTTGAAGACTCTCTAAATAATAAAATTTAGGTTGATAAAGTACACAATGACCAAGAAGATGAAGTTGAAGAATATGCCTTGCAACCTCATGATTGAATAGAAAGACTTTAAATTCTAGATAGCCCTATGGTTTTTGAGAAGAAAGAGGACAAAGGTGATTGGTAGTAGCATATTGAACTCCTTAAAGAGATTTAAGGCCTTTTCAATGTTTTGTTTCCTATTGAATTTCATGTTCATAAATATATTAAATAAGATGTCTCCATTAAAGATAATTATGAAGATTTGAGTGAGTATGTAAAGCTCCTTGAAGATATTGATGAGCTTGTAGTAGTTGGTAATAAGTTTAATGTCATTTAAGATTCTATGAAGGTCAAATAAGCATGCTTAGATGAAGAATAATTGTAAAAATTTTCATTTTAGGAGCATAATGAAAATATTTTTATAGTACAAGATGAGTTCACCTTTATAGGTGACATGTATGAAATTGTCATTGCATCATTTGGAAACATTCCAAGAAGAGTGATAAGTATGAAGGAGATGAAAACATGAAGAACAAATCTCAAGTGACAACTTTCTTAATTCCTTCCTTCATCTCAAGTAATAAGATATTGTATAATATTCCCCTTTGATCTATGAGGAAGATTTTTTTTTCAAGTTATGTATATATAGTTTAGTTTTCTTATGTTTTTTTTGTGTTCCCTAAGTGATTGATAGCACATGTGTGAGTCTTATTTTTTTGCTTTGTGTGTGTTATTTTTATTTTTTATGCTTTGAAGGTCAAATAAACTTTTTATTTTATGAATATAGCTTAATCAGGATTTAAAATGAGTGTAAGATACTCCATTACCCAATGGACAAATAAGGCTACTAGTCCTTTTAGCATTGTAAGCATGTTACCCCTATGAATCACCAAGAATGTTGACCAAATTTTATCCTCAATTCAAAATTGGTCACCCCCTCTATATTAAAATTTTCATAATGTTTTCATGTGTTATTTTCATGCCTAATATGGTGCCTATAAGTATTTATGAAACCTTATTAACATTATTTAAGGTTAGCTTAGAGAAGTTAAGGTAATGTCTTATTTTGTTCATATATTGGTCTAGGCATTTCATGGAGAGATAAAATTTGGTAAAGTGGTGTAATATGTGATTAGGAGTTTATAAATTCAATTTTATACTTTAATCATATTCTAATAACATTTCATGAAGTTTTGGAATGTCTAAGGTTCATTTGTAAACTTGAAGGTGGTGGAAAGGAGTGGAAAGGTGATTTTTGGATAAAATTTATGTGTGTCAAAGTTCCCAAAGAGATAAATATGTAATACACAACTTCCATCTATCTTGGTGTAGTTACAAATCCGCCACACCTATCAGAAATTCATAACAAGGTCAAAATCTTGAGTGTCAATGCCATCTTGAAGAATTGAGAGACTTGTATGGACATATTGAAGTCACTTACAGGTGAAAATAGTTTTATAGTTTATTTAGATACTATATAGTTCATAAAAAATCATGGGAAGAAGTTTTAACTCTCATATTTGTAGAAAACTATCTCTCCTCCATCACTCCATTCACAAGTTATTGAAAGTCACTTTTAGATGCATGGTATAGGTTGTACAAGTAGATATATGGGATAGAATTTTATCCAGATTTTTTTAACCCTATATGGTTATAACTAATTGAATTTATTTTTATATTTAGTCCCTTATGTTTATGAATAATCACTAAGAAGCCAAACTACTTTTTAAAGGCTTAAATCCCCATAGGCTAAGTTTTTTGTAACTCTAATGTAAAGCATGAACTCACAGATGCATAAAACTAATTAGAATGAGTTAACATAGTTTTTTAGAACCACATAACATGTACATTCACCATGTTAGCATGTGTGGATGGCCTTTTGGTAAATAAAGAGACTCTTGTGCCTAGTTTAAAAGTTACTATCCATTTTTCTATGTTTCATAGTTTTGAAAGTGGTCTAATGCATATAAGTTTTCCTTAATTTTCATATAATATCATCCAAATCCATAAATGTCATTTTTATTATTCAAACATTACATACAAGTTTCATATGGTCACATCTTCAGTCACCTTGTGGACTGTGTTCTTGTGTGCTTACATAACAGGGTGATTTGAGTGGTTCAAATATGCATTTCAAAGGAGCTTGAGAGTTTTGTTTTATTGGTATATTGTTTTAATGTATGAAATAATTATATTAAAGTATTAACTATAAATTTTTCACTTTTAAAATTTCTAAACATAGGTTATAGTCCTCATCTTCTACAGGCCTATAGGTTTACAAATACAAGAGAAATCTATGGTGTCAATATTATTAGTTAGTTATATATGCATGAATAATGTTTAAGGTTTAAATATTAAAGGTTCATGGACTAATGGATTTTTACATTAAACTAAATTCAAAGAGTTGAGGACCAAGCTAACAATCCTAGTAAGACACACCTATAGGACTGTATGTTGAAATAATGAAAGAAGAAGTCTAGTAGAATATTTTGAAAACACTATATGAAGTTGGTAATGTAATGAGAAAGGAATTAAAATATATTTTTCCACTTTAGTATATCATGCTGTATTGAGAAATTCCAAATCAAACTATGCACTGAGAGACCTTGCATAATCACATACATCCAGCTGAGAGAATTGGCCTTAAATAATAATGTTGATAAGGTCTAGAGTTTAAAGATTTTGAAAAGTCTCTAAGACATAAAATTGATAATAAAATCCATGTATATTACTAATTATAATAATTAAATCCTTAATATATATTTAAAATGGGCTTAGGACACATCACAACCACCTATAGCCAACCAATTAGGAAGACTATATTGAGATAGTGATGTTGATAGAAGTACAAAGTTCAAGGTTTTTAAGAAGATACTATGATAATAAATATTATGAAAATATTTTGATATTTTTAATGTTAAAATTAGGACTCTTAAAAAACCTAGGTTGTATACTAATTCTAAATGAATACCTATAGGCATATGGTCATGTGTAGGTCTACTTAAGTGACCAAGGATCTTCTAAAACTTAAGATAGTGGTATATGAGAAAATGGTAGTTTATAAAGAGAACTTAGGTTATCAATTAATTAAGGTCAAAAAATTTCTAATCAAAGAGTATAAGAATATACCAAATAGGGTCATCAAAACCTTTATATTTAGCTAGTCATATAGCTACACACAGTCCTACATTGCTAAGTAAAGTTGTTTATTTGAAGGGTTTTGAAGTCTATGTAAAGTCTGAGATGATGAATCTATGATTATGAATAACTCCATTAACCCTAATACCTATCATGAAACAGAGATAGAGTACCACTAGGTTTTATCTATTCACTACATAGCCTAAGTACATGAACAAGCCTGCATGGGTAATCAATCCTAAGAAGTGATAAATTGAGGTTAAGTTGATATGTTTATAACCTTAGGATATGGTGATGAATATTCAAAAACATTTCATGAGAGCTCAAACCCATTAAAATTATAGAAAGAGAAAAGTATAGGTAGTTAGGGTATGTTAGATAGATTGGCTTAAGAACCCTTATCCTAAGCTAAAGAGTTGGCTAGAGACCTATGAAGAAGATGGTGAATATGGAAAATGGAATAATTATATGTATATTTCATGGACCTATGGATGTAATTTTAAACCCAAGACAACTCAGTAAGTCTCTCACATACCTCAATTTTCTCTCAACCCTCATCTAATGCTTACTACCAATCTAAGAGGCTATCTTTCATTATTTAGTATAGAATATAAGAGTTTCATGTGACCTTGGGATCATATGGGAAGTTATACACCCTTATATACTTCAAATTTGTGGAATTGGTTGGTTGATTAAATCCCCAATCTTTATGAATCATCCTTAAGAATTCAAAACACTTTCAGGCTACCTGGGAGAGCTATAACGACAAAATGAGAGATAAATGAATGTCTATGCCTCCAAATGGATTTTAAAAACTTATAAATTAAAAAAAAAAGGTTCAAGACTCCCCTTATAATTATCCCATGCTATTGGATTGTATTTATAGGTACAAGATAATATGAAATAGGCCCTAATAGACTATTTTATATTACTTAACAATTCTATACAAGTTTTCATAACTTAAAAATTGACATGGATAATGGGGATGAGGTCATATAACTATATAATACACTTATTTGGTGGTTTTAAACTATTTTAAGCATGTAGAGTCATTTTTAGTTTCTTGTTAAGGAGGCCTAATTGAGGCCTAATTAGGAGAGAGAAATAACAAAAAGGGATACCTCCACTCACTTTTTGATCCTAAAATTGAACATGAAGATGTAAGGCCATAATGGATACTATAATATTCCATCATATTATTAGTACCATCTATAAAACTCTCTACAAAAGGAGGTTTTCATCATTTTAGGGTTATAAGGAATGAGGCCAATTTGGGGCTTTTGGTAGAGAATGAATTATTATGGATAGTTTGAAACCTAAAAATGGATTTTTATAGGTTTTATATGATTTTATTATGCCATCCATGAAGATAATATGAGATGAAGAATAATAATTCAAGTTTTGACACTTGTATGCAAGTTTGGCCTAAGAAGATGAAGAGCCTTCTAGACACCTATCAAGAAAAGGAAGTGATGTTTCAAGAAGAAACTGAAAGGGTCAATTAAGAGGTGTGAATAATAGATAAAATATGTAATATATCATGATTTGACCATTAATAAGGCCACTTGTCAGTCAACATGCCAATGCAAAGTGTAATTGTATAGAACTAGTCATGATGTCAAGCAAGCATTTCAACTCCTATGCCACTTGGAACAATGGAACATCTTCAAAGGAGATAAACATGTCATTTAGGACATATTTATACAATTTTAATAACTTCTCTCTTATTTTTAACTCATGAGACACTTGTATACTCTCTCTCTTTCATATGCCCTTCTCTTTTCTCTCACTTGTGTTATATATTGAGCCTTAATTGGCTAAATTTATATCCTCCACATAAGTATGGTGAATACATACTCATTTTCAAACTTTTATCAATGAATAACAACCTAGTTTAACTTATAATTGGACTGTTTCAATGTGGACGTTAGACTAGTCGATATTGTTAAGTGATAGATTCACTTCCTTGGCATGTTGTCCTCATTTGCACTCATATTCAGTTTTGAATGTCTTTTTCAAGTCTCTTGAAGTGTTTATGAGTTTAGTGAGTTATATCCTCACTAGTGTCATGTCATGAAATTTTTTTAGTCCTCCTATCTAAATCTTGATTCATAAACCTCTATGAAAAATACTTAAGTAGAAAGGTAGATTTGGATTAGTGTCATGTGAAGGTTGGGATCTTGTTTCAAGTTTAATAGAAATTGGCTGGCATTGATTAGTTTAAATTTGGTGAATCACCTCATTAGCATAGGTTTATTTAATTTTATCTCTATCTCTTTTCATCCAACAAGTCATTAAGATATGTGATGAGAAATTAAGATAAATCTAGGGAGTTATCCCTTTAATATAGAGCTTTACCCCTACTATAGGAAACCCATAGGCCTAGGAGTAATCCCATGTTCCAATTAATTTAGAAAAGGATTTAAATACATCTCAAGGGTGAAAAATTCAGTGATAAAACTTCCCTAAGGACCCCTCTATCAATAATAATTTACTACATAGCCAATAATTCAAAGATGGCCTCAAAATTATGTAGTTATCCCATACATGTTGGCTTGTGTGTGTATAAGTATGTATTGTGTGATAAGTAAGTGCATAGAGTGACCTAGATTTTAACATATAAAATATGGCTCATGGGATGCTCATTTAATAATTTAGATATGTAGGGTTGTTGATCTTATGATTGATATGGAAATAGGGACAACTAATGTAGGTTTGCTTAATTAGAATCTTTATTGAGTGTTTCTTGGTAGGTTAACTTGTGAGTTCTCGATATTTTATAGGTGAGGAACGAATTATATTTGATATTGTATACATACCAACCCATTTTTAAAATATCATACACTAAATCAATTAAGCTAACCATATAGATATATTTCATTTACAAATTAGATGACTTTGAAGCACTAAACACTTAGTTTGAAAATGTACTCCTATATCAATGTAGGCATCTGAATAGGATATATTTTTAGGAAGCTATAAAATGGGCACATGTCTAAAACTAGTAGAGAATAATGGTGATCATGTTTTGAGAATTTTGGATGGTATAGAAGGCCTGGTAATTATAAAAAATAATGGTAAAAATAATAGATAGGAAATTTGTGAGAAATAGATAATGAACATGAGCCTTTCAGTAGAAGGAAGGTATTGGAATTGAATGGTGTAACAATGATAATTATTTTCT
>JARHVA010005704.1:790000-1127395 GCA_037957365.1 Torreya grandis
CTTGAGCCATTGAGAAACTGTGAAGTATATATAGTTGTGATAACTATTTGGTCTTATAGTTAGAATTTTGTAATTTATTGTTTAGTAAATTGAATATCTAGTTTAAATTATTGAAAAGAGCTCAAATGATGAAATTACAAGACCAGTATGCCACTTTTTAATATGAATAGTTGTAACTGGAGTAAGAATGTCTCCACGTGTTTAAGTTGTTTATGGTTGAGCAAGACTATTCTAAGACAAGTCTACCTTTTAGAGATATGATAATATACTTAGGTGAAGGTAATGTTGAGATGTTATGTGTATGTAACTATTTTGTTCATAGGTATATATATATATATATATATATATATATATATATATATATATATATATATATATATATATATATATATATCAATGTGGTTGACTTAATTGTGCCATTTTGAGATCTAAAACATAAATACATACTTATGAGGCACTATTAGATTCTCTATAAATTGGAAAAAATATAAAGGGCTACTCCTTACCTTTTTTTTCTAAAATGTAATAGAACTTATTAGGTATAAATGAAAAACTTCACTTAGCTATATTTTATTGACAACTAGGGAAAGAAATTGTAAGTTCTAGCTTAGCTTATTTGTCACTTTACATGACTGGTAGCATCAATTCAAAATTTTTAATTAATGTGTCTAATTCTTTTTGGATCACTATTTTATCCTAAAGTAGTGGACTTATAAAAAAATACTAGGTAGGTTTTACTGGTTCAAAACTCTAATATGGTTGGCTAATTATAGCCATTGTGTAACCTAAAAGTGAATAAGTATTATGTATGATGTTACTAAAGTGATGGAAAATATATGCATTTTACTTGAATTAAGGCTTGATATTGTTATGATCATTTGACCTTCTTTGATTTGAATGAAGAAGCTGGTGTTCCATAACTATAAAAGGGATAGAAGATATTAAGTGTGTGAGTATGTTTTGATTCCATGGTGATGATTATTTTGATCATGGATATGTTTCAATTCCATAAGGATGTTATGATTATCATGGATATATTTTACATCCATGAAGATGTATTTTTTGAATTTCAATTGAATTTAATGGTTATGGGAAACTATAATTCCCATTGTGATAATATGATATTCACCTAGAGCCTTGGATAAGCTTACCCTTTCCCAAAATTTCATTCCATCAAAATAAGCATTGTTAGTAAACCTTTGACTGGTTGAAATAAATCAATTGGAAGGATAGTGATAGAAGCTTATTTTTGGAATCAAGAAACAATTATTGGTGATCATTGATAGCTTTCATGGGAGATACATCTTATGATGTTGAGGTGTAATATATTTATAAGGGTGTAACTTAAGCCTAGAGGGCCTAATGGGGTAAATGTCACTTACTTACTAGGGCAAGTGAGAAATTTTTGGGGATCTCTTATTATTAACATGTATCGTGATCCATCTAATCCATGAGGTATGAACATTGTTGGTAACATGATCAAGACTCATGGATATAGGTTAATGGGATTTTTTGGAACACACCCTTCCTTGACATAAGGTGTTGGTGAACTTGAGATACCTGAAACTAAGCATCATGTAAAATGATGGATATTCTATGTCATTTGGGATGGCATTTGGAAATCGAGTAGATTGATAAGAATCACGGACCCTTGTGTTTCACTTATCAATCTCTTTAATTGGTGTGATGTGAATATATATTGGCATAAATTATCAAACCTATGGATCAACATGTGTGTCATAGTATTGTGGTTCCTTAAGCGCATGTAAAATTATTGTATCTTATGTAAACCTTTTACATTTTATTGATTATATTAAATCATGTAAACTTGTAATTTTTTTGTGTGTGAATGTAATTAACTTGTGAACTTCCAAAATTGATCCCTAATATCAAAATTGTTATATAACCATGGGACATGTGACTGGTGATAATCACTAGTTTAAGGCATCTATCACTTATAAAATTAACCATGTGAACCTTATTTTTGTTTCATGTTTTCCACTTATTTTATGATTATTTTATACACGTCATGGAATAAGTGTGACCTTACATTGTTAACATGTTAATATGATGTAATGTGATCATAATCCAACTTTTGATGTATCTTCCCTTTCTAGAATTAGCCTCTATTAACTAAAATTTGCCAAGGTATAGTGAATGTATTATGTGGTGTGATTCTGCATCACTGCTCTATCAAGGAACATTGATGCAAGTATGAGGTTTAGGTGAATAAATACTCTATCCATGATGATTAGAATAGGTATAGACTAGGGAATGGAGTCTCACATAGGCTAAAAACCCACTTCTCCCCTTTACATGATGTAGCCACCTGATTCATTTGGTTTGTGCACCATGAGTTCCACAAGTTAGCTGTGAGATATTCATGCATAATGGTCACCTTGTGGATTAACCACCTCTTGGAGGTTATTATAAAAATAAATTTATGTAATTCATTAATGTAGCCTTATGAAACACTAATTAGTCCTAAAAATTTGGACTTTTATGTAAAAATAGAAAGACTAAACTTACCAAAATATAGACACGTATTAGCTCATAAAATCAAATGTGTTATGAATAAGGTAATGGTTGATTTACCTTAAAATAATGTTATAGTATGAATGTTATGATTTAAAGGCATGTGTTGACTGGTAATTTAAACCATGCTATGAATAAGGTATTGATATGTGTATACTTTAAATTAATATTTTGATTTATTAAAACATGATTGGAATGTATGTTGATCTTATGCTTAGGTGGATCAATGTAAAGCCTTGATCAGGAAATTTTTTGAATCTTAAGTACTTTATAATGCTACCAAGAAGTAAGTGTAGTAAGAGGGTGGGATTTTAATTCCTAAAACCATTATGTGATCTCATAAATTTATGGAGAGCATGATGAAACCTTGGGTTTACATGTGAATGTCTTATATGGCTTCTCCAAAATTTGATGTTGTTGATGAGGGATGCTACACTAACGCACAAATGATGAATGGTGGAAGGAAAGTAACCATAGAATTATGGATCTATATCCTTATTAAAATTAAATGATGAATGTTACAATGAAGCATAAATAATGTTGTGGAAACCATATTGGTATGGTTCTTATTGGTTTCATTTTGGAATGAATGATATAAGTTATGTGCAAAGTATACTTAAAAGTGGTGTAAATACCACATATCTGTATGAATGTTGTATTGTTTATCATTATGTGGAAATAATATAAAGTTATGAGTAATATATAATTTAAAATGTTATGGGAAGACAACATCTCAATTCCAAAAAAAATGTGAAAATCTTTGTGGATTAGATATTTGGAAATTGCTATTATGAAGTTACATATTTTTGTGATAATATTTCCTCATAATGAGAGGAAGGATTAGGTGAAAACTATTTTACCATCAAGACTCTGATCATGAATTCATATCTAAGCTAATTTTTTTTTTGAATACTTATGTCTTGTATGAGCTAACAATTATAAATTTATGATTTTAAAAGTACTAAAATCTCTTTTATTAGTAAATATTGAAGTAAATTTGGTGACTTCATCCTAAAATGCATACCTTTACAATAATTATTTAATTTTATAGGTGACTTTAAATTAGGTAAAATTTAGTAATACTACATTAAAAATAGTTGCTTATTGATAAAATTTGCCAAGGTAAGTGTTTTAGTGAATTTTAGCTTGTATTTCGAGAAAGGAAGAAGAAACTAGATACGAGTATGGTTGAAAAAATTTGTTTGATTGTGTGCACATTGAATTAGATGATTGTGAAGAAATCCTCTTTGGATTGGGAGGATGACCTATTGATTTATTATTTTTATGGAAATTAGTGTCTAATTTATATATAATAAAAGGGTCTTAGTAGGAAACAATTAGTAAATAATATTCCAAATTAAATATACTAATATGTGAAATTTAATTATAATTTAACCCTTTCTAAAAATAGTAGTGAGAGAAAATTAAACTTATCTTATTCTATATTGATCTGACTCAGATAGGGTCTAGAAATTTGTATGTAATCCTGGGACACTATCATAGATAGGATCTTGAAATTCATTTCTTGATTGGATAGAAGCACTAAAACTGGACACCCTAGGCCCTAGCACTATAGTCCTTCCCCAGTCTTATTGTATTAAGGATCTAAGATTTTTGGGTTTTGTTCATTTGGCCAGTGTGAGCTTGTATACTAGATTTTAGAGCCTCATTGTCAACAAAGATCCTTATAGAGATAATTTTCTATATCTATGTATTTTATGCACTTGAATGGAAACTTTGGAAAATAAGGAAAAGAGATTAGTGTGTGTAAGATGCATTGGATGTGATCCACACCCCATGTGTGGGAATGCTACCTATATGCCAATAATTCAAGGAGGGATCAAGCCATATATAGTTATCCCTTTATGAATGCTTGGTGCAAGAATGAAATAAAATACAATAAATTCTAAAATTGGGTGTGCTTGAGATGACTAGGGACTTGTGTAAGGACTTGAATTGGATTGAAATTGTATAGGTTGGATGTATGTAAATAATAAGTAATATTTATTGAGTGGTATTACTTTTATTTTTGCATGATTAAATGATATTTTCCAACCCTTTCCAAATGATATTTAAATAGTCTTTTATATGGATCTATTAGTCATGAGTTGAAGGTAAATATGCTATGCCAACATAATGAGCAAGAGGAATTAAGGGAAAATGGTAATCTAGGCTCAAATTATGATTAGACAGGAGTGCTAGAAAAGGGACACCCCAGGGTCTAATGCTATAGTCCAACTTTGGTGCTATTATCTTAAGCAGATGGGACCTAGGGGATAGTTTAGTCATGAAGAGAGGGGGCTCAACTGAGATCATATCTAGAAAGCCATGAATGACTAGGAATTAATGAAAATAGGCCCAAGAGGATCATGAGATCAAGAAAGAATAACCTAAGGATTGGGTGTCATTAGCCATGCTTAAGTTACCAATTTTCACATTTTATATGACTAAATTTCCCCTACCTTTATTCTAGTGATGTAACAAAGAAAAATACTAAGATAAAGGATAAATATAAGGCATACCTAAACTTACCTATAAGGGTGGAGCTCATGAAGCTTGTGATGTTGAGTAATGATAGATAGTGCATAGAGAGCACATTGTGCACGTGTAAATTTATGAAATGAAAATAAAGAGTAGATCAATTCTTATTATATGCAATATAAAACAAGAATGTACAAAGAGAGAGAGAGAGAGAGAGAGAGAGAGAGAGAGAGAGAGAGAGAGAGAGAGAGAGAGAGAGAGAGAGAGAGAGAGAGAGAGAGAGAGAGAGAGAGAGAGAGAGAGAGAGAGAGGAGGAGGAGGAGGAGAAAGGAATGAATACACCTCACTAGTTATGTAAACTAATATAAAACCTATTATGATGTTGAGTAATGTTATATGTGCTAGATTATGTTGTACCAAGAGTAATATCATGAATGGATTTGAGTGCTCAATTACCTAGAAAGTGTCTCAAGAACATAAAGGTTGGCCCTTTAAATCCATTATTTCCCACTAAGTGAAGCTATATTATCATGTATGTGCTAATCAATGTTTGGATTATGTGTCCAATCCCTTTGAATAGGTGGCTCAAGAATACAAAGGTTGTCCCTTTGGCTCCATTATTTCCCTATGAAGTGAATCTATGAACTGATACTAGTATGAAAAAATATGTCATATGAGATGGATTTTGAATCCCAAGAATGCTCTATAAATTTGATAATGTGGTGTGGATAGCCAAATGTGTACTAAAACATAGGTCAATGTTGGCCAACTCAAAAAATATGGAGATTAGGCTTGTATAAAAAGCCACTCTGAAATTAAAAATTTAGCTTATCTAAAAAGCACTCAAGAACTCAAGAATGTGGAGGTTAGGCTTGTATGAAAGCCACTCTAAAATTATGTTAACCACTTTTATATGAAGTAAGGCATGCAACTTCTAAGAATGCCTAGGTAATGTTAAACTCAAAAAGAAAAGAAGCAAAAGTGTTATGCAATCTACCCCCAATCACTAGTGTCTAAAACATGTATTCTAATCTAGAAGTTATACTAGATACTGTATCTAAAATTGGATGTGAGAGATAATCACATTGCACATGATTCCCCCTATGTCTAGATTCTCTAAGAAAATTGTATTGAAACTACTGATTTTAAATGTACAAAATTATAGTTGAACCTAATTTCCTATTTGATTCTAAAAAATCTATTTACTTATATTTGGATAGGAGCACCAAAATAAGACACCTTAGTGTCTGATGTTATAGTCCATCATTGATGTTGTTTTCTTGGGCTGAAATTGATCACTGTTCTAGAATCTTGACTGTCTACCTAGTTTTTTTTTGAGTGGTTTGATGACTAGTTGTTATTTTGGTTGTTCTAAAACTAGATTTTTCAACTACTAGGAGCTCTAATCTCTATATGAAACTCCTTATTTATTTCCTCCTCTTCTAAGGGTAGGAATAGGTACACTACAATTACTTCCCTCAGAAGAAGAAACCCTACAAGTGTGTTATATTAGAAATATTCATGATATAACAATGATAATCAACAAGATATGTCAAGATATAATATGGTTTGAATTGAGAGATTATTAGATCAATAAGGGTATACCTAGATAGATATAACAATGTAAAATCATGTGAAATGTACTTGAATTAAAATGAAACTAGAAATGGTAGTTTTTAGTTGTTAGTCAGAGGGATAGAGCATGATATCCATCATGACATCTAAGAAAATAGGAAAATGCATGATATGGATCATAGAATTATGGAATTCAAAAATCAATCAAGAATTAAATATATAAAGTAAGAATCAAGAATCATAAAAGAGTGGCTAAGGGGCCAAGAAAACAAGGGACATGGGAACATGTCACATAGACTAGAAAACAAGCATACAAGGCATGTTCAAATGCCACATATACATACAAGTGGAGTAAGGAATGTTGGTGCAAAGGTCATAAACACATATAATAGTAAAATCAATGGACATTAGAAAATGTCCTAAGGCACACACATGAATAGAAGTAAAGGACATTATAAAATGTATTAAGCCACATATAGGAGACAAGCAGGAACTAGAAATGCAATCACATCAATCTATGTTAAGTAAGAAAAAGAAGCATGTAAAGGATGGAAAATTAAATTGCATCTAACTAATCATATCAAGAGTGAAAGTATGCAAGACATGTTAGTAAAAGACTATGTATATGCTAAGAAATACATAAATGCTAAATACTATTGAAATGTTGATAGAGTAATCTATGTAAGATAGTAAAGAATGTAAATTAACATGATAAATAGAATGTGTTGTGTAGGAATGACATAACCTAGATGGTGTATTCATATAGAAGATGCCCCCAATGGGTATGTATATTGATGTGTGTCTCAAATGTAGAAGTAGGATTTCACCTCAATGGGTAGAGTGAAGTAGTAAAGTAGCTAAAAGTTACTACACATACTCAAAAAAGATTAATTGAAGCATGGTAATGTAGATAGATTAATAAATAATAACATAGAACAATAAATCTAAGTCTAACATGATAGTAGCAATGTAAATCATGGATGATGCATACAATCAAAGTGTTTTTTGGTGTTTTTACATATCTAAATGTTTTTGTATTTTATAATATTCAAACTATATACAATCAATCATAAGAAAATTATGTACAATCAGGTATGAGAAAGTATATATAAGAAATACTGAGAAGAGATGATACTAACTAATGAGTCTCATATGAGACTCCCTATCATGGTGTCCTATATCGAGGAGTGGAATCCTATGTGATCATGAATCATGATGGAAAGGATGAAAATATGATTTTGTATATTCAGATTCATTATCGATATCTTGGAAATCATATGTATATTTCCACTCATCATTATCACCTTAATTTTGAACCAATGGAATGTTAGTGTTGACTTTTATTGTATTTGGATCTTTTTATTTGATGAATTATGTTTGTGAATAATTTGCCTTAAGGTGTTCAATAAATCTCAAACCTTGGTGACAAACATTATCAACTACTAGAATAGGAGTAGTGATGCCTTTAACATGCTTACCCAACCCTTGACCTTGATAATCAAACTATTGTAGATTTTTTTTACCAAACCCATATTGATTTGAAAGTTGACCCTCATTTTGGATAGGTAGATTTGCATCTTTTTCATGTTTTACCTATCTTTTTGGTACTATTTATTACTCTAATTTTGATTTTTGATCTTTTTATTGTTCTGAGTTATGCTTTGGTAACCACTTTAATACTGCTTCTAAATTTGACCCTTTGTTAATTTTTTATTATGTCACTATGTATTTCTTGACTAATTTACCTTGTATAGGGTCCTCATTATAAATTATATATTGTATATGTATTTTCAATGCCAAGCATGAATCTGTGTGATACCCATGCATTATATGATATGCACAATAATAGTTTGATCTTCACATTGGATGTAGAGGAGTTAGTTTAATAAAATTATATTTAATCATTTCCTTTAACACCTCACTTTAAATCTTATTTTATCTTTGAATTCTTTTTGAATACCTAGTTGTATAGTTACTTTATTGTGATTTCTTGTTTTGATATGTAACATTGCTTGCAACCCATTAACTAGGTGAAGGCGCATATACATGATTGACACTAGGGTGCCTTTGAGGTATTTGTATTATCATATGATTTTCCAATGTTGTGATATTTTCATGTAATATATAATTTTGTGTTTATAAATCTAATATTAACTTGCTCATACTAGTGATGCAGTCCCTTAGAATCTCACAAGTGCAAACCTTAGTTGCTTTTGATTGAACATGTAAACACATATGTTACAAAGGATTGAGAGGAGCTATAGACTGAATGTATGCATTAGGAACAATAGTATAGGTTTCCTCACCTTTTGGAGGGATGATATCATGGATTTGGTTAGAGGGAAAGTAGCTATCACCCTCTTAAGGGAAAGGAGGAGAAGGGATTTCTTTCCTCTGCATGAAATATGAAAATGAAACAAGAGTAGCCAAGGACGTATATACATCTAGGTAGAAGCCATGTATATGGGTTACAATGCATGTAAGTGGAGTTATAAGTTGTATATCAATATAATTATATAGAATATTTCACATGAGAGATAGCAATCAAGGGATAAAGATCATGAATTTGGGCAAGAATGAATAAAGAATTTTGACATGTGCTATGACATTTCTAATGTTTGTAGCATGATAAACTTAAAAAAAATTACACATGAGAGATAGAAAGTAAAATGTAGAGATCATGAATTTTTGCATAAAGGCATATAAACTTTTGACATGTAACATAAAATTTTGAATTTGTTCAGCAAAATGGAGTTGGTAATTATTTCATATGAGTAAAAGAGAATATGCAGAAAGAATTTTGAAAATTTGTGCACTTTTGGCAATGAATTTTGTAATATCATCCCATATAATGAAACATAATCATGAAATGCAAATGATGAAGCTTTGTACTAACATATGATAGACTTCATCATTCATGTACATGATAGGGCCCATTATGGTTTCCTTATTATTTGTAAGAAATGTAAGAAACATTTTTATATAAATGAGCATCATTTTGGCAATTAGATTATAAATTTAAGGTGATACCTCAAGAATCAAAAGGGAGCTAGTACATGCAACTGTGGTTTTTACAATAATATTTCTGCAAAATACTATGAATTTTTGAAAATTGAAATTAAAATTTTGAGTTAAGAATGCAAGTAAAAATTAAGAAATTTATGTGAAAATGTTTGATTTAATGGGACCTAGTAGATGCAACTAGGGTTTTGAGAAAAATAATTTTTGAAATTACTATGAAATTTTAAATTTTGAAGTCAATTTCTAATTTTAATATGCAACTAAAAATCAAAAAATGATTGGAAAATTAATAGGAGATAGTTTGTGCAACTAGGGTTTGAAATAAAACTATTTTTGAAATTACTATTGATTTTAAAATTTTGAATAATTTTTTTGATTTAGATAAGCAAGGAAAAAATTAGGAAATTATTGGATTAATACTATAAAATTATTGGGACCTAGTGTATGCAACTAGGGTTTGAAAAAAAATTATTTTAAAATTTACTACTAAATTTTAAAATTTTAAATGAATATTTAATTTAAATATTCATGTGAAAATTTATAATTTTATGGGAAAATCAACTAAGAATTTACCCTAGGGTTTCTAAGGTTTTTATGTGTAATTTGAAGTAAGGCAGGTTCACCAAATGATTTATTATTTTTGGGGAACTTAGTGTTTAATTCCAAAATAATAAAAGGGTATTAGTAGGAGAAAATAAATAAATAATATTCCAATTTAAAGTTACCAATTTGTGAAATTTAATTTTAATTTAACCTTTCTAAAAATAGTAGTGAGAGAGAGAAAATTAAACTTATCTTATTTTGTATTGATCTAATTGAGTTAGGGTCCAAAAATTTGTGTCAGCTTGGGACACTATCATAAATAGGATCTTGAACTTCATTTCTCAATTAGATACAAGCACTAAAAATATAAACCCTGGGCCCTAATATTATTATCATGAGGATCTAAGCTTTCAAGTTTTTGTTTACCTAGTCAGTGTAAGCTTGTGTACCAAATTTTGGAGCCTTGATATAAATAGAGCTCCTTTCAGATCTAATTTTCTAAGTCTATGTCTTCTATGCACTTAAATGGAAAAATTGGAAAATAAGGAAAAGGGTTTAGTGTGTGTAAGATTCACTATACCTATTTCACACCCTGTGTATGGGCATGCTACTTACATACCAATACTTTGAAGAGGGATCAAGCCATATGTAGTTCTCCCTTTAAGAGTGCTTATTGTAATAGTGACTGAAAATGCAAGAATTTATAAAACTTGGTGTGTTTGAGATGACTAGGGACTAGTGTAAGGACTTGAATTGGCTTAAACGTGTATAGGCTAGTTGTATGCAGAGAATAGGGAAGATTGGTTGAATGGTCTTTCTTGTATTAATTCTTGCTTAAATGATATTTTATAACCCTTTCCAAATGATTTTTGAATGGGATTTTATATGGATAAAATAGTCATGGATCAAATGTAAATATGATAGGATAACATAATGAGCAAGAGGAATCGAGGTAAATAATAATCTGGGCTCAAATTTTGATTGGATAGGAGTGTTAGAAAGAGGACACCCTAGGGCCCAACACTATAGTCCAACTTTGGTGGTATTATATTGAGTAAATGGGACCTAAGGGATGGATTATTCATGAAGAGATGGTCCTGACTTATCTGGGATCAAGTCTAGAAGGCCATAAATGACTGGAAATAAGTGAAAATAGGCCTAAGAGGGTCATGAGAGGAAGTAAGAAGAACATAAGGATTATTTGTCATTATCCATGCTAAAATTACCATTTTTTGCATTTTATATGACTACACCTATAAATAAGATAAAACTAAAGCAAATGGTTGGTTAGATAGATAGCTAGGTGGATTACCTAGTAGTATCTAAATCTTATAAGCAAGAGATTCCTTGGGGCTACCAATCCACACGTTTTAAATAATTAATTTTAGAAAATATAAGATAAAGTACTTAATAATAAAAAACTATTGAAATCAAACACAAAAAATTCTTGATAAATAAATAGACTAAAATGACTAAAATAATAATAAATAGAGTAATACTAATGCTAAACAAGTCAAGTGTGATTTAGAAAATAGGTTGGAGGTCTATGAACAGACATATGAAAAGAAAAGTGTATTTGGTTTAGGGTAAGTGGGTGAAAATAGTGTGTTGTTATTTCCTATGACAATGACCATCAATGGTTGGTATGACCTTCAATGGTTGAGGTGATTTTTGATGGTTAAGAAAACCATTGATGGTTGGATAGACCATTAGTGGTTAGGGTGACCATCAACAATTGTTGTGTGTTGGGTCTAGGTGGTAAGAAGTTAGATTCAAAACATCATAAAAGGAAATTATGAGAGATTAGTTTATGTTGGGTTGATTATGAAATACAAATAAATTAATTAAATAATGGAAAATAAATACTTAGCTTGAAAAATATTTATTGGATTAATGGTTGAGGTGGTTTTATCATTGGTGGAGTCTAACATGTTCTAAAAGAGTAACGATACTTTGATATCGATCGAGGGGTGATGGAAAGTTAGCTATTTGATATGATGGTTGGATGGATATATTTTTTCAAGGATACCTATAAAATAAGCCCTGGGTGTAAAAGCTCTTGATAGTTGTGGATGGATCTCACCTTCTTCTCCTCTCTTCTTATAACCAAAAAAGGAGAGGTGTAACAAGATGTGAAAAATGAGTCCAACTTGATATCTAAATTTAACTCATTCATGCATGGGCTCACATATATATATTTATACTTGATAATTATCAGAAAATTAAGTTAAAGTTAGGGATGAGTTAAGTTGGTTTAGATGGTAGAATCTTATCATCAATAGTTAAGGTGATCATCAATGGTCACCTTGATCATCAGTGGTCACCTTCATCATCGACGGTTAGGGTTCAAAGACAAGGTTGGTTAAAAGGTGGGTTTTATCTAGAAGGTCAAATAACTTAGGTTAGGCTTGGTTGTAATTCAAAATGCCCATGGTTGGGCCCAATAGGGTCTTGAAGTGGTTTAGGGGGATTTTGACATTTAGAACCATAATGTGTGGATTTATGGTGTCTATATTTTCCCCCTTTTTGCTATGCAATTTGTATCAACAAGATATAAAATAAAAAATATATTATGGGTTGAAGGTCAAGTTTATTTGAGTATGGGAGGAGGTTTTCCTCCTAAAATTTGGATTTGATGTGGTAAAAAAACTAGGTATGGGTTTGATGAGTGGTGAAGGTGATGATGAAGGTGAAAATCATGAAAATAGGTGATAGGTTGGGCACTGAAGCTTAAACACGTGAATGAAGTGTAATAAAAGGTGTGATAGCCAAGATTGTGCATAGTCTAGGCCACCATAGTTGTTAAAAATAAAGGTTGATGCTAGGAGGATAAGTAATAAGTAGACCAGATGATCGCATTTAGGTTTGGAGGTTGGGAACACTCATAAATATAAGGCTCTTAGGCAAGGTGTGTATTTTTATGGGTATTTGAGGTAAGAAGTGATGTTGAGAAAAACACAAAATGGGTTAGGTGAATTCGTGGGTATTTAAGATAGGAGGTGCTCTCAAGAAGACACAAGGGTAAGTATGTGTAAGGTGGTGTAATTTCAAAAAGTGGTCAACATGGTAATTATTGTCATTGTAGTCAAAATGACTAGGAAAAAGTCATCATAGAATGTGCACTAGTTAGGCTAAAATGGACCCAAGGGGAGGTGATGAGGTGGGTTGAAAAGGTAGTCTCTAAGGGTGGGTTTTTGCCAAAAAATTGGTTTCTTGAGGTAAAAATGAAAAAAATCCACAAATTTACCGTCGATGGTTCAAGGGCTTAAAAGTGACCATCAACTATCACACTAATCATCGACAATCAAGGTGTAAACTCTAAAATGTTAGAGGATAAAAATAAAATAATGAGTCTTTTAGACTCATTTGATTTTATTGACTTATGAGTTCTATATTTTGTCATTTTCAGTGAAAAAGTAGCTGACAATGAATGCTAGTAGGTGAAGTTGATTCTTGGGTTGATCAAGTAGATAGAGTGGACTAGAAACTATGTAGGGTGGGTGCATATGAAAATGAAGATGGGTAATGGATCCCCAAATTCCTCTTTGATGATGGTTGAGGAATGAGGTAGGGGTTGTCTTTAATTGGTAGTTAGCATGGTTTGGTTAATGTATTTCATTTGAATTTGGTTTTTGTTTTTTGGGTGGGTAGGGTGTAGATGGATTGACTTAGATGTGCCCTAGGGGTAGGTTTAGGTTTTGTCTCCTTGTGTTAATGGGTGGTTGATGTCCAAATTTGGGAGGGTAGGCTAGTTAAGGGTAGGTTGGGGTAATAATGATAGGGGACTATTTGAGAAATGGTAGTTTTGTTTATGGGTTTGGGTAGGTTTATGTTTTGGGTGTTTCATTCATGGAATACCCATAGTGACCATTGATGATCAGGACCAACCATTAATGGTTGACATCTATAAGGAGATGGATGCCTGACCGTCGGGGGTTGCCTAGTTTTAAAAATTAGTTTTTGATATGGTTTAAAGTGTCTAAGTCTTATAAGATGTTATTTATTTAGTGTAGGTTAAAATTGTGGGTTAAATGGTAGGTTTTGTGGGTAATCGTGAAAATTTTAAATTCGATGGATAAAATAAAATTTTATTCAAGTATTGGTTAAATGGGCAAGATGGGTAGAGAAGGAGGTCATTATATAAGGCATAATGGTAAATAAGATAGTTAAAAAAGTGAAGTGCATAAGCAAAATAGTATAGGTGACTAAGTTGTGTTTTAACATCAAAAATTATAGGCCTAACAAAAGATATAGATGCAAGATCAGGTGCCCCACTTCTTTGTAAAGATATACCAAGGTATGACCCTTGTAGATTTGGAATATATGGAGGAGGTTGGGCTCAGAGCGATGCAACATTACCAACATGTGTCACAAGATGTGATGACGATCATGGCCCTCATTGAGAGATGGGATCTAGCCATAAACACCTTCTTACTAAACACTAGTGAGTTGAACTTCTTGCTAAAGGACATGTAGAGGATCACTTAGTTACCCCTTCAAGGGGATCTGATAATCATATTAAGTAGGAGGAGAAAGAAGAGTGCTTAGAGATGATATATGGAGATGACCATGATCATTTTAGGTGGAATAATATGGGTTTCAGTTACTATATTCTCTATTAGAGGGTGAAAGGTAAGAGTATATTGAGGGTTTCATGCTTTGTTCTTCTAGACTTGAGAAGCAAGAGGTTTTCATACTTGTTATTAGGGGTATTAGTTGAGATGTTGGGATGCATAATGTTTGGATGGGTACTCATGTTAATTTTTTAAATATATAGATAGTTGTGGGGCTTCAAATCTCACAATAGGTATGACATTAGCATTAGTCTTGTATTAAACTATAGGGCCTATGAGCACATTTTAGTGCTAAGGTTGATGGGGCTACCATGGGCTAGGTTTTCTCAGATAGATTTCCTAGTTGGTTTCATGCAATAGAGAGATGAATTTACCACTTTAGATGTAGGAGGATGAGCTCACAATGTATATTGGTTCATAGGTGTTATGGGGCCTTTGGTCATTGGTGATGTTACCTAAAGTCCCTATGTTGGGTTTATAAAGTGGGTAGAATATAGGTAGTAGATTTTATCCTTGTAAAGTTATAGGTGGATCTTTGATAGGATAAATAGTGAGGTAGATATCATCCCATTTAATAGGGTTTGGATATAGTTTAGCATAGCTCAAGGCATATCAAACCCATTACCTAGATATAGGTGAGAGCATACAAAGGTCCTATTACTCAAACCACATCTAGTACACACCTAACTTGATCATTAGGGGCTGCCAATGAGGTCAATGATTAATGATGTAGGTTTTCTTAATGGGTACCCTACATGGTACAAAGATATATATGTGACAACAAATTTTTATAGATATGATGGTATCAGGAGGTAAATGGATGTGTACCTAGCTAGTAGAGGTAAATGGGCATAGGTTCAGGGAGGTACCCTACATACATAGGTAGGAGAAATGCTAGCCACCACATAAGCACAAGTTACAACATTATAGGGTCAAGTGGAAGATTTATAGGGTCAGGTGGCTATAGTTAAAAGTGAGATGGAATAGGCTAGAGCTTCATTAGCCTTGGTTACCTAGGAGAGAGACTCTCTAAGGCAAAGGGGAAGAGGGGAAATAACACCTACATGACTACTAAGAACCATCCCCATGGCATGATACCTAGACATAATAGAGGAAATATGATATTATGAGGTTATAATCTTGATTTAGTGTCCTAATAAGCCTCGATGGGGTGAGTATAGATATATTTTAGTAGGTGGTGCTAGTGTGGTGACACCAGGTCAATGGGTTATGTTTGTAGGTGGATAGATAAGTATTTCAAGAGGACAAGTAGTAGTAAATAGTGGTACACTAGGAAATAGTGGTGCCCCAAGGGCATACCCATTATATAGTCTAGATATATTATATGTTATTGTATATCATTTGATTCCAGTCTATGATTCAATACAATGAGATGTACATTTTGTGAGAGAGACATGTATATTGTTTGTATATATTATGATGTTAGACACATAATTTATATATATGATCCTTGTTTATTACTCGTGGTTTATGGTTTGCTTTGATGTTATGAGATGATGTCATGTTTATATTGATCATTTGATGATGTTATATTGATTATGCTTATGTTATGGATATTGGATACTAATGTAGACTCACCCAACTAGGCATGTGATGGCTTTTATTTATTCTGATGATGATGATGATTATGTTATTTATGATTATGATGATGATGATGTTTATGCTAAAATTTAATAAGTATATGATTCTTTATTTATATTTAGACATGTGGTGAAAATGGTTGGCTACTTTATTGTTTATGAATGTTTGATTTTGACATGATGATGGATATGCTAATGATGTTTTTTTTTATTATGATAAATGTTGATGTAATGTGTTTATGATTATGTTTATTATTACTTTGCTTAAGGTTAAACACATAAGGTAAGTTGAATAACAACACCAAATGTGAGAAAAATAATATAGTCCAAAGAGAAAATGTCTAAGTGGATATATCAACTAGTTACAAGAGGATAAGAAGAGGGCATGATGCTTCTTCTTTGATAAGTGCTTAAAAAAAATGAATTTGGATTGTCTTAAGGAACACAATCCCTTTGAATGATTCACATTAGCATTCATTAGTTGGTTAAAAAAGTTGTCTTGATCACATAATGTCAAGTGAGCTCAAAATCCCTTGCTTATAGTATAAAAAGGGGAGATGGATGAAAATGGAACCTTATTTTGAGACTAGCATGTCTCTTTTGGAGGCTACTAATGAGTCAGTATAAACAATTATATTTCATACAAAGTGTAAACTAATCAAGGTAGAAAGTCTACTTATGAGAGTTGACTATGGCTTTCAAATTATTTTACTTATGAGAGTCGATTGTGGCTTTCAAAATTATTTTGATTTCCTATTGCTTGATAATGGGTCCTTTGCTTTGTTTTTTTGTTGTTTCTTGGGGGTTGGGAAAGGTGATCGATGTGGGAAACTTCTAATAAATTTCTTATTTTGACAAATTCCTTAATCATCCATCCTTTTAGGGAGTGGTCTAATTTTGTATGATTTTTTTAATGCTTTTGATAGTTGCCATTCAAGGGAACAGTCCACCTTACTTTGAGCAATTTTGAATATGTTTTTAACAAATGTCCTTCAATGGAGTATTCTATGAATATTAGGAATGACCCCTAATTGTTATTGGTTTAGATGTTTTTTTTTGCTTGTTTGATTTTAATTGACATAGACATGCTTATATATGATTAATCCTTCACCTTTATGAAGGAAAAAGTAAAAGAATAAGAAGGTTGATGAGGTGTAAATAGGTTTAGGTGATAGTGATAGTGGGAATCCATCCTATAAAAGGGTTGGAAAGTACTATGAGAATCATGCCATGGTTAAAGCCATGGTACCCATTCTTCAAGATGAGGCCATAATTATGATAGATAATCACATGATTCATCTTTAATTGGTTGCCCCTAAAATATAGAGATGAATTTGGTTCTGAAACCAAGGGATGAGCTTAAGTTAGACAAAAGGTGAGCTTGATCCTTATTAAAAATTAAAAAACACAAATGTGAAGCATTAAGGGGCTCAGATTTTGGGTTTCCCTCAAGTAAGGATAATTGGCAAGTGCTTGATCCATACTTATGGGTTATGATATAAGGTCTAATTCAATTGAAATCAAACTTGCCCCACTTGATTTTCTCCATATTGGTGACATGTTGATTTTACTTTAGGACAAGGTCTCAAATGTTGAATTCTCACACTTAAATGTGTTTTTTATAGTCATGTTTGACATAATCTTGATAGACATGAAGATGTGTAAGGAAATATAAGTGATGCTCATCAAATATCTCAATTTGGACTAAATGATGCTGATGATAATCATCTTCAGAAATGATATCCTATAAAGATATGTGAAGAGATGGGATTTGGTATTTTAGAGGAAAGACTGTCTTCGTGCTAAACATAAGAGAGAAAGGGGTAGCAACCATAGGGGTTGGAATGCAAGTAAAATATACCCATAGGTAAAAGGGGATGTCTAAATACCAATCCCAACTAGATGCATTGACCACTTTAGTGAGAATGTTCTTAATATTTTTTTTAGAGGCTTCTGTTTGTCCATTCATTTAAGGGCAATAGGGTGATGAAAAACTTAATTTGATCCTAAGTGCATCACAAAGACCTTGGACTTGATTGTTTTTAAAATATTTACTAGTATTGATGATGATTTTGTGAGGAACACCAAAATAATAGATGATGTGATGATTGATAAATTAGATATATTTTTTTGCTTTGGTTGAGACTAGAGGAATATCCTCTACCCATTTGGTAAAATACTCAATAAAATTTATGTTAAAATGGTGTTTCTATGAAAAATGGAGATTAATTTCACTAATAATGTCTAAACCCCATTATAATAAGGGACAAAAATTAGTAGAAATGTGAAGATTATGTCTATGTGCATGATGTAAACTAGCATGTTGTTGAAATTTAACACACTTTTTCACATAATCATAATAGTCTTGGTTAAGGGTAGACTAGTAATACCCAAGATGAAGGATACATTTAGCCAAAATGAGTCCACTAAAGTATCTCCCAAAGATATCATCATCTATTTCATTAATATCAAGAGAGATTTATGATTATGCAAGCAATAAAAGAGGAGACCATCAAAGACACATTTGTAAATAATCCCCCCCCCCCATAATGGTATAACATGAGGTACTCTATATAAATTCTCTTTGAGCATTCCTAGAAAGACCAAAAGGAATAATGGCAAGGTTGAGATATTCAAAGGTCTATTGATACCAAAGGTTAGGTTGGGTCTCTTCCATATTAAATATGGTGGGAGAATCTAGTTTGACATAGGAAGGTTGGGTAAGTCTATGGATAAGAATATATAGATTAAATTTAGATGGTGAAAATGGGATCTGAGACGCAAGGGAAGCCATGGTGTTGTTAAACTTGTTGGTAGATCATGGGGTTGACTGGATGCAATATTGTTCAAATTATATTAAGAGTTTTTCAACTATTTATTTGTAATATTGCAAAACATCATTCTTACACTAGTAAGAGCCATTAATTTGATTGACCATAATTTGGGAGTCACCAAAGATGTTGATCATTTTCACTCCCAAGGATAAAGTGGTCTGAATTTTTATCACTAGGGCTTCATACTTAGACATATTATTGGTACATTCAAAGTCAATCTTAAAAGATAAAAGAATAAATTCACCATTAAAGGGAATAAGGATGATTCCATCTCCCCCACCAAACTGACATTTTTATCCATCAAATAACATGGTGACTTGATAGGTGATGCCCGCCTAAGAGAGGGTCATGATGGATTCATTAGGGAACCCAAGAGGAAGATGTTGGTTGTATGTTCATGGTTCTTCAGCCAATTGGTTAAAGATTAATTTCCCTTTAATTAAATTATACTAAAGGAACTCAAGATCAAACTCTACTAAAATCATGAGCCACTTGGCCATACATTGATTTTGGTATGGATTAGATTGCATATACTTGAGTAGGTTAGTATTGGTTATGACATAGGTTTTGTGGTTAAGAAGGTAGTGGTAAATTTTGGTGGCCATGAGTACTAAGGATAAGAAAAATTTCTTGATATGGTCATATTGAGTCTTGTACTCTAAAAGCATACAAATGTTGTAGTAGACAACTTTCTATTTGTGTTATTCATCCTAATGAGGAAGCATTACCCATAGGGATTGGTCAGTGGTATAGATATAAATGTAGAAAGGCTGGTCATCCTTGGGAGGGGTGAGGATAGATGGAAACAAAACATACATTTTGAGTAAATCAAAGGCATTTTGATAGTTTTTATTCCACTTAAAAGATACATCCTTCTTTAGAATGTGGTGGAACGGTTTTCATTAGTCTAAAAGTTGGGAGTAAAGTGATGAATGGATTAGATCTTCCCCTACAAACTATAGATTTAATTAAGGTTAATTGGATTAAGAATGTCAAGGATGGATTTGATTTTGGTTGGATCAACTTTTATTCCTTGAAGGGAGATAATAAATCTAAGAAGCTTTCCCTATAAGAGCCCAAAAATGTACTTTTTGGGGTTAAGACTAACATGGTAATGGATGAGGTGCTCAAAAATAATCTTGAGAATGCCCAAATTATCCTTTTGATATTTGGATTTCTAAAAGATGTCATCCACATAGTCTTGTACAATCATGTGGATATGGTCATGGAATATATAGGTCATGGCACATTTATAGGTTTCACTAGCATTCTTTAATCCAAAAGTTATGACCCTATAATAGAAGGTTCCCCATGGGGTGGTAAAGTCAATTTTGTGTTGATATTTTAGGGTAATTAGGATCTAATTGTAACCTGAGAATCTATCCATGAGAGATAACATCTAGTGGTTGGATTTAAGATAAACTAATTGGTTGATTCTTGGTAAAGGAAAGTCATCTTCATGGTAAGTAAGGTTGAGGTCATGAAAGTACACACAAGTGCATAGTCCCCCTATGGCTTTGGTGATACACATGATATTTAAGATAGGGATAGTAAATGGGTTGAATGAAATTGATAGATAGGAGACATTGAAGCTCTTATTTGATGAGAAGGTCTATACAAGGGTGCATTCATTAAAGTTTTTTCTTGAAGGGATTGGCATCATGGTTGGTGACTATGTTATGGGTAGAAATGGTAGGGTAAATTATAGGAATGTCATAATAAGACCAAGAAAATGCTATGATACAGTCTTGGAAGAAAGAGGGGAAGTCCCAAAGTTCCTCAAAATTTAGTGATTAGCTAATTTTGAAAATACAAGGGTTGTTTGGAGTGCCCAAATTGATGTCCATGGTGGATTTATTAAACATGGTCAAATTCTTAAGAGTAATTTATTTGTGGATGGAATAATTTGGGGAACCAAGGTAGGTGATAATAGAATCATCATCCTAACATTTAATAGTTTTAATGGTAGGAGAGTCATCTCCTATCATCTCAAGATGGGTCATAGGTATGGTTATAATTTCTCCTTCATTTTGATAATTTAGAGGTTTGAGGCTAACCATGTTGATAAAAAAATGTTAGGGGGGATGATTTTATCCTCCTCATACTCAAGTGGATAAGAGTTTGGTGAGGAAGAGATGTCTTCCTCAACAATGGTTGTGGTAGGTGGTTTGGTTTTCATCTTTTTGGGTAGAATGAAACCTAGGTTATGTTTCTCATGAGACTTTATGGTTTTAATGGAAACAAACTCATGTGGGCCATACTCATATCAGTTAATACCAAATCCCTTCCCAGCACACCTATGGAGGTATGTCTTGGCAAATCATGGGTTGTCTAAATAGGAAAAGTTAGAGGTGAATGGTTAAGGTGAAGATGAGGTGGTAAAAGCATCAAGTGGTTTGTCAAGTCCCCCATAGATAAAATGGGTTTGATAGTGTGAATTTCCAAAGGAAATAATGGCTCTGATATTAGGGTCATACCCAAGTTGGTGTTCAAGTTTCTCATACTCTTAGGGAGTAGTGAAATCATCAAGGGTGAAGAGGTGATATTCCCCCAATGAAAGGCATTATAATGTGGATTCCAATTAGTCTATGGTAGGGATTTGATCTAAGGGTATCGATGAGATAGTAGATGTCTCACTAGTAAAAGAAGAAATGGGTTCAACCTTTATGGTTGAGGGCTTGTATATAGTTGATGAAGGTGTGATATATGGAGGTAAGAGAGCATCATTGGGTCAATAAGTCATGTTTCATGATGAAAAGGGTCTTGGGCCAGCTTATCTAGTGATAACCTAGCCTTCATGTTCAAATTTGATGAAATTATGAAGAGTAGAGGGTACACAACCCATAGAGCAGATCCAAGGTCATCCCAATAAGACATTATACTAAAATTCATGTTCCACTACATAGAAGAGCTCTAGGATTATGAAAGGTACTAAATGGATATGAAAGACAATATTTCCCAAAGTAGTGGCCATGGTATCATTAAAGGATTAGAAGATGGCCAAGGGTTTAGACATGGCATTATCTGATAGTTTGAGTTGGTCATAGGCATGGGAGGAGATGATGTTAATACAAGTTCCTCTATCAATTGTCATCTATTTGATGTGGGTTTCATTGATGTAGGTAGTGATATAAAGAGGGGGATCTAGGACATTTATATTGATAGAATGTATCTTTGAATCCTTAAAGGTGAAAAATTTGGAAATTTGGAGAGTGCTAATAAAGGTTGCTAGAGGTTGATGGTCTTTAGGTTGAACCTCTACATATTGAAATACATTTATCATTGCTTGGATATGATGAGGTGAGGTATAAATTAAATCATATAATCTCATCTTTGTTTTGGTCTAATGAAGTTACTTGAGCATCACTCTCCTAATTGACTGGGAGGGGTTGGATTGGGAGGTACCCAAGATAGATACCTTGGGTTTGGATGAAGGTGAAGGTTCTTGATTTTGACTTGGTTGGGAGGTGGAAGATACATATGTCCATGGTATGGACACTTTGACCTTACACTTATCCTTTTATTAACTGTGTGATCATGTGACCACATGGATAGTATGGATAGAGGGAAGAGTTGAGGTAAGACATTGGTTTGGTTCCTCATCACTCTGAGGTGAGAGTAGGGGAACAGATAAGTGTTGAGAAGTATTTGTTGTCTTTTGGATTTATAGTAATCTCATGGGAGGTTCATATATTAATAGATCATCCTCAACATAGATTTGATGGATTATGGTTTAGAGAGATTTACAGTTCTCTGTGTCATGTCTGGGTGTCCTATAATAGGAGCACATTTGGAGATTGTTATACTAGAATGATTTTGGACCAAGGGGATCAAATGGCTTGATAGGGGGTAAGGTCAAACTAGAATCTTATTTTAACCTTTGTAAATTTGTTGAGTAAGGCTCAACTAAAGGTGGGGAGGGTTTAGAGGTTTTGGTCTTGGTTGGTGGGATGGAAGTCTTTTTGGAAGTGGGCTTGGTGATAAAAGGTTTGGGTAAGGTGGTGTTCTTAGTTGATGGTTTTGGCTTTGGTAAGGTAGTAGTTGATAAAGTGGAGGTAGGAGGTTTTAGGGTAGGTAGTATTGTTATTAATGGTTTGGTGAAGATATGTGTGTCAGAATGTAACTGTGTTGGTATAACCAATAATGGCAATTGGGTTTTGGTTGAGACAATTAGATTCATAATAAAAGTGGAGGGGTGAGGCCCAAATATAGAGGTAAAGGTTGAGGGAGGTATAAGTCTAGTATTATAGCCTTTTTCTAGCTTTACTTCCTTGGTTGGTTTGGTATTGTGTCTGGTTATTGTATTTGGTGTGGTTAGCTCTAGTTTTAAGGAGGGGTGATTAAGACTCTACATAGGGAAGATGCCAATATTTTTATTTGGTTTGGTTAAGGTGATAGAGGATGATTTGGTTATTTAAGATTTGGTTAATTTAGATGGTTGGGAAATGGTTGGGTTGGTAGAGATTTATA
This sequence comes from Torreya grandis, assembly GCA_037957365.1. Lineage (NCBI taxonomy): Eukaryota > Viridiplantae > Streptophyta > Pinopsida > Cupressales > Taxaceae > Torreya > Torreya grandis. Next base: position 813,635 of record JARHVA010005704.1, read on the forward strand.
TTGGTTTGGTTGATAAGATAGAGGTTTGGACAATGGAAATAGTGGGTTGGTCTACCAAAGGTATGGTTGGAGGTTCTTATTTGATGATATAAGGGAGATACAATTTTTTTTCCAAAATGTGGCTCGATCCACATCAGGTTTAGAGACAAACTCCAACCTCTGAACTAATCTAGAGAATGGTTTGTAGATTGGTGTTGTTCCCTAGATAATGGATTCAAAAGATAAATCCATAGGTTGAGAAAGGGTAATGGTTACCTCATATTTTTCCTCTCAAAAGATGCGAGGTTTGGATGGGTGAATCCTATATGGTAGGTGAAATCATGGTGGCTTCCTCTTCAAGAATTATTTTCAAAGGGGAAGTAAATTTCTCCATAATTGAGGGAGAAGGCAATGTGGTGATGGTTACTTGTTCTGGTATGTCAATTGAAGAAGGGGTTGATGTCTCTACTACTTCAACAAGTAGGGTAGAGGAAAAGGATAATTACTTGGTTTAGGTATCAAAAATAGGGGACAAAGAACAAGTATATTAGGTGGTAAGTTTTTTAATCAATAATCATGTCAAGAACCATATTGACAGTATGCACATCATGAGAAAACTCAAATTTATCACTCTCATTTTTGGTAGGTACATTATGGGGAAAAAGTTGTCTAAAAATGTCAAGGGCTTAGTTTGGAGGTGAATTTGGGTTATTCAACATAATCCCCCACTTTTTAATGAGGGATTGGATAATTATTTTGAAGGTATTACACCTACTAACATCATGCCCCACCACTCGATGGAAAGTACATAGGTTGTTCTCATTATACCAGTTGAGCACAAGATGAGAAGAATAAATTTTATAAGGGGTTTTTATAGGAGAAATTTATATGATATTATACTTTAATAACTTCTCCAAGATTAAAGAATAGTATTCTTGAAGTAGAGTAAATTGATTTTGATTATTTTCAATTTTGGTTTCTTGTGTTTTGTTTTGAGGAGCTAGAGGAGTTTAGTTGATTAATAGATGGTGGAGGAGTGGTTTTAAGAATAACCACATTCTTAGTTATATTTATTTTGGTATTGTCATTGGTTTGGTTGATTAGTTTAGAGGGAGATGCCTCATTTGTTTTATAGGTGGAGTTTTGGTTTTTCAGTTTTAACTTTCATTCATTGATGGCTTTGTTTTCTAGCTTACACACCATGGTAAAATCTTCATCAAAAGTTTTGAATCTCTAAAAATGAAATGTAGAGGAGATGTGATTGGCACATGATTGAGATAACATTTCTATTATTTTACATTTGGGTGAAGATAATGAAAATTGATTGATTAGGCTTCTCCAATGGACCATAAAATCAATAATAGATTCATCATCAAATTACTAGATAAAGTAAAGTTTAGTGATGGAGACTTTCTTGGAGATGTTTATTAAAAATTGATCCAAAAATGTTTGGGTAAACTAGGTATAGGAGAAGAGAGAGTGTTTCATAATGGCATTATACCAATCCAATGCCAGACTAGATAGGAACATAGGGAAGGTATGAAGGAGGGAATAATTATAGGCAATAAAATAACATGAATTCCTAAATTCCCTAAGGTGTTGTTGGGTATCTTGATTACTTTAAAATCTATAAAACTTTGGAAGTTCCCATTAGGGGAGATATGGTCTAATAGGGACAAATGGGTGGATGGGCTTGTTATAGATTTGGTCATATGATAAGATGTTCTGAGCACCAAATATGGATGAATATAAGGTAGTCATTTTATCCATGAGCATTTTCATTAGATCTATTTGGGGTTGTTTCCTTATATGGTTGTAAGGTACATAATATTTTGGTGGTTGGGTGACATATTGGTAACTAGTAAGATGTTGAGGAGCTACAACATATTAGTATGTGGACATTGGTGTTTGATTGAAAGCTATGTAGGGGTAAGTAGATGAAGGTGGTTGGGTAGTAGGTAGAGGTACATGTCCTTGTGGGTTAGGGACATAACCTAGGTTTGGTGCAATGGGAACCTATTAGGTGGAAGTGATGGTTAGGTTGGTAATCAAAGGAAGGGTAGTGACCTTTGTGTTTATTGGTGGTAAGGTGGAAGGTATAGACACAATAATATTTTGATGTGGGGTAGTGGTTAGAGGGTTGGAGGTAGTCAAAGTAAGGCTGGTAATGTTATTGGTATTTACTCCCATGGTTAGGGGAGTATAGGTGGTTAATGGTTAGGTTGTTCCTAGGTTAGAGGAGTTGTTGGTGGGGGTGAAAGGTTTAAGACTATTTATAGGTTTGGCATGTTGGTTTTCCATAGTATTATGAAAGGGATTATTGGTAGATTAAGAAGCTTGGGTGGTCAATGGTTGGGTTATGACTTTGGAAATGATAGGATTTTATATAAGGTGGGAAGGCATGCCATAAGGTTGGTCCATAGGTGGAACTATATTAGGGGTATGGTGAGGCATGGTGGTAAGATAATATTGAAGGTCCATAGGATTTTTATCTAAGAAAGTGGAAAAGTCTACATCTCCTTGGGGAACTACCCAAGGGAAAGAAGGACTTATCAAAGGGTGATGATAATCCTCTAGTTTAGAGATGTACTCCATAGATGAGGAGGTAGAATAGGTTGATTGGTTTACTAATGGAATCTATTCTTCTAGGTTCTTTTGATGATAATTAGTTAGAACCAAATAGGACAAGGGAGAGAGAATACAAAAAAAATCTCACAAATCAAACAAAGAGAAGACAAGAAATGAATGAAGAAATCAAATACATAATAATAATTATGTTAATTCTTAAATTTATTTTTAGTCTCTCCTTTAGATTATGCCTTAAGCTTTGTAAGAAATTGTGTGACTAAAATTGGTTTGTAGAGTGGGTACTAGAAAATAAGTCTATGGTTGGTTTCAAGTTGTGTTTAGGCTCTCAAAAGGATCTATATTGGAAATAAACATGTGGCTTGGTATTAGGGCCTACCTCCTCACTTCACATACGAAAATGATAAGGGTGTTAGGTGCTTAGCTAATATATATTGATTTCTAGATTTTATACTCAACTAGAGAGTTGAGTTGGTTTTTCCTTTGGTAATGACCTCTAAATAGGATTTCCAAGAAAGGGTAAGGTGATATCTACATGATAAAATCCTAGTTGATCCTTGTCTCAAGTTGTTTGACATTTTATTAATGTAGGTGTTTTGGTTTAGTGTGTGCAACAAGAGTGATTCTATGATTGGATTACTTTTCTTTTAGTTTAACTAAGTGAGCTAAACTTGCAAGAAACCAATAGATACACTTAATTTTAATCCCACAAGAAATTTTTATTTTGTTTATGAGCATAGAATAGGGAGAAGAACATATAGATGTAGAAAAAATAAACCCAAGTAGAGACTCAAGGGTCCCACCAAGTGTGTCAAAATGTTTTAGTGAATTTCATCTTGTATTTTGAGAAAAGAAGAAGAAGAAAATAGATATCAGTATAGTTGAAAAACATATTTTATTGTGTGCATGTTGAATCAAATGATTGTGAATGAATCATCTTTGTCTTAGGAGGATGACCTAAAAATAAGAAACACTAAATCAAATGGTTGGTTAGATAGATATCTGGGTAGATTACCTAGTGCTAGCTAGATCCTAGAAGCAAAAGCTTCCTTGGGGGATATTAATCCACACATTTTAAATAATTAAGTTTAGAAATTATAAGATAAAGTACTTGCATTAATAATAAAAAACTATTGAAATGAAACACAATAAATCCTTGATAAATAAATAGACTAAAAATGACTAATATAACAATAATCAGAGTAATACTAATGCTAAACATGTCAAGTATGATTCATAAAATTGGTTAGGGGTCTATGAATAGGCAGATGAAAAAGAAAATTGGATTTAGTTGAGCGTAATTGGATGATGATAGCTTGTTTTTATTTCTTACAATGGTGACCATTAAGAGTTGGTGTCATCATTGATGGTTGAGGTGATCATCAATAGTTGAGGCAATTGTCAGTGGTTGAACAAACTATCAATGGTCAGGGTGACCATTGGTAGTTACTATGTGTTGGGTTTAGGTAGTAAGAAGTCAAATTGATAGGATCATTGAAGGAAATTCTAAGAGATTGGTTTACACTAGGCTGATTGTGAAATACAAATAAAGTAACTAAATAATGAAAAATGAATACTTATCTTGTATAAGATTTATTAAATGAATGGTTGAGGTAGTTGGCTCATTGGTGGAGTCTGATGTGATTTTGGTAGAGTGACGTTACTTAGATATCAACTGAGGGGAAATGGTAAGTTGGATCTCTAATGTGATGGATAGATCATTTGATTATTGCAAGGATACCTAAAAAAGAATCCCTAGGTGAAAAATATATTGATGTTATGTATGTATCTCACCTCTTGATCCTCTCTTATTATAGGCAAGGAAGGAGAGGTGCAATAGGAGTGAATACGAAGTTCAACTTATTGTCTAAATTTAACTCACACATGCATGGGCTCACACGTAGATTTAGATGAGCTAATTATAGAAATTCATGTCAAATTTAGGGGTGAGTTAAGCTGGTTTAGATGATGTAACTTGATCATTAGTGGTCAAAATGAACATCAATGGTTACCCTAACTGTTAGTGTTCAGGGGTCAAAGGTAGGGTTGGTTAAAAGGTGGGTTTTAGCCAAAAAGTCAACTAACTTAGGTTTGGATTGGATGTCACTCAAAAGGCCAATGGTTGGGCCTAAGGGGGTTTTGAGGTGGTCTAGGGGTATTTCAACATTTATAACCATCGTGTGAAAATTTTGGTGTCTATAGTAAGGGTGGGATCAAGCTGTAAAAACTTATTGAAAAAAATGTTAATGACTTATTAAGTAAAACAATAGCCTTACAAGGCACAAAAATAGAATTTGTATATGTCTAAGTTTGACTATTATATAATATTATAACTTAAAAGAGTGAGTAAAACAACCCATTTTTCTCACCTTGGCCTTAAAAAAGGAAACCAAACTGAAAGGGAAATTTTCTAGTTTGGTTAGATAATGGACATGGTTGTCCTAAGTGCAATATGTGGAATATAAAAAAGGTAAGGTTGTATATATATTCACAATAAGAGTGATAAATATACATCTTATATCAAAAATGTAAGTATAAGGCAATGTCCTTGTTTTATAATGGACTATGCAAGCATGTAGTAGGCATAATTTTTATTTGTGATAATAATTAATAGAATTTATCAATTTGGCTACTTCAATTCTAGAGCTTATCTATTGGTTTCCTATAATGTGTAAAAATTTCATGAAAAGAATGATATACATATTTCAATTTATCATGATTCATGATTGTTATTTAGTCATTGAGATGGATCCTCTTTATGGAGGGGAGGATGTCATAACCTTTCCAATTGGCACACTTATATAATTATTAAATAAAGTAAAATAACATGTTGTATTGGATTAAATTTGGAATTATAATATTTACTTTAGATGAGAATCATGTGGTTTACACACACACATATATATTCAATGGTCAGTATAGTTTTTATGCTTAGAATGCTAAAGTGGTTTGTATATTTATGCATATACACAAATATACTTTAAAGGTGGGCCCATTAAGTTGTTAGCTTGGGAAATATAATATTGTAATTATTTATATGGGACATAAGATTTTATTAGTTATTTATAAAATATTATAAGATTTACTGAAACTTTGGCACGTGTAAACAAATGACTTTGTGATTTATTTTTAAGTCTTAGTAAGTTGATGGTAAAAAGGGTTTAATGATTAGGCTTGTGGTCTTCTTTTGGTAAAAAGGTTTTCCAACACAATAATGGTCACAAACTTGTCATGAAATTGGAATTTAACTTTGAGACAATATAATTTGATTTTTAAGTTTTTTCTTGGATGGTGTTTTATTGCATGTCATTTGGTTCATTGACTTCCAAAGAGAAGAGAGAAGTGAGGAGAGTATGGAGAAAACTAGGTTTTTAGGTATTTTTTTGGATATTGCCATGATGAGGTGTGGAATATGAATGATATAGGGGGCATAAAAGGAATGGATAAAATAATAGAAAATGAAATAGAGAGATGGGTGTATGGGGTGACATAAGGAGAGGTGCCATGATGGGTAATGAAGAAGAGAATGAGACTGGTTTTCTATTATGTATTTAGATTCAAGGAGAAAGAGATGAGACAAAGGAAAATCGATGCAGGGGTATGTGTAGTAAAAGGGTATAGAGGGAGTTTATGATGATGGTTATGGAACCATTGTAAAGGAAAGACAAAACCCTACTTACATTTAAATAGGGTGATCCAATTTCTAGTTAACATTTTATAATTAAATCCTATATTAATGATTACAAGTTCTATAAAGAACCGTACTATGGTATATACTCATGTGGGTATATTATTATGTACCCATATCAGCCTATGCCATAGACAGGGTAGTAGTAGGGTTTGACTATGGAGCGTCATGTGGACATTTATTATTTATGGTGTTATAATGAAAATTAGGGTATAATCCTATTTAATGTTTTTGTTTCATTGACTAAGTCAGCAATTAGTTTTCAATTGTATTATGTCATCATAGATTGTATAACATTTGGATATAATGGATTTGGATTCTTATGTTTTTGTGAATCACTTTAAATTTTGAATATTTCATATAGAAGGTTATGATATGTAATTTATATGTATCTTTATTCTATACTAAAAAAGTGGCAAATTTCCCCAAATTTTGGCACCACCCACTTAATGTGTAATTTACTACCATTAGTTGGTAATTATATTACCTTGATTTTACAATAAATTTGGGTCATTATGTTTGATATACTATTTTGGGTGTTCTAATTATTCAGATTGAAAATAAAATTCAGTTTGTGGTAATTCAAAAACATATAAACTTATAACCTATATGTTGATGTGATGTGTTTTTCCTGAATGATAAACAAAAAATGCTTTATTGTATGTTTACATTGTTGATTGGGTTACTAATACATGAGAAATATATCTGCTTAGTTTAGCTAGTTGTTTTATGCTATCATGATGGTAATTTGATGTTTACAAGAGAGGTAAAAGTTATTATTTATGTATCTTTTGAGTTTGATAGTTTGGATGTATCCAAAAACTATTTTTAAAACAAGATCCAAACAAATGATTTTCTAATCATCTCATTGTGGGAGATAAATATTGCCCTATTGGATGTCTTTTTGCACATGACATTTGGTTGTAATTAGTAAATGAAGGTTTGTAAAAATTAATAAACCATTACTATTTATGATAGGATCATTATTTTAAAAACCTTACTATTACCTTGCTATTCATACATCTAATTTTTTTGAGTGGAAATAAAACTATTTTTTTTTTCTTATTTTGTGAACTTGCTACTATGAGATATTAATGTTAGTAAACTAGATTTTATATTTTTTACAATGCAATTATTTTCAAAAATCACTTAGTTTCTATATGCATTTTAAATATTTTTATTTTGCCTTGGGTTTTGTAATCATTAATAGATAAATATAATTGATTTAAGTAACATAACAACTAAATTAGGAGAGAGTTTGGATTACTCTTTGATTTTCTAGTCCATCTTATGTGTGTTAAATGGATTGTAATGTTATTCTATAGGAGCTATTTGAGTATACATTAACTTGATCATTTTGTAGGTTACTAGAATAGATTAATTTATGATTACCTTTTTAAAAAGAAAACATTACAATAGTAATAATTATGAGGTTGCATGAAATTCATTTTACATGGAATTAAGTTAGTTTAAATTTTTTTACTCTTTCTGAACTTGATTTATTAAAATATAATTTAACTCTCAAAATATTGAATAGAAAGGAATTCACATAGACAAATTTAATCTTACACTCTTGTTTCACGCTTTCCATTGTATGGGTTATGATACAGTTGAAATTTATTTTTTTGAAATTTATTATTTGATTAACTTTGTTACTTGATTAAAGTGTTTTTCTTTCCAATGATAACCCAAGATGGAATTCGGTATGGTAAAGTGAAAATTGTTTCTTCTATTTGTATTACATTAATGTTGCAATTTGTTTTACCTCTTTTGAGGTTGACTTCTTTTTAAATTTAATAACTATATGGTATTATAATTGTGTCCTTGTGCATATGGACTTAGGATTATTTATCATAGTACTATTAAAAAAATAGATGACTATTCAAACTACTTGTATTAATCTTAATCATTTGTTATTAAAACTTAGGAAGTGTGGACTATTGTATACAAATAATATTTTTTCATTTCTTATGGTATTTTATATTTTTATAATAATAAACATCCTTATATTAATTTTATTTTTCTAATATCAGGTTATTAAATCATGTTGTGGAAGTTTTATATGTTGTTCTCTTTCATGTTGGTCTTAGCAATGAGATGTTTGGATATATTTATATATATATATATATATATATGAACTTAACCATGTGCACACTTTATTTCTAAAGAAATAAAGTGTAGAGGGTCAATTTTTTGTGTGTGTGTGTGTGTGTGTGTGTGTGTGTGTGTGTGTGTGTGTGTGTGTGTGTGTGTGTGTGTGTGTGTGTGTGTGTGTGTGTGTGTGTGTGTGTGTGTGTGTGTGTGTGTGTGTGTGTGTGTGTGTGTGTGTGTGTGTGTGTGTGTGTGTGTGTGTGTGTGTGAATTTATTATAACAAGTGTAAAAAACTATGTTTTTTCCACATTATGTTATGGTATTATTGAACTTGCTATCCAGATAATATTATAGATTTTCATATTTTCATATTTTTCTTGCAATGATGTTATTCTCACTCACTACTAACTCTTATTAATAATGGATGTTGATACAATCATATTCCATTTGGTAGTACAAGTATGAAATCCTTAAGATATTTATCAAGTTAATAAATGAATTCTTCTTAACTTGTGATTGTATGAAATCAACCAAGATCAAGTGGTTGTTAACAAAACTTTTGGATTGAAGCTTCAAGTCTCAATGTGTTAAATATTTTTTAAAATTTCTATTTAGGATGCAGGGTTGACCATGTTGAGACCATGTTAAATAAAAATGTGATATGTTATAAGAATAATCATAACTATAGCCCATATATGGCCTAGTCCATGAAGTTACAAATGGTCTAATGATAGAATTGGTCATGTAATAAGTTATTGTCCATGTGGCTAGTTAAGTCATTACTTGTTCTTAATATAAATGAGTTGAAATAACCATTTAGTATAAGGACCCTAAGGTCAAGTATTTATGAGTATAATCTTGACTTTGTATCATTACTATTGATGGTTTATATTATGGGTTTTTATTTTATATTGGGTGATATCACCAAATGGATGAGTTCTTACTGGTATAACAAGATTGTTAGGGATGTTATGTTCATTTTCAATTTGTGCATCATTTCATGGTGAAAGTTAATTAATTCATGTTTTAAAATAGGAATGTGGATATCGAATTCTCATGATAATCTCTTTCCATATGATGGAGCTATATGTGATATTGTGGCATTTACCAAAGGAAAGAATATGGGTGTAATGACCCTTCAGACTATGGATCATGGTATAATGATATGATTTGGGTAGAACCATAACTCATATTTTATTTTTTAATCATAAAAGCTATATGTTTTAAGGAATTATGTTGCATTGTCTTGACAGTGGTTTAGTGGCATCTTTTAGCTGATTTGAAATTATTGCAAAGCTTACATAAGTAAGATCTTGGTATGATGATTCTTATGTTCTTATTTTATGACTTGAGATGATTATTGTGGTGCTCCCTTATTATCAAATTTGTATGTTTAAAAAATGGCTGTTAAGATAATTATATAGTATGTTAAATCTTATCCTTTGGGTCTTTGACCTTGTCGATTAGACTAAACTAGATACTAACCATGAAATTAACAATAACCAATGCAAGAACGAATCCTTCTATTCTCTTAAATCACCAAGAAATAACTACATAGGGTAATAAAATACATATATAGTGATAAGGATCCCTAGGTGGTCTTATATGGAATATGAATGCCTTTTACATGGTTTGGAGGTTATTAGTGTGGACATGTACATTAATACCCCTCAAATGGTATACCATCCTTTAGGAAACATTCTTATATATAGAATCCTCTAGAGATATTCATACTTAAATAAGTGTCTATGTGACCCAATCCATTGATGGGTTGTATACTCATCTTTGTGTAGACCCATGATGATGCATCAAGCATTTAAAGGTTGTGTAGCGGGCTCTATATGTAGTTATGGTATGCACTCTATATAACAATTCCTAAAAACAAAATTGAGTTGTTTCACACATTAAAAATATATAAGAGGACAAAAATCATGATTTTAAAAGTGAAAAAGGTTTGATATATCAATAATCATAGTTATTATGGAATATACAACATTAGACTACATCTTAATTTAATATTGTAGTTGTTGATGCACATATATGTGGTCAAATTATGCACATTATGAGATAGGATGGGGTAGTTATTACTTTAACATATTTAATTAAATTTCTAATTAGTATGTGAAATACATATATATCACAAAACATCATAAACATTGTATATAACATGTTAGACTATGCACAAAGAGGCCAATATCACACTAATAAGGTGGTATGATATGTAAAGACCAAGAAGCCATGGGATGTTATGGATATCAAATTGGTAAAGTGTGAAATTATAAATTACATATTTTAATTTGAAATTAAAATAAATATGATCCCTCAGTCAACATGGGAAACCATTGGATAACCTAATATTATCAATAACCCATTGACGTATACTCTTAAAGAGTACGGAAGGTTAGAACCTATTGGGTGACTAGAGGATGTAAAAATTAGAGCTTCTAATCTCAGTCTGCGAGGTGACTTTGAATTCATAGATATGAATATAGATAAAATTAACTAACATATGTTAATTATAAAAACATGTGAATATGATGGATATATGACCATCAAGATAATTGCTTAACCTAAAATATATATTAAAGAATATGGGACTAAAAGGGATAGATATAACCTTGGACACAAGGGTGATATACTATCTCTATATCATTATAATTAATTTGAAAAATTAGATAAATAATATTCTAAATTTAAATAATGAGATACGATAAATAGTAAGTACAACTAGTGATTAATATTATAATAAATGTAAAAATATTTGTACTTAGATAGATTACTATGTGCATTCATATCAAATATGGAACAAGCTTGAAATATAATATATCTATATTCTAGACTGGTTTTTAGATTATGTAAATTTAGCCTTTGTGACCTTAGACACTTACATCGATCTTAGATGGTTATATCAATGCTTCTATCTAACTTGGACATATGTGTCTAATATGAAATACCTATTGAATCTTGATGTAATCACCTAGAATGTTTTAGGTTATGTGTTGCCTTCACTTTGGTAAATTTAGATATAACTCATGGACTATCTATATTTTTGAGTATCCAAAACCCTAGTTCTTCATCTTCATAGTGACTATGGGTAAAATGGGTCAATGGGATCATAGTGTCGATATAACCCAAAATATCCCTTTGTCAGTGGGTGCTACCTATAAAGTCACAACTCTAAAGAGGGCTCTAAAATCATGTATTTGTCCCTTACAAGTGGGATTGTGTGTGCATAAGTATGCAATATGTGATAACTAAGTAAAATAGTGACCTAGATTTTAACCTAGAAAAGATGGATCATGAAATAATCCTTTAGCACTTCAAACTTGCATATTTGTTGTACTTATGAATAATATGGAAATAAGGGAAAATAGGGAAGATTTTCTCACTTGAATTCTTGATTGAATGCTTTTGGTAAGTTTACTTATCATATTTTAGTTATGTGTTAGGTGAATAATGAATGAGGATTGATCATGCATATATACCAATCCTATTGGAGAATATATCACATTAAAGTATTTAGGCAGACCATAATGACATGTTTCATTTGAAAATTTTATGACTTTATAGTGATAGACACTTATGTTGGGATAATCAACTTGATCATGTAGGTGTCTGATTGGGACACAAGTGTCTAGGTAGCTATAATATAGGCACATGTACATAAATTATATATATATATATATATATATATATATATATATATATATAAGATAATCATGTTTATAGAATTGTAAGTATGATATCAAGTCAGAGTCATTAGAATAACACTATTCAGAATTAGAGATAATTAATAGACATAGAGAGAGAGAGAAAAGATGTGAGCCTTTTGGTAGTGGGAAAAGGTCTATAACTAAAATAATATCTAGGGTCTATATTTTCTAAATGTACAAGATTGAGGTGCTATATAATTCATAAATAGTGTTGAAATTTGCCCCTACTTTAATCTAGTAATAATATTTCTAGTTTAAAGGTAAAGAAATGCATACCTTGATGTGTATAACACACCTCACCTTTGCATGAGTCCAAGTTTAGTGTTTTTATAATGGCTAATACACAACCAAGATTATGTTAAAATATATAATCAGTGCATATAATCTGAAAGTAGAAGCATTAAATTGAATTAAATGGAAAGATTAAGGTTTAAGAGTACACATATGTCTCGATGTAACTATCTTTCTTTTCAAAAAAATTATTTGAAAAGATATATCATTATAAACCATTAAAGTTGAGATTAGTAAAATAAAAATATATAAAGTGTATATATAAAAATATTTAAAGACACATGCCCCTAACCATGGAGAAAAAGGTGAGTTTCCACATAGTAGTTGAGATTAACTCAACTGTGTAACCTAATCATAATTATAACTTGGTGAGTGTGAATTAACCAGGTCAACACCTAATATAAATATTAATGATATAATCAATTCCAACATATAAACATAGAAATATTAATCAATTTAATCACTTAAACCATACCAAAAATTAAACCAATTACTATATTTGATTGCCTCAATACAGTTTGTAAAAGTCCAACCTAGTGAGTTAAAGTCCATATAAGTGTTTAAAATCTAAAATTGATCTGGTTTTTTTTGTTAAGGTGATATTTTACATGGCATATGTACCAAATTTATGTCTCCTACTAAAAAATATGTATAAAAATGGTACCAATGTATATAATTATACAAAAACCATGTATTTAAATCATATAACTGTGAATTATGGAAAATTTTCAAATTGTGTAAGTGTCAATAACATGTTTCTTTAACATTTCCCCATTATAATCTAAAAATGATAACTAGTATGAGTGTGGATAACATGTTTCCAAAATATGCCCCAACTTAATTTCAAATCTATGACTAATTTGGAATTTATGCTTCTATGGTATGATCCCACTAATATGTCACCCCGCCTTCTAATTTGAGGTGAGGGGAAGTTATAACTGGTAGTTACCATACCTAATAAGGATAATTTAACCATATAATTTGTGTATTAAATATGTAGGATATATAAGTAACTTGTCTAATTAGATATATAATTGAAGCAAATAGCATGTGATCACATCAAGTCCTAAGATGCATGATATATATCATGGAAACATCTTGATAATAATAATAATACAAACTCAACAAGTATGCGAGCACACATATAAGATTACTTAAAAGAAAGTCAAAATAAAATGGTCCAAGGAGACCTCAAATAAGGAGAATGTTCAAATGTTACACAATCAAAGGGACATGACTTAATCAAATTTACACAAAGTAAAGAATGACATAAAAATGTCAACATACAACAAACCATGACATATGTAAATGTCGTAATATACAAACATAGGCATGGAACCCAAAATTAATGGAGCATATTAGAATTCTCAAACAAGTAATAAAATTAATGACAATGAAAATCAAGTAACACACTCAAGTAATTGTAAAAAGGAAAGCATGATAATAAGAAACCAACATAAACATATCATACTATCCTATTGATTATATGCGTTGGAAAAAAACATTACATGCATATCATATCAAGTACAATGTGAAATATATAAGTATGGATAAAGGCATGTGTAAGTACACAAGATCAAACATGATAGTTTAAAGTGATCATAAAAAAATATAACCTATATGTATCATGATCAAATAAGTAGATACCCCATTGTCCACATGACATGAGTAGAGGGAAAGCCCAATGACCTAGAGTGAATAGATCATGTATATGTGTATGCCTGAATCACATTCAAATGATGTGTGAAACACATTTATATATAAATAATTACATTTTATCTACCAACATGGAACCAACAACATATATGCCAAAGAGCTAATAAAACTTGTAAATGATGAAATTTGGATTTTTTGAAGGTTTTTTTTTGGTATTTTTAGAATATTTAGAGGAATAATTGAAGAATTAATCATCATAAAAAGGTGAAAAATAAATTAATACATTTTTCATCCTTTATTTATGGTTCTTTATGGTAAAATTCTTTATGTTTCTGTGTAATGGTTTTATTGAAGCAGTCAGTGAGGAGGGGTGGCCATATCCATCATGGTGTAATCAAATCTTCATATCCATAATAGTGAAGGTGATACACATATGTATAATTTTTAATGTTGTATTCCAATTAGAGAACCAATATTGACCAAATTTTAATTTCAAATGTTGATTTTGATCTAATATCTATATGATCATGGGGACCACCTGTCATCCACATGTTATTGGTAGGTGGATATACCAATGATATCTTGGAAACATTTGAGAGTATGTTAATTCAATTGTGTTGTGTCCCAACTATTTAATAAATGTGGCAATAAAATTTATATCCCAATTATTTCTATCAAACTTGATATGTTAAAAATAGAAACCATTGACATTAATAGTAATATTGAGATCTTCATGTCTTGGTTACTTTGAAGAATAGTTTTCTTATGAACATTTTGAAGTACTATGTATTTTCCACTCATTGGGAATAATTTACATGGGACTCTCACTCTTATATTTATGAATTTCTTTTTTAAATTCCTCACATTGATTTTTATGATAACCAATGATCTAATGATAGTTATAATATGGTAATCCTTTTTAAAGAAAAATTCTACTATTGATGTGTGCCTATTAAGAGGTAAATATATCATGTTATGTTCAAGTAACATGTAAAGTATAATATATTAGTTTGTTATGATCTATAAAATATTTTGTGGAGTTTTTTAACCCTAAAAATCTAGATTGGAGCTATCTAGGGTTAAAGGGGATAATATAGCCTAAGGTACAAAGGTAATAAACTATCTCTATAGGAGGCCAATTATATTCTAAACTTAGATATAACATATATTGAATTCATTAAACTAAGAGAGGCTAAAAAAGTTAAAAAAAATCTTCTAGATGAAAATGAAAAATAATAAATGTACTTAGTTGGTTCTAATGCTGACATAGTTTTGGATTTAGAATAGTAAAAAGTATACTAGAAGATGATTCTAAAATAATTGTCAAATTCTAGATTAAATGCTTTTGGATTTGTGGACACTAACATCAGGCTTGGATGGTTCTATCAATGTTATTATCTAAACATGACATAGGTTTATTATATAAAATACATTTTGGAAAAGGATGTGACCACCTATATTTTTTTGGGTTTGTCTTCACCTTTAGTCTAGTGTATTTATTTCTGGATCATGTGTTATCATTCTTCATGAAATTATAGAACCCTATTTCTTCATCTTTATAGTGACCTTGGGTTAAAATGGGTTAGTGTTCACACAATGTTGATCTAACCCCAAATATCCCTCTATTAATGAGCGATACCTACATAGTTAATACTTTTAAGAGGGCCTCATATTAATGTAATTATCCCCTATGTGTTGGCTTGTGTGTGAACCATGCAATATGTGGAAAACATGTATAATAGTGACCTATCTTGTAACTTGGAAAATAAGGCTCTTAGGATGTTCCTTTAGTATTTCAAATCTATATATGTGCAGTCCCTATGACTAATATGGAAATATGAATAA
Organism: Torreya grandis; assembly: GCA_037957365.1. Classification (NCBI taxonomy): domain Eukaryota; kingdom Viridiplantae; phylum Streptophyta; class Pinopsida; order Cupressales; family Taxaceae; genus Torreya; species Torreya grandis. Next base: position 829,485 of record JARHVA010005704.1, read on the forward strand.
ATAGGAAATATTTGCTCAATTGAATGTTATTGAATGCACTTTGGTATGAATTATAGGTATTTTTAGGTGATAAATGAATGAGGGTTGGTATTTTATTTATATCAGTCCTTTTCATGAAATAAATTGAATCTAATCACTTACGATAACCATTAGGATATGCTTCATTTACAAATAGGATGAATTTAGGGCACTAGACATTTGTGTCATATGACACCTACATTGACATAGTTGTTTATTTGGGATTGTAGTGTCCAGGGAATAGGAATGTAGGTATAGACTCAAAACATGTAGATGTGGAAGATAAGTAGGTTTTAATCACTTTGGGTAGGATATAAGCTCTGGGTCATCAATATAAAACTAATTGAACTAGGAGATAGGCCAAGGGGCACAAGATAGAGTAGATGAAAGAATTTTGAAATTAGGAAAGGTCTAAAATCAAAATGAACAAACAAGATCTAAGTTTTATAAGCATACAAGATTGAGGTGATATATAACTATAGATATTGTCTAAAATTTCCCCTTTAGTTTAGTAATTAAATTTTTAGTTTAAGGGATAATAAATGTGTAACTCATTATGTATATCATACCTTACCTTTGTGTGAGTCCAACTTGAGTACTTTACTTGTGACTAACCTAAAATTAATATCATGGTATAATATATAATCAATGCATATAATATGAAATTTAAATTATTGATAAAATTGAAATCAAAAGAGAAAGGTTTAGGAATAAATGTGTATCAATGTAACCATCTTGCCTATTATCATGTTGATTTAAAATATATATCAATGTAAGGATTTGAAACCAAGATTAGGAAAAATATATATAAATCTAAAAATTACATATATCTAAGGATATTAAGAGACATTTTAAGTCACATGACCCTAACCTTGTAGAAAAGGTGAGTTTTCACTAGACAATTGAGATTAGCTCAATCATGAAACCCAATCATAATTATAACTTGGTGAGCATGAGTGAACACAGTCAAATCATGGTATCAAACTAGTGCGGTTGGGTGATACAATCAATTACAACATATAAATATGGAAATATTGATTTATTTAATCACCTCAAAGATACCAAAAGTGCACCAACTACTGCATTAGATTGGCTCCATACAGTCCTTAAAGGTCCATCCTGATGGGTGATGATAGTCCCTAAAAGTGTTTTTAAATATGAAACTAGTTTGTATTTTTCAATATTAGGTTCACATTACATATAATATGCACCTTAGATATGTTTCATGATGAAAATGTGTATAATAATGGTAATAATGTATATAGTTCTACCACAACTATGAATCTAGATTATATGTGTGCTTTATCCAATTTAGAAATTGTTTAAGTGTGGATAAAATGGTTCCAAATCATTATTACACTATATATGGATAATTTTTAAAATTTAAATAAGTGGTAATGTGGAGGACATATATCTAGAACATACCCCCACTGAATCTAGGTATGTCAAATATTAAATAAGTGTGGAGGATCATGCTTCCAAAGCATGCCCCATTGAGTCTAAAAATTAGGAATGTGTTGAAGTGATGCCTATATGACATGCCCCCACTAAATATAAAAATTTATAGAAGTGTAAAATAATAAATAGGTGTGGAGAATGTGATTCCAAAGTATGCCCCCACCAAATTTGAAACTATGAATGTATGGAAGGCATGCCCATATGACATGCCCCCACTGAATATAAAAATTATACAAAATGTGAATAACATGAATCTATGACATGCCACCACCAATATCCCACCCATTTAAAGTGAGGTGAGAATATAAACCAGTAGTTATCTCACTTTAACATGATAAGACAATTATATAATTTGTGAATGGAACTATGTAGCATATAGAACATGTCTAGGTAAATGTAGCATTAAAGTGCATAGAATAATATTAGCACATTAAGGTATAATATTCATGATAAATATCATGGATACATATACATAATAACATTAAAATTTTAACAAACAAATTGTAGACATCCAATTCCTAACATCATTTATATTAAAATTATCAATCTTACTCGAATTGCACTCAAATTCACATTTTAGGTCAAAATATATAAAATGTCCTAAATGGTTCAAACTTGTCATTTACAAGTGCCAATTTAGGTAAAAGTATCCCTAAATATGTAAATGCATTTTATGGACCATCTAACTTTCATCAATTCATTTTAAGTCAAATTGACTATTTTGCCATTTAGTGCTTTGGATCACTCTTTTCTTCTAATTGATTGGTACACATCACGTGATTTTATTATTTATTATTGGGAACATCTTAAATAGGAATACAGTTCAAATGCATCTAATGTCACCCTCTAGTTCCTCTCTAGTCAAATCATGACCTAGTAATATGACTTTCTAACCATTTTTATTAATTAAGGACCAATTTTTAGATAATTGCATAAATTTGATTAACTTTGTTTAAGGCTAATTAATCTAGATCAAGAGCTTAAGTGGATTTTCCATGAGAGTTGTTGAATATTTAATTTTTAAAATTGATTCTTATTATCTGCATCACCTAGTGACATCATCTATGGGGTGGCATCCATCAAGCCATAAGTGCAAAAAGTATTAGGATTATGGGTCACCCATGCCTCTTCAATGCCCCTTCTTCCAAGATCATGATGAAGATAATTATATATTTAATTAAAAATATTAGGATTATCCATGGCCACACATCTTAATCTTGAGATGGATGGTCATGGTTAATCCTAACCAATCTCAAAAATCTATAAATAGGGAGGCCATGAACATCATTTCTATGCTATTTTGGTGTAAGGTTATTATACTCAAGTATCTTTAAAGCTTGAATATTGAAAAGTTATAGTGTTAAATTATTTCCACAAAGCTTCATTGATTGGCTAGTTTAGTGATTTACAATAAAAAACCTAGGTTTTATGGAGTGTTCTTGAGGCATTGGAGGAGATTACCACCATTGTTGACAAAGACAAGGATGCTTGATTAAGGGAGAACATGTTTTTGAGTCACATGGGTATGATGAATCCATTTGGGTAGGTAACATGGTGATTTTTTTATTTCATTTTTTTTTTAATATCCTTTGTAATTCCCATATGAATAGATAGGCTTGGTTAGTTAGTTCTTTATGCATGTTTCATTGTTTATGGACTAATGCTTGACTAACTTGCTTTGTAATACTCTCTACATATTGGCATGATTAGTGGGACAAGATGCATCTCACACCTAAAGGAGATCCTTTTACAACTTTAAAATATTTATTTGAGCTTATAAAACTCTTGCAAATTGATTTTCTAACTTTATTTTGTTATTTTTGGTTGCCACAATTTTTACATAATAACTGACATCAACATAAATACTAACATTAGTTACCTAAGTTAATCAACATAAGTCAACAAAATGACATTAGCTATATTTTAGTTAGCTATAACCAACATCGGTGGAAATAACTAACGTCAATCACTGTGTTTTTCCAAAAACATAGACCTGAGAGCTATGTTTTCAAAGTTCATTGTTTCAAGATAAACAGAGATTCAAAGCTAAAGGACATGCTAATAATTTTTCTACAAGACCTAGTTTAAAAATTTCTCAAAAAGTGTTTAAATCACCGTTGCATGCTTGAAAATTGATTAGGAAACTTGTTTTGGATGTTTAACAAAGAATTTAAGTGTTTTTGGTGAATATTTTTTAAAGTTTAGAACTAAGACCAACGGGGTCAAATGCACACCACCAAACATTTCATTTACATTTAAAATTTGAACAAACTTGTCAATTTTTGTTTTTAATAGTTATTTAGTTAGATTTTTGTTTGTAAAAAAGAGGGATGTTGCATGTATGTTCTTCCATTTTTCCTCTATAGGTAACCCTTAGAATCAAAAGTGCCATTCCTATTGTAAGTATCCTAGTCCAAGGCTTAGAAAGAATGTCACCTAAAGCACTCCCCAAAACTTACCAAAGTTTGGGTGATCTTGAAAATGACCTTAAAGTCTTTCTATTTTATTCTTTCTTTATTTTCATGTAAACTTGGCTTGTGATGGGGATGCCATTACCTCTAGTGAGTTCTTTAAGCAATCTTTGACCCAGGGTTTTACCTCCTAGCATTGACTTCATTTTACTCCTTTGGAGTTTCACATAGGACGTATCTATATTTGGACATCACACTACATTGAGTGAACAACAAGATGTAGTGGTTGTAAAAAAGATTAGACCTTTTTATAGCTAGCTAATAATACGGTCACCTAATTTCCATGCTTGTCTTTTGCATCATTTGATGTGAAATTCATTATGTAATTGATTTCCATAGAATGATCAAAACCTTGCTAGTTTAGTAGACTCAACTTTGCCATACCTTATCAATTTAGACTTAAGACATTCATTTTTTGTCATTAGCTTACTTGGTCTTGATTTGTGTCTAAAATTGCTTGTTAACTCAATGAACTTAACCAAAACACATTGTTCTCAATTTTCTTGAGCAAGGGAGGTGTTATGCTGTCCAAATAGAAAATTCATCTTACTTGTTCAAATTATTATCAAAAGCTTTATGTCGTGTCATCCAGTTTGGCATAGTCATGCTACCCAATTGAGTTTAGATCTTTTACCCAATTTGTTTAAATCATTCATTTATTATCCACATTTTAAATTAAACCTTTTTGAGTTATAAGGGTTGGTGAGTCAAAGTGGGTTCACCATTTGTGCACTAATCTTGTTTTACTTGGGTTCAATTTTCTATTTTGATTGAAGGTTGTTTATTAAGACTCAAAATCACATTATCATCTTGGTGGACTCAAGTCATCTTGCATATCATTCACGCTTTGAGTCCTAGAATATATTTTATCCTACTAGAATCATGTGGTGACGTTGTGCTACCTATTTTGCCCTAGATTTATACTTAGTGATTCACATATGTTTTTACATCTTGAGTTAGTTCATTTTGCCTTCTTCATAATCTAAAGAGCTTTCCTCTACACTTCTAGGGTCAACTTGTCAAAGTTGAAGATAGATTTTGTAGTGTGGGCATATCACAAAGATCTAGGATTTGGTGTACTAATTTTCACATTGGGTCTTTTAGTTACCTTAATCTCTTCCAATCTATGCTATTCAACTTTACCAAAGGTTTATTAAACTCATGAACCTAATATTATAAATTATGTGTTGTTTCAAACCACCCTCCTTTTATAGTCTCAATGGTACCTTGGTTATTTGTTTAAGAGAGAGCCAAAGCATACTTTGATTGGTTACCGAACATTAGTCTAAAGTTAGTCAAACACACAAAATATTTATTTTTAGACATGACTCAAAGGTTCACTCATAGTGGGGCCTCTTATGGCCTTAGTTATGAAGATGATCAATTTTATGATGGTCAAGATAACCCCATTATTTTTGATGATATCCCTATAATAGTAGGATTCAAAGATGATTACAATGAATATCAATTCCAAGAAGATCAAGATGAATCCCTTCTTAGATTGATAGAATCAAGTACTAGACTACCTTATGATTTTCTTATAGAACAATTTCATACCTTAGTTAGAGAAGGAGAACAATAATGATAAGAGAAAGATTTTGCACAAATAGACATACCTTCTGCTTCTAAAAAATGCAAAGAAATACAAATAGAGTCAAAACTCACAAATCTAGATCTTCTAGCTAAGATCAAGATAATAAGTCAATGATATGTAGATCAACTTGTCATAGACTTAACAGACTCCTTAGTTTCCACTTTAATTCATAATAATGCTTTGAAATAACATGAAGATATGGTTGGAAGTATGCAACAAGTATTGGATGAGAACAATACCATATTAGACTAAAGAAATCTAAATGAACAGTTAAAGTCACAAGAGACCTTATAAGATGTTTCATTTGATATAGAACATACATTTTTTAATCATCAAGAACCTCTTATTACTTTACAAACTTAGAAACCCAAACATTCAGTTTGAATTGAGGAAATCCCTCAAGACAATTTGGCTAGTTCTTTTCATCCAACTCGAAGATTGGTAAATAAACATAGAAATTTCTGAAATAAATAAAGTGTGAAATAACCAAATTTAGGGAATGTTTTATAATCCAAAAATCAATGGCCTATGTTCTCAACTCAAGCAACAAATCAGAACCAAATCATGGATTGAAAGGTATACACTCCCTATAAATCCACCCAAAATCAGGGGCATATTCCACCCCAACAACAACAAAACTAGGGGCACAATCCACCCCAATAACATCTTATACAATCTAAAAATGCACCAAAAATAAAAGAATGGAACTCTAAGAAGGAAATTGTCTAAAGATTGGAGATGAATAATAGAGTCAAAAAGTACAAATTCAATGAGATGCCCATATCCATTTGACTTATCTATTATCCAAAACCCCTTTCCACCTCATTCTGAGGCACCCGAATTTGAAAAATACAAAGGGAAGGGAGATCCACATGGACACATACAATCATTCTTCATCTTGTGTCAATAGGTTTCTTATAGTAGTGAGTACTGACTATGACTATTTCCACAAAGTTTAGCAGGACAAGCTCTTGATTGGGTACTTAAACTACCCAAGGGATTAGTTATGGATTGGAATGACTTATCAAAAAAGTTCATTAACCATTTCTAATATAACATAGAACATGAATTGACCGTTGTTTAATTATACAAAGCTAAGTATCATGATGATGAAAGTTTTAATACATATCTACAAAGGTGGAAAACATTGGCAAGTCACTTTCAACATAATTTAGTAGAAAAATAGATGGATGATATCTTTGCATAAAATTTTCATCTTGAAGTTGCATATAGTCTATGGTTAGATTGTGATAACTCATTTGAATAAATTATTGACAAAGGAGTGTAGATTCAAAAGGCTCTTATTTCTAAAGGCCTTGGTAAGATTTTTGTGTTAGGACAAGTGTCTAATAAGACTAAATCACTAGCTCCTCAAATAGTTACGTAGGATAAGTCTAAAGGCTTTCACAAAAATAAGAACATGATTTGAAATGGGGTGATAAAAATAAGACATGTACAAATGGTACATGCTATGTCTCTTCCAAATGTATAATTAACTCCCTCAAATCCACTACCTACTTTGTAGAGACAACCTCCATGAATAACATTTCATAACAATTTTAGAGTCTTTAGAAAGCTATGAAAATCAATTGAAATAATGTTACAAAAGCTCATTGTAGCTAATTTAATTATATGGCTAGTATTAAGGCCATTTCCTCAAGATCAACCAAAACTAGACTGGTACAAAGAGAATAAATGGTGTAACTTTCATCATGTTGTTGGTCATGATACATATCATTACATTCAATTGTGGCATATTATTGAGGAATTTATTGAAAATGGTGAGATGGAAATTAATTTGGCCCCTATTCAGGACATAAATTAGGATATGGGAATCTACAAAGATTCATTTCCTTGACATGATCCACCACAACCAAGGAATAATAAATTTGGTCACAATCAAGGATAGAGGTAGAATTAGAACCAACAACAAGGTCATAATATTAATGAGAATAATAAAGATCTTAATGCCCAAACTAATAATGTAGCTTTTAACAATGTACCTTACAACTATAATAACACTGTGGGATGCATTTTTGCAAACCACATTTCCAATGTTACTGTAATGCCACATGGCCAGTCTCATGTTCCTCATAACACAAGATCCATCATTATAGGGTCAGTACCCTCTCCCCCTAATAATACCATGTCTAGTTTGCATCATCATGTTTCTACTCCATTTGCATAGGTTACTAAGCTTGAATAATAGTACCATTCTTCTAATTATATAGGCTCTTTGCTAACCCAAAGTTGTCACAATACTATTAACTGCTTATAGGTCACCATCCAAGGCCATTTGCCTCACTCTTATAATTATAATAACTCCTTTCCACCTCTAGGTTATGCAATTACAACTAGATGGTCATGAGTTACCATCTAGGGCCCTTCACCTACTTCTTTCCATAAACCTAATGAGAACACTATGCCAATGATTCCAAATTTGAATACTATCCCAACAAAGATTAAACTAGTTCAATCCACATTTCAAAGGCCTTATAGTATAATGAACCAATTAGATAAAACCCATACATAAATTTCCATATTAAACTCTTGTGGACATCTGATGTCCATAGAACCATCTTCAAAAAACTTTTATAAGAGTCTATTATGCCAATGATATAAACCTTGATCAGTTCTAGAGCCTAGTTGGACATTTATCTTCATCTTGGAAAATCACATTTGATCAAAAGGACATGTCCACCCTTATCTTGAACCATAATAACCCACTATACATTGAGATAATCATTATAGATCACAAGATGAAGTAGGTTCTTATAGATAATGGTTCAGGGCTGAACATCATATCTCTTAAATTGGTGCGACGATTAGGTTACATGGATAAAGACATTCAGCCAGAGACTACTACAATCAAGGATTATGACAACACTAAGAGAGAGAGTCATCTAACATAATTTGGTTGACAGTCATGGTTGGGTCTATTTCTCGTCACACATTATTCCATATTATGGATATTGAGCTTCTTTATAACATACTTCTTGGTTTTCCTTGGATCTATGAGCTATAAGTAGTTCCATCTGATCTTCACCAATGCCTTAAGTTTCCCCATGATGGGATTGAGGTTACTATTCCTTCTGATCAGTAGCCATACCAATACTACAAACATATTGAGCTAGAGTTTCATAATTATAAATATTGCCTAGGTTTTCAATTCATTAAAAAGAAGAATAAAGCCATCATTTTTCATCCATCTCCATTTAATTATATAGACCTTGGTAATTTAGTCTCTACTTCAACTAATCCATTTATTGTAGCTCTAGCCAAATAGGTGATTATTAAAGATGTAGGAATTTCCATGTACCATCTAAAGGACATCCTCCATATTTCAAAATTACCAAAATCCCCTAAAACATTTGGTAAGCCTAAAACTTCCCAGACTCCTAATAGATCTAATCAGATTTGGCAACCAAAGAAGAAGTAACCAAAACCTCCTATGGTTTTTATACCTATAATTTCACCAAAGACATATCAAGAGGCTTTTATTGAGGGAGATTAGTTATATTATAAAGGCCTTACAGATTATTTTCAGAATCTAAAGCACCCTATCCCTAACAGGATAATGGATTATCTTGAATATATAGGGAAAGGTCTTGGCCCACAAGCATACAGAATTTGGGAACCCTTATCAGCTAGAGTTGTCAATTGGAATCATGGTCTCATATTTAAACCACTAGAGGATGACCTCATAACAATTAGTAGTGACTCATCTGAAGTGACTAGTAATAAGACTCCTAGTAGTGACATAACATCCCATTATAGCCTTTTCGATGAGCTTGCTGATTCAAAATTGTTTAATTGAAATGCCATATTGACCATAACACCTATTAAAAATTCTCATCCTAAATAAAAAACTATCCTAGTGGTGCTTCCCTTTCGAAAACAAGACATTATATCTTTACCATTGGTGCTTCCCATCCTAAAGTAAACCCTCACTATAGCCTATCTTTCCCACCCTGAACTCATAGATTGGGATCAACAAAATTTGGTCATATGCCTTGATGAGTTTCAAAATGAAGAATCAATTTCAAAATACATGGGCCTATGAGATACATTCCCTATTGGTGATCATAAGCAGGGTTTTACTTTTTCATTGAATTCTTCTACCTACATTGGAGAGCAGGCAAACTTTCTTGGTTATAATAAAAAATAAACATCAAGATATTTATAGTGAAAACCTCTTTGAGGAACTTATTGATTAGGGAAAAAGTAAATAAAAAGATAAGCCTTTGAGTGAAAACCTATTTTAAGCACTCCCATGCGGGAAAGTTTGGTCATCACCTTAGAATGTAAAAAGTCCATCTAGCCCAAGTTCCATAGCTAGTACAAGCATCTCTTCAAAAAAGCATCAAATATTTGAGCATCTTGCTCTTGATTTTCTAGAGGTCTTTGCCAATTAGCCTTTACCTAGGAAGGTAGATTCTAATTCTTCATATTATCTAGATCTTTGGGAGGAACAAAAAGAAGATATAGCAAAAGAAGATCATGACCATACCTTGCCTACAATTCTAGAAGATAGATCCACACTCCTTATGGAGAGCACAATATAAGTGAATTTGGGAACCCATGAGGATCCCAAAAATGTCTATCTTGGAGCTTCCGTTACTAAGGTAGGACATGAGCATATTATTTCCATTCTTAAGGATTATATAGACATTTTTGAATGGGTATATTTTGACATGTTAGGCCTGGATCCAAATTTAGTTATGCATCATCTTGTTGTTCACCCTGATGCTAAACCAATCAAGTAAAAGTTGATAAAAATGCATCCATTCATTACCCTTTTGGTTAAGTCTGAGTTATAAAAGTTTTTAGGAGATAATTTTATCAAACCACTAGACTACTCTAAATGGATTTCTAACATAGTGCTAGTAAGTAAAAATACCCCACACATATATGTTTGTACTAATTTTTGTGATATCAACAAAGCATGCCCTAAAGATGATTTTCCTCTACCCAAAATTGACATGATTGTTGACTCAACTATTGGGTATGAGATGATATCCTTAATGGATGAATTTTACAGTTACAATCAAATCAAAATAACCCTTAAGGATCAACATAAGACCATGTTCACCATTATGTGGGGGACATTATGCTACCAAGTCATGCCATTTGGTTTGAAGAAAGATAGAGCCACATATCAACATGCAATGACTATCATCTTCCATGACATGATGCATGACATTATCAAGGACTATGTTGATGATATACTAGAAAAATAAAGAATAATAGCTAGACACCCTGACATTATACAAAGAATACTTGAGAGGCTTCATGCATATAAAGTTCATTTTAATCCTAAGAAATGTGTCTTTGGAGTCACATCAAGAAATTGATAGGGTTCGTTGTATCATAATGAGGGATTGAGGTTGACACTAAAAATGTCATCATTATTATGGAAATGCCTCCACAAAATAATATTAAATAGTTGTGAGGCCTATAAGGAAAGGCCCAGTCTATACGTAGGTTCATTTCTCAATTGGTAGATAAGTGCCACCCATTTACTCATATCTTAAAGAAAGGGGTATCATTTCAATGGGATGAAGATTGTCAGATAGAATTTGTAAATATTAAAATATACTTGGTCAATCCACCAGTCTTATGACATCCAACACAAGGAAGGCCACTACTTATTTATATATCAGCCATAAAATATGCATTGGGGGTGATTTTGGCTGAACATGATGATCATGATAAGGAACACATGGTTTATTATTTAATTTTCACATTGGTAGCCTATGAACATAATTGTAAGCCTATTGAGAAGACATGTTTAGCTATGGTGTTTACCACTCAAAAATTGTAACGTTATATGCTAAATAACAAAACTATTATTATTGCTAAAGTAGATCCTCTCAATTTATTTTTATCTAAAGTGGCTCTTCAAGGATGCATGGTTAAATGGATTATGCTTCTTAGTCATTTTGATATTGAGTACCAAAGTCAAAAGGCAATCAAAGGACAAGTTCTTGTGAACCAACTTGTAAAAGCTCCTATTATGGCCACTTAACCCCTTAACTTTGACCTTCTAGATGATTCTATCATGGTGATGAACAATGATCAGAAATTGGGTTTTGATAATGGTTTCAAGTCAGAGTTTTAGTGGTGGCACACCATAGAGATCATTGAGATCTTTCTGATGTATTTTTTAGAACATAAATCTAAGTTTGGGAGCTCTTATTATGGCCATTTAAAGATTTGTTAAAAAATGTCACTTATGACATTTGACACATGTTTTGAGGTGGTTTCGACATTTGGACCTATCAGAGGTCGACACTTAGAAAATGCTAAGGTTTGTAAAAAAATGGTTCGATGACATACCACATCATTAACATGCCACGTGGAGTCAAGCGTGAGATAAGTTCATTGAGCAAGGTGGTGAGTTTGAAGGAAAGACCGAGTAAAACATCATATTCCATGGGAAGAGGATGTTGATTTCAAATGCCGAGTTAAGAGACCAAGAGAAGAGGACAAGGCTAGCATTTTGACCAATGTGCATGCTAACTAGGCACCATGAGCCCACCAAAAGGAGGCATTGACATATTCAAGGGGATGCCAAAGCTTTTTAAATGCATGCAAGCCATTTATTCCAAGAAAATGTGGGATAAAGAGATACTTTAGCATGCCAAAAAAGAAGGGAGAAGTTTTCAAATGCATGCCCAAGTGCCTAAAAAGGAGGGCCAATGGTTGGAACCCCTGACCTACCACCCAAAAGGGATAAGCCTTGACCACTTCAGATATGGAGGTCGAAGTGTTATATAAGGCACTAATTTCTATTTGAACTCAATCAATTCTGGACTGTGTTTTTATTTTTAAGAGGCTGAGACTTAGTAAAAGCTTTGGGAAAGCTTATGTAATGGATGTTGATCCATCTTCCAGCCATAATACACAGTATTAATACTATATTTTATCCAATTTTCATATTGGAGGAGTATATTTCAACCCATAGAGGAGAGTTTTAGGAGTTTTGAAGCAAATTTGTAGGTGTTATGAAGACTCACAGAATTTGAAGGTGCCAGGCTTGATTTCAGTCACGGTAAAGGTGAATTCTTGCATTGAGATATCAGCTTGCAAGAAAGTTATTTATTGTTTCCAAGTGTTTGAAGTGCCATTAATGGAAATGGTCCACTCTTTTGGAGAACCTAGAGATGTAGGCATCAATTATTGAGTTGAACTCCGTTATCACGTTTCATGTTTTGGTAATTATCATTTTGATGCATGATTTTGTTTCAGTTTGCTGATTTGGTTTAATTAGTAAATGAACTCATGCAAGTAATTTTCATTTCAACAATTATAACATAACATTATTAAAAATTGGTTTAATTGGAAAATAGAAGTAACAAGTCTTTTGACAATTCCTTTCCATTTCAACAACTGAGAACATTTTTGCCAAACATTTTGCAAGTTCTTTGGAGTATTTCAAGAATTTGTTAAGTTTTGAGAATTTCAGTATTCATACTTAAAACTTCACTTTGATTTTATCAGTGTAGTTTACAAATCAAGTTGGTATCAGAGTATTTAGAATGTAGGGTTTGCTTCTAGTTGTGTATTGACAGTTGCTTCTAGAATAGTTGGATTATTGGTTTGTAGATTGATTATTATTGCAGTGTACAGTGTGAAATCAGGTGTTTGTAGGAAACCATGGGCAAGTTGTCATAGATTGAGGACATCAAAAATGAAAATACAATCTTGAGATGCCAAAAATTTGCACTTGAATTGCAAGTGGCAAAGTTAAAATCAGAGCTTGAATCAAGGGATGATCTCTTGATTAGATTGTAATGTGGTGAGTGTGAAAAGGTAAAGCCTTCAACTTTAGTTGCAAAAAGTATGACTGAGTGCACTGTAAGTTTTTCTCCACAGGAATCTTCATCTTCTTCTACCATTTTAGATTCAAATTCTAGTAATATTATTTTTGGTGATTTTGAAAGATACACTAAGGGCATATGATCTAATTTTTTGTTTAAAATGGGTTATAATGGAGGAAGACTTGGTAGAGATAACCAAGGTATATCTAACCCAATTCAAGTTGAGCATAGACCTCTTCATGTAGGTTTGGGTTATATTAGTGTGTAGGTGGATGATGGAGAAGTTTTCTCTATGGCTAAAGGAAGACAAGCTTCTAATAGAAAAGGACCAAGGCCACTAGTAGAGCATGTACAGTGTAAGAAGGAAGGTAGAAGAGGTATTGAGATTCCACCTCCTAGTTCCTACACTATAGTTAGCACTAAATCTTTTGATCCACCTTTTATGTTTAAGAAATTTAGATTTAACATTTACAAGATAATGAAATCATTTCCATGCACTTTTTGTGGGATGCATAACCACAGTGTTGTATTTTGTTGGAAGAGACATGCTTTGCTTAAGCATATTGTAGGTGTTCAAGACCATTCTCATCATGGCAAAGTGAGAAGAGGCAAAAGGGAGACCTCACCTAAGAAGGTTGTTTGCACTCATTGCCATATGAGTGGACATCAGATTGATCATTGTTTTAAACTTCAAACATCTCATTCTAGAAATGGTAAAACTAAGATGATTTATCAACCTATTAATAAGGTCAATGTAGTTAAATCAATCCATAATGATGTTAAGTAATCCACTAAGACAATCAATTTCATTAGGAATAAAGAAATGGTTAAGTGGATTATCTCTACATTCTTTTTGTAAAGCATGGTTAAGAACTCACCTAAGGGAATGAACAAGATTTGATAGATGTAGATTAGAGTTGGTGGGAACACTTCAAGACAGGTTTATCATATGAAGTTTTTCAATTCTCACTTTTTGATAACTCTAAGGTTTTTTTTGATCTCCTATTTATGCTGTGTGAGTTGTCTAGAGGACTTGAACTCATTTGATCAGTTGGAGATAATAGCAAAATGCATGTTGTAGGTTGAGTTAATTCCTTACAACACTTATTAGACTGCTATTTTGAATGTATCTATTTTTGGCACATAGATGTATAGATGCATTGAAAGACCCTTTGGGCATGTTTAGATGTTAGTCAGCATACATTTTTGGTTGTTTGCATTTGCTTAACATATAAGTCCCATATTAGGGCATTGTATTGCAACATGTTTACAACATTCATATATGTTGTTGACATTAACAAACTTGTTTTACAGTTACATTGGGGATTGTTTTAGTTATTGACAGTTCACCACTTTATAGGTTGTGACATGGGTAGATAGTTTTGATATGTTGTAATCACTTTGGCAATTGTAGATTCACTTACTCATGCCTTTATATTAGGCATTTTTGTAGCTTGATTGTGAATAATTTTAATGCAATTATTTATACCTCTTGCTATGATTGGGTTCTATTTTCATGGATGCAGTAGACTAATTTGTAGTTTCAAGGGATATTGGACTTTTGGAGACCAAAAGCCTTCCATTGGGGAGGTGTGATCATAAATTGGGTTTTGATAATGGTTTCAAGTTAAAGTTTTAGTGGTGGCACACTATAGAGCTCGTTGAGAGCTTCCTGATGCATTTTTAGAATGTAAATTTGAGTTTAGGAGCTCCTATTATGGCCATTTGAAGATTTGTCAAAAAAGGTCACTTGTGACATTTGGCACATGTTTTGAGGTGGTTTCAACATTTGGACCTATCAGAGGTCGACACTTGGCAAATGCTAAGGTTTGTTAAAAATGGTTTGATGACATGCCACATCATCAACATGCCACGTGGAGTCAAGCGTGAGATAAGTTCATTGATCAAGGTGGCGAGTTCAAAGGAAAGACTAAGTAAAACATCATATTCCATGGGAAGAGGATGTTGATTTCAAATGCCGAGTTAAGAGACCAAGAGAAGAGGACAAGGCTAGCATTTTGACCAATGTGCATGCTAACTAGGTGCCTTGAGCCCACCAAAAGGGGGCGTTGACATATTCAAGGGGATGCCAAAGCTTTTTAAATGCATGCAAGCCATTTATTCTTAGCAAATGTGGGATAAAGAGATACTTTAGTGCACCCAAAAAGAAGGGAGAAGTTTTCAAATGCATGCCCAAGCACCTAAAAAGGAGGGCCAATGGTTTCAACCCTTGACTTCCCACCCAAAAGGGATAGGCCTTGACCACTTCAGATACGGAGGTCGAAGTGTTATATAAGGCACTAATTTCTATTTGAAATCAATCAATTTTGGATTGTGTTTTTATTTTTAAGAGGCTGAGACTTTGTAAAATCTTTGGGAAAGCTTATGTAATGGATTTTTATCCATCTTTCGGCCATAATACATAGTATTAATACTTTGTTTTATCTAATTTGCATATTGGAGGAGTATATTTCAACCCATAGAGGAGATTTTTAGGACTTTTGAAGTAACTTTGCATGTGTTATGAAGACTCACAAAATTTGAAGGTGTCAGGCTTGATTTTAGTTATGGTGAAGGTGAATTCTTGCATTGAGATATCATCTTGCAGGAAAGTTGTTTATTGTTTCTAGGTGTTTGAAGTGCCCTTAATGTAAGTGGTCCACTCCTTTCGAGAACCTAGAGATGTAGGCATCAATTATTGAGCCAAACTTCATTATCACGTTTTGTGTTTTGGTAATTGTCATTTTGATGTATGATTTTGTTTTAGTTTGCTGATTTGGTTTAATTAGTAAATGAACTCATGCAAGTAATTTTCATTTGGACAATTATAACACAACGTTATTAAAAATTGATTTAATTGGAAAAAGGAAGTAACAAGTCTTTTGACAATTCCATTCCATCTCAACAACTGAGAACATTTTTTCCGAACATTTTGCAAGGTCTTTTGAGTATTTCCAGATTTTTTTAATTTTTTATAATTTTAGTATTCGTACTTAAAACTTTACTTTGAGTTTATCAGTGTAGTTTATAGATCAAACAAGCATCATAATAACCTAAATAGTGGATACTCTATTTTGATAGATCCTTCACATTTTGAGGGTCTAAAGCTGGTATATTATTGATCACACCATAGGGGGATTTGATCCCTAAAGCATTCCATATAAAATTTTATTTACAAATAATATGGCCAAATTAAGGCATTAATTATAGGGATCTGTCTTGCCATATAGTGGGATATTCAAAGTTTAAAGGTTTATGGAGATTCATAGCTAATCATAAATTAGACAACTGATTAGTATCAAAAAAGAGAAGATAAGCTTGTTCCTTACAAGAAATCATTGATAACCTTAAAACACATTTTAAATCTCTATAGTTTGAGTAAGTTCCATGAGTTGACAATCGATCTATTGATGCCATGACAATAATTGGTTCCATGATTCAAATGCATGATTTTGATAAAGACTATCAGTTCTTGACTTAAAATATTCTTCAATTGGCACATATTCCCTTAGATTTATAGAGGATATGCACCATTGCTTATCCTAATCCCTCACCTGAGCTACCATGGTACCATGACTTTTATAACTATTTCCATAGCCATGTATTTCTTACCAATCTTTCCAACAACCAATAAAAACATTTCCTTCATCACTTAACATGTTATATCCTCCTTCAAAACATGAATTATCAAAAAATATATGATATAATGCTTCTTCATTGTTTATCTTTGGGAGAATCCAAGCTGGCACTAAAAGAGGTTCATGAAGGAATGTGTGGGGCCCATACCAATGGTGTAATCCTAGCAAAGAAACTTCTCAGAACAAGATATTATTGACCCAAAATGGAGACAAATGCTTACAATTATGTAAAGAAGTGTTTTCCTTGTCAACAACATGGTAACTTGATACATGCACCTTCCTTACCATTGCAGCTGATTATAACACCATGGCCATTCTCAACTTGGGGTCTCGATCTCATTAGCAAAATTAACCCAACATCTTTAGATGGCCATAAGCACATTTTTATTACAACTGAGTACTTTACCAAGTGGATTGAAGCCATTCCTATCACTTATATTACTAGGAAACAAATAGCCAAATTTATTCATTACCAATCATCTATCGATATGGCATCCCAGCCTGTATTATATCCGATAATGGTAGATCATTTGTGAACCAAGATGTGAAATCTCTTTGTGAAAAATTCAAGATCAAGCATAAGAAATCCACTCCATATAACCCATAAGGAAATAGACAAGTTGAGGCATCATATAAAACCATTCTAGCCATCTTAAATAATATTGTCAATGATGTTGGTTGTAATTGGCACTTGTAACTATTTCCTGCCCTTTGGGCTTATAGAACCAATCATCACACCCCAACTAGAGGTACTCTATACTCTCTTGTTTTTGGCACTAAATCTATCATCCTAGTCAAGATTAAGATCCCATCATTAAGAATATCAATGGAGTATATTGAAGATGATGAAGACTATAGAGCTTCATGACTATAAGAACTAGAACTTCTTGATGGTAAGTGTTTGGCTGCCCTAGAAAAATTGTAAGCCTATCATAATAGATTGTGGAGAATATAAAACAAACACATTTTCCCTCAATAATTTGAGATTGATGACTTAGTTTTGAAAGAGAACCATAAGAACATGAATTCTAAGCCCAAAAATAAAGGCAAGTTTTAGCCTAATTGGTTAGGACCATATATTGTCACAACAAACTATGGATCAGGAGCATATCAATTGGCTAAACCTAATGGTGAAGTAATTTTAGAGCGCATGAACATAATACATCTTAAGATATTATATGCATGAATAGATTTGGACCATTATCTATAAGACCCCATACTTAAGGGAAACTTGTGCTATCATAATTTTATCCCACCCTTTTATCTTACCTTGAACACATTTTATACTACACTAGTCCAATTTTCATGAATCTCGATAGTAAAGGCTTTGAACCCTTGGCACTTTGAACCCATTGTTAATCCCATTATGGATTGATTTCTTCAAGAGGCATATTTTTTTTTGTATAAAGGCATATTATAAGCTTGAATAGTTTTTTTCCCTTGACCAATTATGATCTCGATTATGTTTCATGCACATTATGAACATCTTCAACAGTAGTTCTATAAAGTAGTTAAACTAGGATAGTCTTGTGAAACTTATGACAAGTGAATAGCCACATCTTAGTACAAGTATTTTTTGCTTTTTTATTTTATCAAGAACCTCACTCTCACCAATTTATGATCATGAGTCATTGTAGTCGGTTTAAATATCTTATTGGAACCTTTACTCTTAGGATGTGCATCTCCTTGACTAGATGGTCCCACCTTGTGCATATTTTATCCCAAAAACACTAAAAACATTAAAAATAATTTAAAAATACTAAAAAAATCATATTATGATCCAAAAAATAATAAAAACATTATCTTATACTTATATATATTTATACATTCTTGTTCCACCATCCCACTCTCTCATCATTTTATGAGCAACTGTTAAGTTTGAACACTCTCACCATTTTGTGAGCAACTGTTAAGTTTGAATTCTCTTACCATTTTGTGAGAAACTATTAAGTTTGAATGATCTTGCCATTTTTCAAGTGTAGAAACACAATTTCATTTCATCTTATCCCACATACCATTTTGCAAGGTCATTCTTTCTGATTTCATTAGCTTTTTATTTGCCAGACCATTCTCATTTATTTGTCGTATCTTCCATTTATTCTATAACATTAATCATGCTAGTCTAATCATCATTTTTATTCTATCCCTTTTCTTAGGAGAACTACATTTGGCCTGAAGTTCATGTTGGAACATGCATCCATGGAACTATGTAGGCAACATCCACTTGTCTTATACATCTAAAGTCAGCTTGGCCAACCCCTTCTTATTCTTGTCTTCCCTCATTTATTCTCTCATTGTTCCTCTTTAATTAAGGAACAATTTTCATGTCATTTTTCTTTGTTATGATATGGTAAAAATTAACACCTCTACTACACATGCATGCACATTTGTCTTTAAACCACACTAACTTGGTTTTTGTTCGTGTGTGTTTATTTGAGTTTTCTTGGTGTTTTGTTGTGTTTTCTTGGTATTTTGTTGTTCTTTCACACATATCCTTTTCTTTCTTCTCTTTTTCTCTTTTTATTACTTCTTGTTCCATTCTTGGTCTTGTGTTTCTTTGTCTTATTTTTCTATTTATTTTGCTTCTCTTTTGTGTTCAAGAATGCCTTGATGGTCCACATGGATCTTGATTATTCACATCTTGGTCTCATGTCATTAAGATGTTCTTGCCTTTTGTTTTTAGACATTTTTATTCCTAATTAAGTCTTTATAGATCATATCTTGATTTAGTTGAGGTTCATTTATGTTTATTTTTTCTTTATCTTTGCTTTTTTATTTAAATGTAAATCATTGTAACTCTAGTTTTGGTCATTATTTTACCATTATCCTTAGTTATAGATATTCACATTTGAACTAACTCAGTGCAATTGGAATCTTATGTAATTATAAGTTATTCATACTTATTATGCCTAATTTATTTTACTATAGAAAGCATTTTGTGCTTAGGTCTCAACATCTTAACATCAACATCAACTCTGATGAATGATTCTCAAGAACACTTTACAAAACCTAGGCTCATGATATGGAATTAGGCTTCTAGGTAGCATGCATTTTAGGCTTATTTATCTATGCTTAGATGTGCATCTCTTTGCATACATTTTGAGTCTAATCAATTCTTGGTCATTTTTCATCATTATTCATTCTGTTCTCTCCCAAACTTGGGTGAACTATATTGGCCTGAAGTTCATCTTAGAACATGTTTCCATGGAACTATGTAGGCAATGCTCACTTTATATTGAGTTCAAATCGAATGTCTCCATTCTTATTTTCATCTCTCTCATCACTTTCTGCATTCTCAAATGCTTAGATTTGTATGGCTTTTTAATCCATTACACCATCACATGTATGTTTTCACCCACTCGCTTTAACCTATCTTTTGGGTTATATCCTTGAGATATTTTTCTTGCCAATTGCCCATGATGGGGTACACAATATGAACCATGTCTGAATCAAATCAGTTCTATATGGGCAAACCATTATTTATTCTTTATCAATTATCAAGAATCACCCTATTGGGGCACAACTATTTTATCATGATCAAATCTACTTTACTGGAGTAATTTTTATTATCTTCTCTTTGGAGACCTTGTTCTAGTGGTTCTTCTCTTTCTGAAGTAGAATGTTCTCCCTTTCCTCTGATTCCAAGCTCTCCACATTAAATCCCATGATGGAAATATTTTAGTGTGCAACTTGTCTCAGGATTGATCAATGTTGTAAGTACACAACTTGAACTCACAAATTAGGTATGTTTACAATGTGTCCCTTATATTTATGGATTGTATCTTTCCCATTCCCCCCATCTCTAGGGCCTATTATACTTTTAATTATATTTTTATCATTGAAGATAATCATGTGTGCAAGCATTATCTCATCTGGAGTGATCTATTCCATGGGTTAATCTCTCACTTTCTCTATTATTTGTGAGAGTCCATCCTTTTCTTCCATCCTAGTATGTCCTCTTGAGGGGGCATCATGGGTCTATGTAAATTTATTTTTGACAACTCTTTTATTTTAAAAGACATTGCTTCACCTAAATATCTCACTACACCTTCTCAAATAGGGGGAAAATGTAGACATTTAATTCCTAACACCATTTGTGTTGAAATTATCAATCTTACTTGAATTACACTCAAATGCACATTTTAGGTCAAAAAATATAAAATGTCCTAAATGGTTCAAACTTGTCATTTACAAGTGCCAATTTACGTCAAAGTTTCCCTAAATAGGGAAATACATTTTATGGACCAACTAACTTTGATTAATTCATTTTGATTCAAAATGACTATTTCACCATTTAGTGCTCTAGATCACTCTTTTCTTGTAATTCATTGGTACACATCACATTATTTTGCTATTTTTTATTGGGAACATCCTAGATGGGAATACAATTCCAACACATCTAATGTCACCCTCTAGTTCTTCTCTAGTCAAATTATGACCCAGTAATATGACGTTCTAACCATTTTGATTAATTGAGGACCAATTTTAAGATAATTGCACAAATGTTGATTGACCTTGTTTAAGGCTAATTAATCTAGATCAAGAGCTAAATTGGATTTTACATGAGATTTGTTGAATATTTCTTTTCAAAAATAAATTCTTATTATTTGCATCACTTAGTGACATCATCTATGGGGTTGCATCCATCAAGATATAAGTGCATAAAATATCAAGATTATGGGTCACCCATACCTATCTAATGCCTCCCATGCCTCTTTAATTCCCCTTATTCCAATATCAAGATGAAGATAATTATATATTTAATTTCAAATATTAGGATTATCCATGACCACACATCTCAATCTTGAGATGGATGGTCATGGTTGATCCTGACCAATCTTAAAATCTATAAATATGGAGGGCATGAACATCATTTATAAGATATTTTGGTGCAAGGTTATTATGCTAAACTATATTTAAATCTTGAATATTTCAAAGTTATAATTCTAAATTATTTCCACAAGGCTTCATTTATAAGCTAGTTTAGTGATTTACAATCAAAAACCTAGGTATTAAGGAGTGTTTTTGAGGCATTGAAGGAGCTTACCACCATTTTTGAAAAATAAGAGGATGCTTGATCAAGGGAGAACATTTTTTTGAGCCACATGGTTATGGTGAATCCATTTTGGAAGGTAATATGGTGATTGATTTCTTTCATTTGTTTATTGTTATCCTTTGTAATTCCCATAGGAATAGATAGGCTTGGTTAGTTAGTTCTTTATGATTGTTTCATTATTTATGGACTAATTCTTGACTAAATTGCTTTGTAATCCTCTCTACAAAAATAATCAAACACACAAGATCACTCAAAAGAAAGTGAAAAGGTAATGGTCTAAGAAGATCACAAACAATTGGCATGTTCAAATTATTGACCAAATTTGACTGTGCAAGTTAAATTGGGACCCTTATAGGTAAAAAATTGACTTTATATGTTTTAGGGGTCTAATATTTTGTTATGGGTTATATTATAGGTCTTTTGATGTCATTTAATGCTATATTAGCCTTGGTCTTATTTATATTAATCCTCGTGTCTTTTAAAGTCATTTTATGGGTCATAAATTCAAATAGCATGGTTTAAAATGTGGCCAAGAGTAATAATTTCCTTAAAAACATCCAAAAATTCATATTCCCTATTAGGAATGTTATTTTATTTGAAACTTGTAGGTTATCTAACTGAAGATCAAGTAATCAAATGAAAAGGAGAGTTTAGCCCTTGTATGGCCCATGAGGGAAGGTGACACATAAGATAAGGTAATGGAAAATATTTTTATCTTTCTTAGGTTTATTTAAAAACTTCAAACTCTCTACAAGTTTCATTTTTAAGATAAAACTATTTTTCTCCTTCTTTGCTTTTTTAGACACATAGAAGTGGTCAATAGGTTTGTGCTTGGTATAGATAGTTGAAGAGGTTTCAGGTCAAATTCATTTGGTAGGTAGTATTAAAATAAAATATATCAATTTTGATAAAAATATTTACAATATTGTTCAACAATGCTTTATGAACCATCCTTTACAAGCTGGTTGTGTGTTTCTACTCATTATTTCATGCACCCTATAGGTTTTACTCCATTTTGGACAAGTCCATACAAACCAATTGGTGATGTTGAATATAAAGGATTTTTTTATATATTATAATATTATATTCATGTTTTTTTTTATGTTTCAATTTTTTTTTATGATAAAATCATTTTAGGTTGTTAGATTAGTCTCTTTGGAGCTAATAGGCAATTTTCCATCATTTGCATGATCTTCATGTTTTGATAATGGTTTCATAGGGTTGTGATAGATTAATTGAAATTTTATAAATTTTATCTTGATTCCTTTCTCCTCTCAATCTCACTTATAAAGAAACATTCTATGAGTTACAATCACAAAACACCATACAATTAGTTGGTTTTATGACTGTCATGCACAGTCAACTTAGTGAGTTGGGTTAAAGCCTTCAACACATCCATGGACACGTAAGTATGGTATTGAGATATTTAACACATTAAAATATCATATATAATAAATTAAAATTATTAAAAATTTTAGAAGAGATACTATCCTAGTCAACACAGTCACCTGTATACTTAGTCTATCATGGAATTGCACTTATAGGTGCTCTCATGGATGAATTCATGTTGAAAGGGAGGTATTGATAATTGTTTCACATCCATAATAGTGTGAAGATAAATTTTTAGGTGTTATAATAGGAATAAAACTCATTTTATGGTCAAGGAAATGTGCACTACCTAAAAGTCACATTATTGCTTATAAATGAGAACATCCACCTATAGGTGGCTTAACAAAGAGTCATAGGTGTCATGAGGAGTGTTGGATCATGAGTTAAAACTATTATTGAAGTAACAACATGTTATGCAGAGATTTTTATACCTATTTTATGTTTGGATTGGTAAATGGAAGTTGAAAACCATGCTTTAAGATTCAAATGATAGTATTCAGGCCCTTTATCACTAAAACATTAAAATAAAGTTCCTTGATGTTTTGTTGGTATTTTGTAACATGGTTTCCAATTATTTTAATGCATCCTCATATGTTTTTATTTAATTAAATACATATAACAATATTTATACAATTATTTAATGGAATATAACTAGTGGAGGTTAGTTATTGAGAAGCCCAAAGTTACATTTTTATGCACTAATTTCAAGCATTGATATCTACAAGATTTTGATCCAAATGATACCTTCTCCACCCAAGTTGAAAACTAGACAATGCCATCAAAGATAAATAGTTCAAAATAGTGAAATTTGAATTTATTATTAAAAATACCATTTAAAGAGGAGACTATAATGAGTTCCAATCCCATAAACATCTACAAGTCTCTTTTCACCATAAAATATATACTATAGGCTGTTTGTAGGGTTATTATGAGTAATGGGTTTTATAACCTTGGTGATAGGCCTTAATCTAGGCATGAAATGAAAAATTTAAATTATATTATGGTTTAGATAAATTTAAGGATGACACTAGGCATGCAAACATGGTATAAATCATATAGTTTCATCTACATGTGTGACTATTTCTAGAATTGTTCACCTACAATAGACTTTAGCTCATACACCATTCATGAAGTGAGTTTAAGCATGAAAATATTATTTTTGGATGATGGGAGATGACCATAAATGGTTAATGAGATCAAAAATTAATTTTTTAGCTTATCAAAAAAGGAATATTACCTACTATATCCTATTTGACCTATAATTAATTATGTGTGATTTTGATAAACTGTGAGCAGGTTTGAGATTTAAAGTGATGGTATAGAATAGGAAAAGTGAAAAAAATGACTTTAAAAAAGTAACAAGTGAATCCAAATAACTATAAATAGGTATTTAAACAATATTTCAATCTTAATTCAAGAAAGGTAACCTACACGGATCATCCTTGAGGGAGAAAAACGTAAAACATAGTCAAAAGTGACACTCGATCTTAGCTAGGAGGAGAGTATGAAGGGTCCATGAAAGGTCAAAGTGGGGAATAGATATTATAGCATATCCATTATGAGAATGAAAATATTTATATATTTTTTACAATATAAATCAATCATAGAGAATGTCCTAACCAAGTGACCTATAGTCCATAGTCTTAAACCCTGTAAACAGTTTCTTTTTTGAGTCTATCTTAAAGTTTTAATGCATTTGGGTGGTCTAATGACCTGATCAAAGGTCAATTTTTTTATATATTATATTAATTTATTTTATATGCCCATACTTTTTTTTATTTATCTAGATAAATATGGGAAGTGACCTCTATTTTGTCTCAGATAAAGGGCACTCCCCTTAAGTGAAATTAACAAGTTTCTGGGAAAAGGTGACAAAAAGGTGGACCAGGATCTGTTTTAAACTTTCAAGGAGGTTTATTATGTTCTAATAAATCCCTAAAAACATAAGTGACCTTTAATAAAATGATAAATCTAAACAAGGTGCTCTAAACCCTCAAGGTTACAGTCAAGCTTGTTAGGCATGTTTAAGCCTAGTGCCCAAATGAAAGGTCATTTTCATTTCTAGATGTAGGTGAGATTTAAATCCTATTAAAACATGTTTATGGTATGAATATATATATATATATATATATATATATATATATATATATATATATATATATATATGAGATATTAATATGTAGGAGAATTCATTAAAAGACCATTTTTTTCTTAAATATAACTGAGGCTCGTAGGAAATGGAAGAACAAGCTCGATCAACCAAGTTGACGTGCTCAAATATTCTTTTAGGTTTTGTATGGGGACATAAGGAGTTTGGATAAGTTTATTAATATTTTAAAATATGTTATATTGAAAAAATTTAACAACTTCAATGTCAGAACTTCATGAACAAAGCTTAAGAGCAGAAACATGCCTAAACCCTCTTAAACCCTTGTTAGTAACTAGTTTAAGAAAATAGAGAACTTAGTGCACAAAAATGGAATATTTTTAACATGAAAATTAATTTAAATTGCATAATAATTTCTCAGGATCCTCCCCATACTTTTGGACTGTATGGAATTGTATGGATGGAGTACACAAACTACTTTTCTTGACTATTTTGTGTATTGTACAGGTTATAGGATGTTTCAAAAGATGAAATAAACTTTGTAATAAATATTATGAATTATTATATCCCAAATATAAATGTAATTACTTGGAAAAACTCTTAAGTTTTCAAACAATAGCTCTCATCTCAGCTAGTCAAAATAGGCATAGTGAGCATGGTAGTGAGAATGGTGAAAAGCTTCAAGTGGGTTGCTTTTAATGTGTGATTGATACCTATAATTTCATGTAGGGTCTTGAAAAATTTAATTAAATAAATTATATGTATTTTTATGGGATATTAAATCCAAACTTGAGGCCAAGTGTTCAAGGTGTATGAAAGAAGAGTTATTTTGACTACAAATGGTGATAACTCATTTTGGGAAGATTATAAATGACCAAGACTAAAACCAATGCATGAAAATGAATGTATAAAATTATTAAATATAATTTCAATCATCATACCTATTTATATTAAGTTTTGGGACATTCAAATAGGGCTAAATCATGAATATAATTTTTTGAGCCAGCAAAAGGAATTTTATGCCACTTTTAAAGAGTTTCATGCTTTGAACAACCACTTAGATTTTATTAAATTACATGATCTATTTTAAATCCTATTTTCATGCACATGAATCTAATTTTATTATCTTGACAAGTTTATTTATGAACTTTAGATTTATATCTTCTTCTATCTATCTCAAGTTCTATAAGAACCAACCATTTTAGCCTTTGTAAACTATGCTCCACCTTAGTATGGTGAAGCCTTGATCATTTTCATACCATTTTATCAGTAAATGCTACTAATTATACCTCTTATATTACTATTATTAGTGTTTTTATTTGGAATTTTTGATCTTGGATAAGTGATGACTCTATTCCTTAATATGGTTATCTCATTCTCTCACCTATTTGTAGTTCGAAAGCTTCTTCTTTCAGATCATGTGAAGTGTCATATGAGGTGTCAAGGTTTAGTGAGATATCATACTCAAATAATGCCATTTTAGGCCTCTTTTCTATTCCTTCTATCCTAAACATTCATCACATCTTTCATAATGAAAAATTGATGTGAGAAGATTTAGATTAGAGAAGTGTATGCATAATTGGTCTCTTGATCTCATGTGTAACATGTAGTTGGTTCGTAGTTATAATTAAATTTGGGATATCACCTCCTTTAGGACATTTTTATTTCAGTTTTCTCTCTCCCTTTTTCCTCACAAGCATAGGTATAGTAGTGATCCAAAGTGGTACATCAAGGGAGCTAGCCTTATCTAGAGATTCACCTCATTCTTAGGATCACCCACAACCTAGAGGTGTTTCAATTGTGCCACTTGAATGAGGAGAGTTGAGACATCTCATACAAGGGTGAAAATACAAGTGATAACAATTTTTGGCATGCCTAGTGGGATTATTTGTCCAAAAAGTTAAAATATTATCGGTGTTGTCTTTCAACACATTAGATTTGGAGGCATCTATCCAATTATCAATTGTGACTTCAAATTTACATCATCTAGTCAAGTATCCCAATTTTCCCTTTTGAATATTGTTGGTAATTTTTATTTGTGTTCTTGCTTATGAATGAAGTTTCATGGCTAATTTGGGTGTTGAGTACTATTTTACATAGTGAGGTATATCAATCTTATGACATTCCCTATTAGCCTTGGTGTGATTCTTACCAGTCTTGTTATGATCCCTATCAACTCCAACATGACCCTCATTACTCCTATATCTATCCTCCTCAAGCTAACTACTTCTCAACTCAATTCATTTCCACTTTCAAGAAAACTCTCTTGGGATATGAGAACCAGATGATATATCTTGATACACTAAGGGGATATGGTCATGGTATTCCTAAAAATCTCATTCATAAGGTGAGAGATGCATTAGATTTGGTTAAGAGAGAGTGGGCACCAATTGAGAGAGCCAATTGGCAAAGGATCATAAATGAGATGCTAGATGTAGTGACTTGATTACATTTTTAGAAGATAAGATAAGAATTCATGAGGGGAAACCTCACCAAACCTATCAACCCTCATATCCACATCTTCAATATTTATATCAATATTACTTGACCCCTACTCATTATCCTAATCATTCTTATCAAAGTCATCTTTTCCCCAATCAGTTGGAAGAGAGATTTGGAAAGATAAACTTCATTTTGAATCAAATCTTGATAGGAAATTTGAATTGGAAAATAGGTATATGAAAAATTCCATATAATTAGAAAATTAAGTGGAATTTAAGCACTCATTACCCTCTCATATATTATTCCCACCTCAAGAACTGACCTCTAGATATGAAATCCCAAGCTGGAAGTAAGGTGGAGAGTCTAAGCTTAAGGAGATTCCAAGTTTCTTTAACACTTACCCACTCATAAAATTGCATCACAACCTCAATAATATAATCCTAATCCTAACATATAAGTTGGAATAATATAGTGGAATCATGGGGAAATAAATAAGATAAAATCCTAGACAAAGAGTGTGAGGTTGAGAAAGATATTGATCCTATGCAATTCCCTCCCACCCTTCCTTAATAGACGTATTATTATCCTTGTCATCCCTATTGTACTTCTCATACTCATGGATATTGCTATGAAATTCAAGAAATAATTTTCCAAGATAACCTATCCAAGAAAATTGAAGATTTAGATTCAAGGATGAAATTGCTAAGTCAAGGTGTGATGGAAGGTTTAGAGCCCAAAGAAGATCCTCTGCCTATACACACCCCATATAACCTTCCTTAAGAGAGTGATAAAGATAAATAATATGTCAATGAAGTGATTTTAAAATTATAGGAATAAAATAAATCTATTTTATCCCAAGGTTTTCCTTTTCTTCCCTAAGATCTTATAAAAAAATCCCCTACATTTCACTTTCAATCTGATTTTGAGTTTTATGTTCCACCTCCACAAACTAGTTCATCTCATCCTCACCCTATCAATATTTTTCATAATGGACCTGTGATGTGGGAACATAAAGAGGATCATTTGGTTGAGGAAAATTTATATCTCTTTCTTGAATAAAGTGTAGCTCCTTAGCAGCCTCATTAGGCCAAGTCACTTGATTTGAAGATGCCTAGTCTTGGCATCACCAAGAAGGAGATAAGGTTAAAATGGTTGAATTAAAACTAGAGATCCATTAAGAGGTTTTAAATGTTTAATAAGAGGAAATAATTATAATGAATCCCTTTGGTGATCAAAAGTGTAATTTTGGCTTCTTGTATGAAAAGAAACATGATGAAGACTCCTTTATAGCTATCTATGAGGAATGTGACAAACAATTGAAGAGGGAATTAATTAAAGAAGAATATACATATGAAAAAAAAGTTATAGATAATAATATCAAGCATCAAGATGAATGTGTTATTAATAATGGATAATAATTTCAAGTCATCCCCAAAGAAGTTGTAATCCTAGGAAAATCTCTTGAGACCAAGGTGGAATTTATTGTTCTTGAAGATGACCCAATACCTTAGCCTAATTTTGAATCACCCTTAAATGAATTGGAGATTTAATAACACTAGATTTATTACCTCATACATCAATAAGAGAATATTTAAGTGGTAGTGGTTCTATATGATCAAGAGGATAAAGATGATTGGCAATGATAAATGAAGTTCTTTCAAGAGTTTGAAGAGCTTTGCAAGTTGAGGGTCATGTATATGACAAGGTGAATAAACATTATTTCATGGAGGAAAATTAACAAGATTAGGTATAATACACAAATCTTCTTGATGAGTTTTGAGAACTTGAAGTTGAGAAGAAACCCAATCTTATTGAGAGCACTATGGAAACTAAGAAGGTATGCCTTGTTCAACCACCGTTAGAGGTTGTAATTAAGGATCCATATGAGAAAATTTGAGGTTATTTGGATGCAATAATAGTTAATTTCCATATCCAACCTATTTTAAATTACTTTTTTCTCATTGAACATCATGCCAATGAATTTGGCAAACACCATGAAAAATTTAGAGGCATCAATATCAAGGATCATAAGACTATATGTCTCATTAGTTACTTCATGACATGAATCAAGAAGGGTTTAAAACTTACCCTTTGATCTAGGAGGGATTTTTCATCTCAAGTTAAGTAGTGTTTGAGTCATTTTGTTTAGTTTGGTGTGTGTGTTTCATAAGTGCACATGAAGCACATGTGTGTTTATTTTTGCTTTATGTGTGTCGTTTGTTTTGTGCAGTTGAGGTATTCATTTCTCTTGTATTGATAAAATATTTTTGTCAAGAATAATGTAATATTATTTTTTTTTATACTTTAGATGACTCCCTAAGCCCAATGGACTAATAAGGCTACTAGTCTAGTTAGCATAATAGGCATGATACCCCTATGAGTCACAAATTTATTAACCAAGTTTGCCCTATAGGTCAAATTGGGAACCCTATAGGTAAAAAAATAACTTTTTAGATGTTTTATATGTCTAATGTTTTATCATGTGGTATATTATAGGTCTTTTGATGTCATTTAATGCTATATTAGCCTTGGTCTTAGTTATATTAATCTTTATGTCTTTTAAAGTCATTTACGGGTCATAAATGCAAG
The DNA here is from genome assembly GCA_037957365.1 of Torreya grandis. Taxonomy (NCBI): domain Eukaryota; kingdom Viridiplantae; phylum Streptophyta; class Pinopsida; order Cupressales; family Taxaceae; genus Torreya; species Torreya grandis. Next base: position 860,070 of record JARHVA010005704.1, read on the forward strand.
TGGAATGGTTCCCAATGTGTCCAAGTGTTATAAGTTCCTTAAATATGTACAAGAAGTTAGATTCCATATCAATAATTTTAGTTCATCTAAAACTTCTAGGTTATTAAACTAAAGATCAAGTAATCAACTAAAAAAGGGGAGTTTGGCACTTGTACAACCCATGATGGAAGGTGACACATGGTAGAAGGTCATGTGATGTATCTTAATATTAATAAAGTTAATTTACATGATTTAAATTTTCTATAAGTTCTATTTTTGAGCTAAAACTATTCTTCTCCTTCTATGCCTTTCTAGACACATAGAAGTGGTCAAGAATTTTATGTTGGTATAGATAGTTGAAGAGGTTTTAGGTCAAACTGGATAGTACACTTAGATAGATCCATTTACATAATAATAATTCCAAGATTGGTCAACCAAGATTTATGAACCATCCTTTACAAGCTGATTGTGTTTCTTTGCTCATTATTTCCTGCACCCTATAGGTTTTACTCTATTTTGGACAAGTCCATACAAACCAGTTAGTGATGTTGAATCCAGCAGAATTTAGATCTATTATAAAATTATTTTCATTATTATTTTCATGTTTCAAGGTGTTTTGATGAGAAAATCATTTCAGGTTTATAGATTGGTCTCTTTGAAGCTAACAGGTAGTTTTCCATCATTTGCAAGATCTTATTTTGATAATAGTTCCAAAGGGTTGTGATAGCCTAATTGTAATGTTATAAATGTTATATTGATTCTTTTATCCTATAAATCTCACTTATAAAGAAAACTTTTATGAGTATAGTCATAAAGCACCATGCAATCGGTTGGTTTAATGATTGTCATGCACAGTCAACTTAGTGAGCTAGGTTAAGGCCTTCAATATGTCCATGGAGCCATAAGTATGGTATTGAGAGATTTAAAACATTAAAATAGTATCTATAATAAATTAAAATTATTCCATTTGGTAAAATGAAGACTATCCTAGTCAACATAATCACCTACATACTTAGTCTGCCATAGAATTGCACCTACAGGTGCTCTCATGGATGAATTCACATTGATACAAAGGTATAGATAATGGTTTCATATTATTACTAGTGTGAATATGCATTTTGAGTTGTTAGGATATTAATAAAACTCATTTGATGTTCAATGTAATGTGCACTACCTAAAACTCACATTACTACCTGTACATGAGAATATCCACCTACATGTGGCTTAATAGAGAGTCAGAGGTGTCATGAGGAGTCTTGGATCATGAGGTAAAACTCTTATAGAAGTCATAACATGTTATTTATGGAATTTAATACATATTTAAGGTTTAAATTGGTAAATTTAAGTTGAAAACCATGCTCAAATATTCAAATGATAGTATTCAGTCCCTTTGTCACTAAAACATCAAAATAAAGTTCCTTGATATTGTGTTGGTATTTTGTAATAGTGTTGCCACATGTTTTGATACATTCTCATGTGTTTGTCTTGAATTACCTACATTTAAAAATATTTATACAAGTATTTAAGGGTAGATAAATAGTGGAGGTTGGTTTTTGAGAAGCCCAAATTTGCATTTTTATGCACTAATTTCAAGCATTGATATCTATAGGATTTTGATCTAGAGGAGAGATTCTCCATCCAAGTTGAAAAACTAGACCATGCCATCAAATATAAATAGTTAAAAATAGTGAAATTATAATTTATGATTCAAAGGACCATTTAAAGAGGAATATATATTGAGTTCCTATTCCATAAACATCTACAGGTCTCTTTTCACCACAAGATATATACCACAGGCTAGTTGTATAGTTACTATGAGTAATGGGCTTGATAACCTTAGTAATAGACCTTAATCCTAGAATTAAAGGAACCCGTGTAGTTATAGTATGGTTAATATAAATAAAATTAGGACATTAGACATGAAAACAATGTATAAATCATATAGTTTCATTTACAGGTGTGCTTATTTCTATAATTGTTCACCTATAACAGACTTTAGCTCCACCATTGATGAAGTGATTTTATGCATGCAACTATTAAGGTTTTCCAATGGGAGATGAAAATAAATAGTTCATGAGACCCAAAAATGGTTTTTAAACCTATGAAAAAAGTAATATTACCTACAAGATTCTATTTGACCTATAGTTGACTGTGTCTAATTTTGACAAATAGTGAGTAGCTTTGAGGTTCAAAGTGATGGTCTAGACTAGGAAAAGTAAAAAAAATGACTCAAAATAATTATAAAGTGACTCAAAGGAACTCTAAAGGTTTTTTTAAACATTATTTAAATATTAATTCATGAAAGGTAACCTACAAGGGTCATCTTTGAAGGAGAAAAATGCAAAACATTGTTAATAGTGACACTCAGTCTTAGCTAAGCAGAGAGTATGAAGGGTCCATGAAAGGTTAGAGTCGGGAATAGAGATTATAAAATCTCCATTATGAGAATGATAATATTTATATATTGTTTAAAATATAAATCGATATAGAGAAGGTCCTAACTAGGTGACCTATAGTCCACAGTCTTAAATCATGCAAATAGTTTCTTCTCCAAGTTTGTCTTAAAGTTTCAATGCATTTAGGGGGTCTAATGACCTGATCAAAGTTAAATGATTTTTAAATATTATATTAATGTATTTTGGAGTCATGTACCACTTTTTTTGTCTAGACAAAAAGGGGATGTGCCATTTATTTTGTCTCAGATACAGGGCACTCCCCTTAAGTGAAATTGGTAGGTTTTGGGGAAAATATGACAAAAGGGTGGACCAAGAGATGTTTTAACCTTTAAATGAGGTGTATAGGTTATAAACCATCATAAAAACATAAGATTACTTTTGTAAAAGGATAAATCTAAATAGGGTTCTTTAAACCCTCAAGGTTACAGTCAAGCATGTTAGCCATGTTTAAGCCTATTTCCCAAATGAAAGGTCATTTTCATTTCTATATGTTGGTGAGATTTATAAAATATTAAAAAATGTTTATTGGATGAATTTATATGTTTATGGTATATTAATATGTAGGATAAGTCATGAAAATACCATTTTTTCTTAATGACAATCATGCATGTAGGAAATGGAAGAACAATCTTGATAGGCAAAGTTGAAGTGCTCAAATTTTCTTGGAGGTTGTTCATGGGGATATAAGGAATTTGGGGAAGTTTATAAAGGTATTTAAATATTTTATAATTTATTTTTTTAGAAACTTCAACATCATAACTTCATGAACAAAGCTTAAGAGTAGAAATAGGCCTAAACTCTATTAAACCCTTACTAGTGACTAGTTTGAGAAAATGGAGTAGTTAGTGTACCCAAATGGAAAATATTTATAATTAAATTAGTTTTAAATTTTATAATAATCTCTTATGATCCTCCCCATACTTTTTTAACATACAAAATTGTATATATGGAGTACAAAAATTACTTTTCTTGACTATTTTGTGCAATGTGTAGGTTTTAGGAGGTCTTAAAAGATGAAATCAAATTTAGAAGAAATTTCAAGACTAAACATAACCCATAATATCCATTTAATTCATTTTAATAACTCCTAATTTTTTAAATAATAACTCTCATCTCAGCTACTGAAAATGGGCATAGTGAACACGGTAGTGAGAAGGGTGAAAATCTTAAAGTGGGTTGCTTTCAAGGTGTTCCTGATACCTATGATGACATGGAGGGTATTGAAACATGTAATTAAATCCCTTTTATGTATTTTAATGGGAAAATTATTCCAAATTTTAGGCCAAGTGTGCAATGTGTATGAAATAAGATTTATTTTGATTGTAGATGGTGATAACTCATTTTGGGAAGATTCTAGATGACTAGGACTAAAACGAATGCATAAAAAGGCATGTATAAAAGACTCCAAGTAATTAAAATAATAATACCTATCCATAATCAGTTTTGAGATGTTTAAATAGTGATAATCATGAAGTTATTTTTTTGAGCCAGTAAAAGGAATTTTATACCACTTTTCAAGAATTTCATGCCTTGAATAGCCACTTGTCTTTTTTGACATTGCATGGTCCATTTCACATCCTCTTATCATGTATAAGTAATTAATTTTATCATATTGAAAATTTTCCTTGAGACCTTTGTACTTCTCTCTTCTTCTCTCTCTCTCTCTCTCTCAATTTTTATAAGAAGTAGCCATTTTTGCCTTTGTAAACTATGCTCCACCTAAATATGGGGAAGCCCTAAACATTTGTATACCGTTTGATAAATAAATAATACTAATTTTATCACTTATATAAATATTATTAGTGTAATCATTTTTAATGTTTAATTTTTCATACGTGATGAATCTTGTTCCTTAGCATGGTTGTCTCATTCTCTCACCTATTCATAGTTTGAAAGTCTTTTATTGCAAGTTATGTGAAGTGTCTTATGAGTTGTCAAGGTTTAGTGAGTTAACCTACTCAAATAGTTCCATTTTAGGCATATTATCTAGTCCTTATATCTTAAATATTCATCAAAACTATCACAATGAAACACTAATGTGAGAAGATTCAAATAAGAGAAGTGTATGTATACTTGGTCTCTTGATATCATGTGTAAAATGCAGCTGGTTGGTAGTTATTATTATATTTAGTGTATTGCCTCGTTTAGGATAGTTTTCTTTCATTTTTATCTCTTCCCTTTCCCTCATAAGAATAGGTGTAGTACTAATCCAAAGTAGTACATTAAGGTAGATAGACCTATCTATAAATTCACCTCATTCTTAGGCTCACCCACAACCTAGAGGTGTTTCAATTGTGCCACTTGGATGAGAAGAGCTGAGACATCTCCAAAAAGGGTGGAAATCCAAGTGACAACACAAATATCACATAATCCAAGGGACATGACTTAGTATAATATCCACAAAAGTAATGAGTGACATTAAACTGTCCATAAAACAAATAATGACATGTTTAAATGTCAAAGAAAGCATACATAGGTCTGAGGGCTGAAAATAAAGAAACATATTCAAATGATAAAACAAGAAATACAAGAGCAAGGCAAGGTATTCAAGGAAGTTCATAAAATAAATCATAGGCAGCCAACATAAGCATATCATAGTAGCTAACGAACTAAATGTATTAAAAAAAATTAAAAGCATAACATATAAAGTACTCTATGAAAGATATAATCCTAGATGAATACATGTGTAAGTAGATATAAGCTCAAACATGATAATGAATAGTGATCCTCAAACCATATAACCTATGAATATCATGATCAAATAAGTGGATGTCCCTAATGTGCATGTGACATGAGTAGAGGGAAGACCCAACATATAAAATAGGAATTGATCATGTATCTATGTATTCCTATATCATACTCAATTAGAAATGTGACACACATATATATGTATTAGTAACTAATATGCTATCCATAAACATGGAACTAACACATATATTCCAAGGATATAAAAGAACATGTTTATGCTCAATTTTTTTTTTGGATTTTTAAATACTTTTAATCTTTTTGGTATTTTTAGAATATTAGAACTTTTATGTTCCTAAGTGAAATGTTTCTATTGTAGGATCACCACTGTAAACTATTCAGTGTATCCTCTTCTTTAGGTCCAAATAATGGTTTATCTTATACCCTTATATTCTAATATATGCACAATATTATTTGTATCTTTGTATAGGATGTACATAAGGTAATTTGATCACTTTGTTTTAAATAATTTCTCTTAAATTTTCACTTGGTCTTTTAGTGAATTTTGGTGACTTTTGGAATAACTTATTTTGGATGTATTCTATTTTAGCTTTTTATTTGGGTGTGAAACCTTGTTTGTCACAACATTAGTAGATGATGTTGAAAAAACATAATAAACACTACCACATGTTAGATTATGTAGGAGTTTAATCTAATTTTATAACTCCTTTATTAGTATTCTCATATTATTGATTTGATATTTTAGGGATTCACAAAAACAAACCCTAAGTACCTTAGATTTAACATGCATACATTCACCATCTACCCTACACATTAAAGGAATGATAGTTTAGACCTGGTTAGAGGGATGATAGTTGTCACCCTCCTTAGGCTTAGGAGGAGGAATAGGCTCATTTTTGTCCATTTGAAACGTTTTAAATATAGAAATGAGAATAACATAGGAGAGACACAAAATATAGAGAGCAATCCATATAGTTGATGTATTCTTTAGATTTTGAAACCAAACAAATTTTTGAAATAAATTTTATAAAAATATAAATAAAAAAATAACAAGTTTATTTAACACCCCAGGAGTTACATTAAAAGAAAAAGAGGTTAGGCTCACCAAATGTTTAAACCTAAAAGTCTAGATTGGAGTTATCTAAGGTTAAAGGGGATAGAGATATCCTAAGGTAAAAAGGTGATAAAATATCTCTATAACATTACAATTAGATGCTAAACCCAGATGTAATATATGTTGAATTCATTAAACTGAGATAAGATATAAATAATAAGTACACCTATGCTAGATATGGAAATGACAAAGTAATTAACTTAGTTGATTCTGATTATGACATAGTTTTAGATATAGAATAGTTATAAATTAGACTAGAAGAGGATTCTATAATAGTTTCAAAATTATGAATTGAGTGACTTTAGAACTAAAAACACTGGTGTCAGCCTTGGATGGTTACATTAATGCTACTATTTGAACTTGATGTAGGTGTCTTATATAAAATACCTACTATAAAAGGATGAAACCACTTGGATTATTTTGGATTTGTCTTTGCCTTCATTATGGTTCATTCAGATCTAAGTTATGGACTTCACTCCTCATGAAATTTTAAAATTTTAGTTTTTCATATTCATAGTGACTTTGGGGAAATTCGGGTTAGTGGGCACATGGTGTCAAGCTGACCTCAAAGAACCCACTATCAATGATCATTGTTTACATAGATAATACTTTGAAGTGGGCCTCAAAATGATGTAGTTCTCCCCTACATGTTGGATCATGTGTGAATCATGTAATATGTGGAAGTTAAGTATAATAGTGACCTAGCTTATAACTTTGAAAATTGGGATTTTAGGCTACTCTTTTAATACTTCAAACATGTATATTTTCATTCCTTATTATTAATAAATAAATAGGAATAAATAGGTAATATATGTTTAATTAAATTATTTTTTAATGCTCTTTGGTATGAATTATAGGTATTTTCTAGGTGAAGAATGAATGAGGGTTGATCTTGTATTTATATCAATCCCTTTGGAGAAATAACTCACATTAAATAACTTAGGAAAAACCATTAAGATACATTTAATTTAAAAATTAGATGACTTTAGGGCACTTGAAACTTATATTAGATTATGACACCCATGTCAATTTAGGTGTTTATTTGGGATGCTAGTGTCTAAGGAAAAAACAAGTGGGCACAAACTTATAACTTGTATAGGTAGAAGATAAGTAGGTTTTAAGAATTTTGGGAAAGATATAATGTCTAGGTCATCAACATAAGATTGGTTAGATAAATATATAGGCCAAGGGGAACATGACAGATAAGATTTAATAATTGAAAAAGAGGGAAAGGTCCATAATTGAGAGGAACAACCAAGGTGTGAGTTTGCCATGTGTACAAGACTAAGGTGTTATATAATCCATAAATATCATCTACATGAGTCTTATGAGAGACATCCACAATATTTGGGTGATTTAATATGTGAATCCAAGATGGATATATGGAATAACAAGTAGTTACATGTTCATCTACTATTTTTTATTTTCCCTTATCTTGATTTGGTTATTTATACTCTATAGGTGAGTGTATATTATATGTATTAAGACCTATAGGTGTGAATAGGTTATGTGAAATATTCTCAAGTGGATAAAAATTATGTTTTTATAATGTATCATGTGTCATATCATTGGATAAATCATCATCATTATCATTATAATTTGAAACATGGCCATTTTGTTTCTCAGTATTGACCAAAAAAGGAAGCTCAACTATTTAATTTAATTTTGATTTTGGTATCATTGGTTCATTTAGAAATGGTTATTTCTCTTGATGTTTATCTATGTATATCTTAGTGTGTAGTGTTTTATTTGAATATATAGGTAAAGGATCCATTATACATGACTCGCCTATTTCAAAATTATGCATATTATCATACAAGATACATTTTCTATGTGTTACCACTATAGAAACTACCTATATATTAGAATATTTAATTTTGAAAAAATTTAAGGGATACTTATTGGTAGGCATTATCAATAAAGTCCCCTCATGTATGAATTTTACACATCGATGAAAAGTAGATGGAATAATCTCCATTGTATGTATCTAATGTTACTCAGAAGTATATTATAATGTAACTATTAAGACATTGCATGAAAAGTGGTTGGAATGGTTTTTGGTCCCAATGTCACATCCAATATGATTTGGCCAACCAAAGGGCTATGTGAATTATCAAATCCCTTGATATGCATATCCAATTTTTAAAGAAGGTTGGTGCTAATACCCATGGTTGTTAGCAAAGTTATGATAAATTTTTTAGGTCCAATACATTATAAATAAACACCCATTTTATTCCCTTGTTATACATAGTCACTTGTATAAACAAAGGAAAATATTGGTCAATGATATCTTTGGATAGTAAATTTATTGGATCAAAATTAATGAGTTTTGCATTATTTTTGAGGTGTTGCATAATTTATACAAATTAATATAGTTCAATGTCATTTGGAAATTTGGCATCAAAAAATAATTCATATATAATATCCTTATAAATAATGGATTATTTTATAAGTTATAAGATTGAGATATTAACATGCATGTTACTCAAAAACCAAGGTCATATTCCTTATATTTGATCATTAGTTTTGGATTAGAAGGAACATGTTGTATATTAACAAGTAGTGGACTATTTTATATGAATTTAACCTTTTTGAATAGTTATAATATGGATTTAAAAATCCAATATAAGCCATGGGTGAATAATGGGTGTGAGATACTGACTGTCACTCAAATAAAATATAGGTGGAGAAAATTATTGAGAGTAGGCATGTTGTAATATAGATACTAGATATATAGCACTATTACAATAATTATGAAGATAAATTAAGGGTTAATTTAATTTTAAAACCCTCTCATTATATTGATGAATTTTCCTACTTTGTTGAATGATAGATCCAATTAAGAAATTATAGTAACAAACCATAACTATAATAAAAAATTAAATCCTAAAATGGGCTATAGTTGCATCCATATTTCACATATTTATGATGAAATTAAACCTGATTTTTGGTTTTTAAAATCTTCTTAAATCAAAAATTAGAAAGCATAAATAGAGAAACAAGAAACCCTATATCAATATCTAGGGTTTTGGGGATCAAAGGTCAGGTTCATGAAATGTTTGACCCAAAAATTTATATTGAGAAATCTAGGTTTAAAGGGGATAAATATAGAATAGGTAACATGGGTGATAAAATATCTCTATATCAAGACAATTAATTTATTAACTTAGATAAACAATATTCTAAATTTAAATACTAAGATATGTTAAAAATAGTAAGCACATCTAATTATTGATATTATAATAAACGTAAAAAAATGTTACTTGCTTAGATTACTATGCTCATTCATATATGATATATAAGATGCTAGAAATATATTAAATCTAGATTCTATACCAATCATTAGATTCTATAAATATTACATTTTTAACCTTAGACACTTTTTTCAATCTCAAATGGTTGCATTGATACTTTTATCTAGCCTAGATGCAAGTTTCTAGTACAAAATACATATTGTATTTATATGCAACCACCTAGAATATTTTGGGTTCTATGTCACCCTCACTTTGGTATATTCATATCTATATCATGGATTATCACTCTTCTTTAATAGAACAAAACCTAGATATTTTATCTTCAAATTGATTAAGGGAAACATATGGGTTAATGGGCTCACAGTGTTAAGATAACCCCAAAGACCCTTCTTTTAGTGGGTGTTGATACATATCCATTACTCTGAAGAGGAACTCACACTCATGTATTTATCCACTACATGTGATATTGTGCATGCATAAGTATGTAATTTGTGATAAGAATGTACAATAGTGACCAAGCTTGTAACTTGGAAAATATGACTCATGGGTTATTTATTTAGTACTTCAGACTTGTAAATGTATTGTCCCTATGATTGATATGGAAATATGGGAAATATTGAAGCTTTAATCACTTTAATTCTTGATTTAATGATTTTTGTAAGTTTTCTTGTGAGTTGTTATGTCTATGTTATGGGAGTAATGAATGAGGATTGATCATGCTTATATACCAATCCTTTTAGATAATATCTCACATTAAAGTATTTATTCCAACCATAAGGATACAATTAATTTGAAAATTGGATGAATTTATAGCATTGGCCACTTGAGTTGGGATATGCCACTTGAATCAATGTAGGCATCTAACTTAGAGAAAGTGTTTGAGAAGATATCAAACATGCACAAGTCTAGAACTTGCAAAGATAGAAGATAGGCAAGATTATAGCATTCTGAGTATGATATTAGGTCTAAGTCATCAAAATAACATTTTTTGTAATAATAGATAATAAATAGATACAAATAGATAACATATGTGAGCCTTTTAACATCGTGAAAAGATCTAGAACTAAGAAGAACAACCAAGGTCTATATTTACTAAGTGTATAAGACTAAGGTGTTATATAAGTTATATATAGTGTCTATAACAATACATAATTATTTTAAATCACATAAATTCTATAATATTATTATAATTTTCTTGAATAAAGTTAAAACTAGGCCTATTATCATTCTTAGAGATCGTGACCCAACTTATGCATGTGGGGACAAAGCTAGTTTGAGGTTATCACATAGTCTAATAAAACCATACTATGAGTAGGAAATTATTAAAATTTCAATTTAGAAACATAATAATTTATATAAAAATAGTAACTATATCATCCTTCATCTATAAATTTGATAATAAAATAATAAGTTACACAATTTCATATAGGGGAATGTAGGTATCCATATGTGTGATCACAAACAAGGTCTAGAGTAGATTTATCATATCACGTGGGTATAGGAGACATGGATTAAACTAAACAAAATCATGAAAATATTGTAACTTGGTAAGATGAATCATTTTTAAGTGGTGATTTAGATAATCAAATGTCAGGTAAGAGAAAACTATGAGGTGCAACCAATGTGAATGGTTTTTTCTATAGAATGATAATTACCTAAATACTTTAAAACTAAGTACTTGGGATAATTTATTTATATATCATAAAACATGTTTAAAACATATATTAGTGATTTAATACATTTAATTATACAATAAAGGGAGTTGTTATGACCTAGTGGGAAGTACATAGGTTATATTATTGGTAATGGGATAATTCTTGTTAATTATTGTAAGTTCAATTTTAAATTTCACCTACAATTACAAGTCAAAGAAATTTTTTCATAGAATTTAATTGCCCTAAAATTCATATTTATATATGTGTCAATGTATGGTATTTTTATGGTGTGGAACCTACGTAATTTATACATGTATTTAGGTATACTATAATACATCTTCCAATAACATTGTACATGCACTAGGAATGCACAATGGAAGTTAAGACTTGGCCCCAAGTCTAGCATTATTTTATTCAAACTTTTTTTTTTTAATATGAGAATCCCATGGTGTAATAAGAATTAGTTATACACTTGAATACAAATCTCAAAAATTAAAATGCCATTAAGAATAAAAAATAGTGTTTTGTGAATACATGAAATAGGATCATGGATAAAAAAGAACATAAAAAAGTACAGTGGCATCAATGAATATTTATATTTGAAGGGTTTATTTGAACTTGAGTGATAAATAAAGGAACAAAAATTAAAAAAATGAAATGTAAATTGAAAATATGCATCTATGAAATTTACAAATTCAAGAGCAAGAAGGGAAGAGGACACTATGATACTCTATTCCATATGGGTCCAACAATATATATCAATACCCATTAAGGAAAATGGTAGACATAATAAAAGATATTAAAATGTTTTAAAATTTTTTTAGATTATCAATATGTGTTCCCAAAAAAAATTATAAGACAAGTGTGTAAGTCCTTCATTGGGAGAGATTCATGTCAAACTCAAAGAGTGTGCACAACCTATTAAGAAGAGACCACACAAATTAAGTTTCAATATGAAGCTTAAATTGAAAGCTAAATTTAAATATGTGAAAGAATCATGGATTATTTATTCATTTAAAAAGTTATATTGGGTATGTTCAATGTTGGTACAACCCAAAACTTCATGGGATATCAGACTCTGTGGAGACTATATGGCATTGAATTATGCATGTGTTAGTGACCCATTTCTAATTTACTTCATAGATGGAGTTCTGGAGTCAATCACAAGGCACAAGGTTTATTTCATCACATATGGACTCATTATCACCATTAGACACTAATATAAACTTAATATCAAGTTAAAACCACTTTGAAATAAAATTAGGATCCTCTGCATATAAGGTTATGCATTATATCTTGTAGAATTCTCACTCTATTTTCTATAGGGTTATGGTCATTATGTTCAAATATTTCATCCATGATTTCATATAATTATATATTTATTATTTGGTTGTATTATATTTATTCAAATAAGACCTATCTAAGATTAAACTCATGTTATAATGATACCAAGCTCTGTGCATTGTTTTGAATTTGAAAAAGTGTTTATTCTTGACACTATTTAGTGTTCTCTTGGGTCACATAGTGTGTAATGATGGTATTATGGTTGAACAATCTAAATCTTAGTTATTATGAGTACACTACCTCTACAAGGTATATATAAGTTTGATAATTCTTTGGACATACAAGACATTACCACAAGTTCATAAAAGGGTACACAACCATATCCATTTTAAAGGAAAAGATAGTGTAAAAAGATACAAAGTTTTAATGGACTACTGAGTTTAGGGTATATTTTGTGGACTTGAAATAAAGGTTGGTAAAAAACCCAATATTAGTGTTCCCCAATTTAATATAGTCATTTCATGTGCACGTATATGCTTTAATAGCTGTAGTGGGAGTTATATTGGGTTAGCTAGGAGACAAAGGTTTATATTACCTCATTCACTTTTCAAGTAGGAAATTGTCAATAGCAGATAAATTACAATAAAATATAATAAGAGGCCCTAGATATGGTTTCTTCACTTTTAAAATTTAGGTATTATGTTTTATAGGCACCATTTGAATTTTTTATAGATCACCTAGCTCTGTGATATATCATGAATAATCCCATGCTGGGAGGAAGGATATTAAGGTGGTTAGTATTATTATTGACATGTGTTTTGTCATGCATCAAAATTTTAGGCTCACCTTGTGGCTTATCTCTCTTTAAAGGAATTATAGGGAATATCTCTAAGGTTTTTTTCTACCTAGTCATGACATGCTAATCTTTGCTCAACTGGACAGTTCGATGGTTCCAATTCAAGGGGGTTTATATTAATGTGAAACATCATTTTAGTGGTTTTCAAGGTACTTGAACAATGAAAAAAATTTGTTCTTATTTTTTATATTCAAATATGGGTGTCATGCATAGGTTTTTAAAAGATGAAGTTCATGTTTAATAAATTACTAAACCATAAGATTGTAATGAATAAAATACACAAACCAACATTCATAACTTGCCCAATAAATTAGCTTTATATAGGGTTTGATTCAAATACTATGGATGATTTTTAACATACATTCCATTGATGTTTATTATTTAATTACTGCAATAATATTCAATGCATAAAATAACAATAAAATGGATGTTTATTTACTTGCCTATTGTTAACAAATTTCAAATCATCATTCCAAGTTTTGCACAATTTATGGATTTTTAGCTAATTTTAGATCTATTCATTCCATTTGTTTCATGTTTTTCAAGATGAAAATGTAGTGGAGAAACAAAAATAACATTTAGATGAACATTATGATGCAAATTATTTCCAAACCCTAACTCTAACAACTAATAAAAGAAATGGAAAAGGACAAGGTAAAAGAGGAGAAATAAAACCTTGTAATATTGATGATAAATATAGAATTGTGAATGAATGGGCTCCAAAAACAAGCCATTACAATAATAAACATGTGCATAGTCAAATCCATAATAATTATAATATTATAATAAAATTAGATAATAAAAAACACAACATCCACCATTGTATGCATGCACAAATGAAATAAAGCAATCATAAAGTCTTCTATTGATCAATAATCCATTGTTTCACAATCGTATTCAAGTCCATTACATTCAATATCCTAAAAAATTCCCATCAAAAGGATATGGGAGGAGTTGAGGGAGAGAAAATAAAATAAAATTATATAAATAAAGAGTTTTATTGATAAAATTCTCTTATGGAGGAGAAATTGCCAACAACCCTAATAATGTCTAAAAGAAGAAATATGTAAAACATTAACTCTCCATGGGGGATATTTTCCCTCCATAATCTCTAAAAACTACCATTAACAATATAAATTACCTCCTCTCTTCCTAAATTCACCATGTTCATTATTCAATCTAAAAAAGAAGACCAAAACACAAACTACAACATGAAAATAAAAGGAATAAATAGTAAATTTGCCAAACAAATTTTTCCCTAGGCAAAATTGGCTATTATTATGGGTAGAAAGACAATAATAATTGAATCATGATCTCATAACATCAAAAAAAATTATTTTGGATGCTTTATGCCCAATATATGGTTAAAAAACCAACCACTACTCTAAAATGGCCTAACTAGTCTTATCTAGGTTTCTCCATACACTTAGGCTTTGCATCACTATTCAACACTTTAAAACTTTAATTTTAGAAATTATAATAGGGGTTTTAAGTATTGATTATAACTATATCTACCTTATTTTCATCGTTCTAACCTAATTTTGGAATAGACTAATGAATAACATTAGACTATTTAAATTTCATGTTGGTGGGCTTTATTTTATAGTTAGATAGGGTTTGGATCGGACAAAGCCCATATAGAACATGAGGAAGGGAGATCAACATTGGTAGTGATTAAATACTTTCATAAAATTTAATGGAGGGGGCTAAGGGGTCTCCAAGATAATTGAGTCCCCAGCCCCAATCAACATTGTTGAGAGATTTGAGTCGGCGGGTCCCCAACCCAATCGAAGATTTTCTCTCGACTTGCACTATTGTAAAACTATGGGTATGGCCCCTAAATTCATTAGGGGTTACAAATATAATTATCATTAAATTTTATAAATTAGGTGAGGGGGTGGTAGTTTCCTAACCTAGTTAGGAATCCCACCCACATACAATAGAAAACCCCTTTATGAGGATTTGCCATGGCATAAAACCTGAATAATGACCAAAAAACTTAGTTATAATTTTAGGTCTGACTAGAAATAAAATACCACATATATTAACTCATAGACCTAGTCATATTTTATTATCTAATTAACATTTAATTTGTTAATAAATCCTCTATCTATACCTAATTGGGTTTTTAAATCCTGGCTAGGTCTAGGACTTAACTAATTTTTTTAACTTAAATAAGTTCTTACCAAGGAGAGACCCCATGACAACTGGGAATTTAAAAATTACCCTCTATGACTAATACATTTTGAAATTGAGACCCATTTCACCCTAGGAAGTTTTATTAGGACTAAATAAGCAAATTTGATCTAAAAAATACCTAATTGGGGAACTAGGTAGGTTTCTTCCACCTAGGAAGTGAGATTTTATAGAGCTGAAATGGAGACTAGGATGATGCTACGGTGTGAAGTGTAAAACATGATCATTGTTTGAAATTTCCTAATGAACACAATGTAGAGCTAGTTGTGGAAGTCAAGTGGACATAAAAAATTAAAGTCTTTATAGAGAAAGATAGGAGAATAAGGAAAACTAGAAACATCTTCCCTATAAGACCCCATAAATGGGATAAATGGTGATGCACTGTCATCAGACCTATAATAGTGGTCCCATATTAACCCCCAATCTGGCAAGTGTATCCCCAAGCTACATAACATATGACAAGTAAATAGCAAGCAATCCATCATCAGTAACCATCCTTGTCCTTTATTTTAGAAATTGAACAGACTCTTAAAGTAATCTTTGAATGCAAAGTTGAATGCCTGAGCGGGAAAATAATGTATGACATTAGCAGTGTTTCCTCTCTATGAAGCAAGCATGCCTTCTTCCTTGATTGTTCATCCAAAACAATCAACAATACCTTACTATGGCTCAAAAAGTTGACTAGACTTCAACATTTCATCTTGATTCTTAATCAATAGCTTAACATGCTCAATTAGAGCAGCTGCAATTTTAGAAACAACAGCAGATACACCTCCCAAAACAAAAACAAATCAATCATGAAACCTTTTACACCTTTCTCTAAAGGGATAGAATAATGACAAGCATCCTTTATAATTACATACTATTCAACGTGGCTTCAAAATCCTTTTAAAAGCAAACATATCATACTATTCATTTGTCGATTGTGTGTTTTGTCCACGTCTCGGGTTTATCCACAACATTCACCCACAACTCAAAGCCTTCATTCAAAATAGGCACCTGACAACATATATCATTCACTCGCGACTTAAAATTATCTTAAAACAAGTCTATACATATATTCCCTCTATTCCTCTATTCGGGACTGTGTAAACACGTATACAATCATTCATACCTATATCTTCCCCGGCCACGGGTCATACCAAATTGAAGAACCCTGTTACATAGACTCGGTCTGTGTCTTCAAAGATAATAACATGCAGACCACATTCCATATCTTCCAAAATTTGGAGACCACATTCCATGCAGGCTCTGCCTTATCCAAATAGAATAATATATAAAACAAAGAAAGAAAACACAGGCTTTGTTATTACACAGTCTCGGTCTCTTGGATAGTGGGTTGTAGGATTGTATGCATGAGTACCCTATTTAGACCCTATTTATGATTATTATAGCATTCAAATTTATTTAAGATATCTTGGTCACATAATACTAGTTTCAATTTGTTCCCAACATACAAGATAACCAGTCTTTGTTAATGTTCTATAGAGAACCATCATACACATACACAAGCCTGTCACTATTGAAACTAGAATTCTATAAAGGAAACCAGAACATTATCATGGAAATCAAAACTCTATTCTTTCCTCTTTTAAATAGAATTACTTACAAATAATGTTCATTGATTAAAGGCTTATGAAACCTTCAGAGACACATCTATGCTTATTCTTGGACTCCACCTACAACTTCTCTTTCTCCTTCATTTTACATCATTTGAGATCCTCTCCTCTTCTTACATCTCTTCCCTTGAAGAGAGGTCTTTTCCTCTCTGTCCTTCCTCTCCTCTACGTCCCTCTCCTCCTCCTTAATGAATTTTTCTTTTTCTCTTTTCAATAACCTCTTCTCTAACCTCTACGCCCAATTTGGCTTAAGGCAAAACTAATACAGTTTTTAATCTTCAACAATATACTAAGGTTGAAATATTTTCAACCACTCCTCCCTTATTTCCTCAATAGCCCCAACAATTACTTTTTACTTTTATTTTTGTTTACAATTACTCCTTAGTAACAACATATTAGAGGGAAAATACAATAAATTGAATTTGAATTTAATCATGACCATGTCTTACCAAGATGTATGTAGATACTCCTGCATCATACTCTCCCTCTAGAAACAATTTGCTCCTGCATCAAATGAACTACTTCCTCCATCTATTAGTCTTCACTATATGCCTAGATCCCAAGGTCTTATTATGAATGCCAATGCTGTTATTTGCCTTTGATAGTCTTTATCTTTCATCTTCATGCTTTTCTTCCTTTTCTGGTATGTTCTTCTCCTCATCTCCTTTTAATCTGCCATCTCTCGCTTCCATGCTTCTTCATCTTCATACATGTCTTCTAGATCTTCTTGTTGTCCTTCTTGTTTCATGAGCTTCTCCAATGATTCATGTATGTCATTAACTTTAGCAATCTTCATACCTACATACAAAACATTCAAAGCCACCTTAGAATCAAAATATTTAGGCCATGAAGCCTCTTGGCTGCCTTCACATTTTTGCTCCTTGATCAAAATTGTCTTGACCTCTTTGCTTTGCTCATCTTGTTTCACTCTTCCCAATTGTGTCTTCACCATGGCTTGTACCTGTATGTAGCTCTCTTAAAGAACTAAAGAGCTCCTCCAACATTCTCATTTCTTCCTTTAGTGAGCTCTCATCTATCTCACCATTCTCTTCATCAAACTTGGGTCCTTCTTTCTTAAGGATTACTTGTCCTTTACCCCTTATCTCATCTTTTGTTGAGCTATCTTTATGCAAACCAACTTCTTCAATATACTCATCAAATACAATTGCAGTACCCTTACCTTTTGTTTCCTTGCTCTTTTCAATCTCTGCTTAAAGCCATCTTGTTTGTTCTTTGTTTTCAATGAGGCATTGCTTTGCTACATACTCACCTCTTTCCTCATCATCCATCCATTTGGAAATCTCTCATTACTACATATTAGTCCACATAGCCACTTTCCATTTGTCATTTCTCATGAAAAGATCATTAAAGGATTCAAAAACGTCATCATAAACCATCTGTTTACCTTTTACCTCTTTGGTATACCTCTCAAGTGTCATGTCTTCATGAAATGCCTCTTCCATACTCACCATCTCACCTTCATTCTCTTGGTTGCTTGAATCACCTTCAATCCTCTTCCATTGACTTCTTGGTGTTGCTATCTCAACACTCATAGCTTCTCTCTTTGCCTTCTTAGGCACCCACATTTGATTCTTTCTCTTATCAATTGACTTCACAAGCCATTTAGGCATCCTGTAACCATGCTCTTGTGACAATACTGAGAAACCAACTTTGTTTGTCCTTTTATTTTCTTGCATGCCTACATTCATATTAGGAATATGAGAAAATCCAATCTTATAAGGTAAACTTGCCTGCTTGCTTACCTGTTGCTTGCTTGTGTGCTTCACCATCCACTTAGGCATTATGTGTCCACGATTGACTGCTTTATGTGAGGACTTCATCTTCCTCTTGCCTCTTCTAACCTATGTATTAACATCTTCATGCTCACAATAACAATAAAAATCAGGTCTTAACACTTCATTTACCTCTTGGATAGCTTGATCCATGGAGCAATCTTTCTCTTCCTTTGTGCTTGGTTGCTCTCTTGCCTCTTCTTGGATTTCAATGGCATCATGGAAGTCATCCGCATCTTCCATCTCTTCTCTTTCTTGTATAGGTTCCTCAACACCTTCCTCATGCACTAACTAATGAATCTCATCTTCCTTATCAACAACAGTAAACTCACTTCTCTTTCTTGCACATTCACTTGTGCACTTGGTGTCTCCTCTTGCACCAATCTCTTCACTCTCCAAGGCCCTTCTCTTGACCTTCATAAGGCTGCTCATACCTGCATTTACCCACTCAAAGACAATATTAGATATAAAAACAAGAGACCATAATGTCTCCATGAGTGTCCTCTTAATGGACATTCTCATCTTTCCAAGTGCTCTTCCTGACACTTTATCTATTCTTTCTTCTCTTCTCTTGTTCTCCTCAATGAGAACCTTCTTCTCCACCTATTTCTCTTTTTGTTGCTCTCTTAGCAACCTTCTTATCTTCTTCAAGCCTCTATGGGCTTCTCTCTTCTTGGAAATCTCATTGTGCCTTCTTCTCCTCTTCATTAGGAGATCAATTGGCCATTTCAACCTTTTCCTCATTGGCCATACCCATGCTTGCTTGTCCATCTGCATCCAAGACTCATATCTATTTGAAACTTAGCTAAATCTCTCTTCAAATTAGCAATCTCTTTATCAATTTCAATACTAGTCATACCTTTGATGCTTGCTTTCTTCTTGTTACTCTCATGTACCTTGCTACTCTGCTCTTTTCTCAGCAATATTTCCATTTCTGAGATCTTCACCCAAGTCTTTTTCACCTTGGTCTCTTGATCCCTTTAGGTCCACTTATCTCACCCAAGCCTTTCTCCTTGGCTGGTCTTTTAACAATTTCCTTGATCTCACCTATGCCTTTTGCATCCTAGTCTTTTGATCCTACTTAATGGTTATCTGACACTGCTTTAACCAAATATCAATAATTTCTTAAATCCAAGCTTACCTTGCTTTGGATCTTCCTCTTGAGCATTCACTTTCTTCCTTACTTTTGAGCTTCTCTTGGCTCTTCACTAAGCTTTCCTTGGCTTCTTCTCCTCTTAAGCCTCAATGGCTTTAAGACTTCCTTTTCACCTATTTGTTTCTGAACCAAAATAAACTCAAATCAAATATCAAAGGTTACTCATACCTTTCCTCCATAGGGTCTTCTAGTGCTTTGTCTTGTTGATCCTTTTGCCAAATCCTATAACAACTTATTAGGAATCTTGATTCAACATAACCATCAACAAATTACCAATCCCCAAGAGCTTCAAGCTTTGATACCAAAATTGATGCACTGTCATCAGACCTGTAACAGTGGTCCCATACTTAACCCCCAATCTGGTAAGTGTATCCCTAGGCTGCATAACATATGACAAGTAAATAGCAGGCAATCCATTATCAGTAATCATCCTTGTCCTTCATTTTAGAAATTGAACAGAATCTTAAAGTAATCTTTGAATGCAAAGTTGAGTGCCTGAGTGGGAAAATAACATATGACATTAGCAGTGTTTCCTCTCTATAAAGAAAGCATGCCTTCTTCCTTGATTGTTCATCTAAAACAATCAACAATACCTTACTATGGCTCATAAAGCTGACCAGACTTCAACATTTCATCCTGATTCTAAATCAACAGCTTAACACACTCAATTGGAGCAGCTGCAATTTTAGAAAAAGTAGCAGATACACCTCCCAAAACAAAAACAAATCAATCATGAAACTTTTTACACCTTTCTCTGAAGGGTTGGAACAATGCCAGGCATCCTTTATAATTACATACTATTCAATGTGGCTTCAAAATCCTTTTAAAAGCAAACATATCATACTATTCATTTGCCGGTTGTGTGTTATGTCTACGTCTCGGGTTTATCCACAACATTCACCCACAACTCAAAGCCTTCATTTGCAACAGACACCCAGCAACATATATCATTCACCCATGACTTAAAAGTCTCTTAAAATAAGTCTATACATATATTCCCTCTATTTGGGACTATGTAAACATGTATACAATCATTCGTACCTATATCTTCCTCGACCACAGGTCATACCAATTTGAAGAACCTTGTTACACAGACTCGGTCTGTGTCTTCAAAGATAATAACATGCAGACCACATTCCATATCTTCCAAAATTTGGAGACCACATTCCATGCAGGCTCTGCCTTATCTAAATAGAATAATATATAAAACAAACAAAGAAAACACAGGCTTTGTTAATACACAGTCTCGGTCTCTTCGATAGTGGGTTGTAGATCTGTATGCCTGAGTACCCTGTTTAGACCTTGTTTAGGATTCTTATAGCATTCAAAGTTCTTTAAGATCTCTTGGTCATGTAATACTAGTTTCAATTTGTTCCCAACATACAAGATAACTAGTCTTTGTTAATGTTCTATAGAGAACCATCATACACATACACAGGCCTATCACTATTGAAACCAGAATTCTATAAAGGAAACCATAACATTATCATGGAAATCAAAACTCTATTCTTTCCTCTTTTAAATAGAATTACTTACAAATAGTGTTCATTGATTAAAGTCTTATGAAACCTTCATAGACACATCCATGCTTATTCTTGGACTCCACCTGCAACTTGTCTTTCTCCTTCATTTTACATCCTTTGAGATCCTCTCCTCTTCTTACATCTCTTCCCTTGAAGAGAGGTCTTTTCCTCTCTATCCTTCCTCTCATCTACGTCCCTCTCCTCCTCCTTAATGAATTTTTATTTTTCTCTTTTCAAGAACCTCTTCTCTAACCTCTACGCCCAATTTGGCTTAAGGCAAAACAAATACAGTTTTTAATCTTCAACAATATACTAAGGTTGAAATATTTTCAACCACTCCTCCCTTATTTCCTCAATAGCCCCAAAAATTACTTTTTACTTTTAATTTTTTTTACAATTACTCCTTAGTAACAACATATTAGAGGGAAAATACAATAAATTGAATTTGAATTTAATCATGACCATGTCTTGCCAAGATGTATGTAGATGCTCCTGCATCAAATGGGCTTAAAGTGAATTTTTTATCAATGAACAAACCATGAAAATTATCTACATAATTGAGATATAAAGGATGGGATAGGTTATATAGAACCAATAATAATGTAACTCAAAATGACCTCCTAAATTTACTTCAATGAGTTGAGAGGAGAAGCACAACAAAAGTCCATGATCATAGAAGTTAGTAAAACTTTGATTCGAGGCCAAGTGTTTTATGTTAAAATTTACGTTTAGACTTATTCATCACAATGGAAAATTTTTTGAGATCCTGAATGGAACATACATTGATACAACTCCTTAGAGCATGCTAAAAGAGTTGAGAAAGAGCTAAGATAGCCAAGATTCAAATGCAAATTGGGATGTCATAAATCCACTTTCACACAAAGTGTAAAACACAAAGTTGACTTATACAGATGTTGTCCTTCCAATGGTGGTGGATTTGAGTCTTGGTTTAACATGTAAATAGAGATGAATCATTGAGGCAAGTTATATTTTTAAGACCCATAAACCATGAGTGTATGTTGGAGTAGAGAAAAAGGTCTGAAAAAGAGGTTTCCTTATTCTTATAAGAATTAGGGCATGTTGTACAAGTAGAAACAAATGGTAACTATGTTTTAAAATATTCTTGAGTATTTTGAAATGATATAAACACTTATACAAACTTAGATTATCTAGTTGAGACTATGTATGGAACATTAATAGATTTGAGAGAGGAGAAGATAAGATTGACTAAAAGACCAAATCAAACAATCTCATCGATTGGGTATGTGATTTTGAGTTAATTTACCACATCTTAGAACTTAAAAAGACTAGTTACTACAGATCCAATCATTAGGATAGTGGATCCTACCTTGAGAATGTTTGTTTGGACATTGATCCACTACTAAATAGGCATCCATATCCTTGATAAAATTTCCTCTGGTCCTCTTATAGGCCTAGATCTATTCCAACAAGGCCAAAAATCTTCACCCAAAATCAAGTTTCTCATTAAATTGGTCCTTTTATTTTCTTTTCTTGTCTTGATTTATATTTTATATTTATAGTTTAACAATTTGATCTTGGGTTGGGAAAAATTATATCAAGAGAAATTTAGGACTATAGATCTTTCACCCTATATCTTCACTATAGCAGATTCATCTAGGCAAACCTATAAACCATTAAAATGTGAAATTTGTTCTTATATTTGAGAGAATGTCTTCATTGACTAGATAATTTTACCCAAATTAACCTAGTTCAAAAAAAATTATAACACATATGATATCTAAACCATTGAAATTAATTTATAAATAGAATCTAAAGCCACGAACTACTTAGAGTACTTACATACTAGGATAATCACTCAAGCTACCTAAAAATAAGCCTTTTGTTCTTCATTATTTTGACAAATAGGGGAACCTACAGGGAAAAACAAGTCAAGTGGGCCAAAGAGGAATATGCAATGATGTCAAACAGGTAATGGGAAATCATGAAAATAATGAAAGAAAACTAAACTAACCAAAAAAAAAAACAAGAAAACAAATGAAAAACAAAGAATGAAAATGAAAGATAAGATATTTATAGGAACTTCCAGGTTAATTCAATCCTAGAAGTAGATTTTAAGGAGATTCCCATTGATATTAAATGAGATGTCCTTTCTAGTTTTACACTTGATATAGAAGGAAATCACATATATTATTTGGATAAGACTGGTAGAGATCCTTCTATATTGACATTCACACCTATGAAGGAATCATTCTTGCTATTCATCCACACTATCTCAAAAGATCACACTTGTTATGTTTGCATACATTTTAATAAAATAAATAACATTAATTTCATTAATATACTCATGATTAACTTGTAAAAAACACTTAAGATAGATATGGAGAGATACCTCTACACATTAATAAAATATAAGAAATGGATAGGGGTGAGTATCAACATAAACTAAAATTACTTGTTTGCCTAACCTGACATTGAACTACTCTTGTAGGAAGCTAATTTTTTCCTTATCCATGAAACTCTCAAAATCTTAAATATTATGTGCCATAGATAAATAATTTAATGGTGTAAATGGGACTTTGATATGTGGGTGTTATTGTAAAATTGACTTCTTCCTTCATTTCTTCAACACTTAACAGGCTATGACTTTGTTATTCTATTATGAATAAACTTCTAGTTAGGCTTTCAATAGCACATGCATGTATTGATATTTTCATAATGGAGATAATTTAACTGTAAAAATTTTAAATATTATTATTTTCCTCTTCATAATCCTAATAATCCCCATAAAATAAAACTATATTGAGTGTACCAAGGATATCTTCTTCCTCAATAAAACATTTATTTGGACCTTCTCAAGTTAAGTACCTTATTGTCATATCATCATTAGCAAAAGTATGTTTTTTGATGTCTAGGATAATAGTGTGATTTTTTTAATTGAATAATGTGTCTTTGTTTACACTTAGGTAGTTATGTATTATATGGTTAATTTCTAATTCAACCACCTATATTGTTGACTAGATCTACTAGTAACTTCTTTTTATGTTTAAATATGTTTATCCTATATTTTTGTATGAATGGAAAACACTTAGTAATGGAGTGAATTTAGGTGCACATAGGAAATATTAATCATCCAAATAATATAACTCATCAAATTTTGATTTTTCTTACATAATTAGCATGTTGATGAAGATACTCTTGCATGTTTCCACCTTTCTCTCAATCGTGTAGATGCCAAGCTTAGATTATTCATACAATTTATCATTCATTTTATTATATTTAGTGATCATGTGAGTAATTTTAGGTTTCCATTACATTTTGATTTGGTAAGGTATGCCTATCCCTGGGAATCACATGTGAGATAAGTCAATATCCATGTAATTATTGATCAAATTTTGATCTCAAGTCAAAATTGGTTACCCCTTCTAGAATTAAAACTCATAGGGTTTTCAAAATATTTTCATGGTCTTAAATGGTTTTAACTAATTATAAATGGTCACATTTATCCTTGTCTAGCATTGTCTAAGGATTGGTCTTATGTTCACTTGTCTAGTCCTATGGGTTAAGTACAAGGTCTTGAAATTTTCAAACATGGTTAAATTTTTAGTATGGTATAAGGTCATTATAAAAGGTTATTTAGGTGCAAATAAGATCATAATATCATTCAATAACCTTTTATTTGACTCTCATATGCAAAAATGTAAATTTGAACACCTTTTGGCCCATGTGGAAGAGTTAAAAGTACCATTCCAAGAATAAAACATTTAAAGAAGATTATGAATGTCCTTCATGTTATAAATGGGTCAAATAATGTTAAGGGATAGTCATATATTGACATAATCTATATTTTAATGTCTAATAAAGAAAAATGACACTTTGCAATCACTTGTACAACCTTGAAAGATCAGATTTCAATTTAAAAATGTTTTTAAGTGTCCATTGTGCTCCCTCGTATCATTTTCCATCTTTAGAAGAAATTTTAGGTTGAATTGTCACTTTAGGTACTCTTTATCCTCCATCAGTGCCTTCAAAAGATTAGGAAGGCAAATTTGAACTAAATGGTATGGCTAGGAGATAGAGAGAGAGTAAGGATATAAAACTTTGGAAATTTATAGGGGTCTTAGTAATATTAAAATTAGTGGAATTTGTTCACATATTTATGGCCTCTTCTTTATGAAAAATTGATAAAAGTGACAACAAGTCACTATTCCCTATCCATCTAAGAAGGATCTATTCTTACATATGTTTATCCACATAAAAATTTAATGGAAAGTAATAGTTTTAAGGGATGTTCATAGAGTTTGAGGATAAAATTTTCATGGTTGTTTCATCATCCAACTCATCTCCATGAAGTGTCTTCTCTTGGATTAAAAGTATCTTGGTGTATAAGGTGTTTCATTGAATCCTGTTGCAAGTGTTATTTGTTTTAGGTGATAACTTTTAGGGGTTTCCTAAAATCCATTGTTTATAAAACAATATCCTCACTCTCCCATATTTCATGTGCCATGTCTTGAGAAGAAACTCCTTGTTGTTAGTATTAAAAAAATGTCATATGCCTTGGTCTTGAAATGCATAGTATAGTTCATAAATGATCTCCCACTCATATAAGTAACATGTTTGATCTATATAGTCATGAGAAAATAATGTATGATATGTTTGAGGAGAATTAAAGTTAAAATTATGGTTGAAATTTATAATCAAACCATGCTCTTAAATAAGGATATAAGATAATTGATTGTGTGTATAATCTGTATGGACTGTAAGGTGAGTTGAAGGTGGTATGAGGCATTATCATTATCCTTTTTACACCATTGAAAAGTGATAATAAATTATAAGTGTTTTGATAGTTTGAAAAGTCTAAGGACTTATGTAAATGGATTTATAGCCTATACAATCAAATAGTGACCTATAGGCCCTAGTCTTGTAGATCTTAATTTTGGATCTAATCAATATCAAATCAACATAAAAGAAAAGATTTATATTTGAAAACATAACTTCAAGTCATATGAAGATAAAATATCAACCATAGAAGAGATATAGCACTATAAAATCATGAGACTGAGTCCATAGTCCTAAAAGGCTACCCAAAATATTATGTTTGGAATGAAGAAGGCATTTGATTTTGGATGTAGGGGTATGATAATGTAATTAGGTAGCTTATGAACTTTATTGGATTTTGAAACAAATCCATGAAATTGAATCCTTAAAATCATCATGATATAATGAGAAGATAAATCTTAAAGATAAGCTCAAGAATTAGTTTTCAAAATCTCTCCTAACATTCACATATAGCCAAGCTTGAAGAGAAGGTCAAACACATGGTGATTAAGTTTGGGCTTTAGAAACTAGATGAACAAATTTCATTAGTTATTTTTAATTTAAATGGTTATAGAGGGATTTTTTGTAAGACATAATCATGTCAACATCTCAAATACCCATATATATATATATATATATATATATATATATATATATATATATATATATATATATATATATATATATATATATATATATATATATATATATATATATACACAACCCTCTAGCACCTATAGATTGTTAATTGACTAACTAGCATCAGTCTTAAGGAGAGGAGGTATAGTATAATGAAGAGATGATTTGAGCCTAATTTGGGATCTAAAACAAGTGAAAATACAATATAATATCAATTAATTTATTATAAGTTGAAGACCATCGAGACCTCTAGTTGCTAAACACAGACCAAATAAGCACCTACAAGTTACAAACTCAAGATAGGCTAATTTCAAACTTGAAAAAGAGGCAGAGGTATTTGAAATATGGTTAAAACCTAATTGAGACTTATAAAAAATTCAATATAATAATAAATTTATTGGTATGAAGGTGAGATCTTGAACACATAGAGTACAATCAAGATAGTCTGTATCACCTACAGGTTACTACATGAGGATAGGCTAGTCTTAAGCCAAAGTAAGGAAAAAAATGAATATGTAAGCCCTAAGGTATACCTAAGATAAAACAATAGGTCATAATTTTAGTTTTATATCAAATGATACATGAAAAGGATTGATCAACACTGAGTTCAAATCTTCATACATAGTTAGTCAACACATAGAGGCAGATCCAACCATTCATGAGAGAGATTAATGATTTGAGGCCTCTATATTCATGATCACACTTTAATAATTGATAAAAAAATATGGTTATTAGTGTAAAAATTCATACATGGTCACCAAAAAGTCATACAAGTAGTAGATATACCTATTATTTTGTCTCAAGACTTACTCACTCTATTGGCAAGGTGCAATCTTGAGACCAAAGGATCTCTTTGAACCCAAGACATAATATGAGCATTTAAAACCCCACAGAGAGACTTGGAGGAATATAAATACATATAAAATTTCTTATTATACTCTTGTGTTTCATAAGAAACTCAGTCTTAAACCCGAATTCCTTTGAGGGATAGT
The DNA here is from genome assembly GCA_037957365.1 of Torreya grandis. NCBI lineage: Eukaryota > Viridiplantae > Streptophyta > Pinopsida > Cupressales > Taxaceae > Torreya > Torreya grandis. The sequence continues at coordinate 888,089 of JARHVA010005704.1, forward strand.
AAGGAGGTAAGAGGCCTAAACCCCAAGTCCCCTAACTAGTACATCATATGCATGCAATAGGGTAATAATCACTACCAAATCCTATATAATCATGAGGAGGTTTTTTTTGGAGGTTAATAAATATCTCACAATAATTAGGTTGAGTTTTGAGGCCCAAAACTCAAATTTGACCTCTCTTAAGTTTAAGAATGTTAGGTCTTCTACCTGAGGAGTAACTTCAGATGCTCACCCCATCTCTCACACTTTGCATGGGAATTTGATCAATTTGGAATAATTGGGTAAGGGGGTAACTAAATAAGGTTTTTCAAGTGGAATGATGTCAATTGGTGGACTTTGATTTATAAATGATCATTAAGACCCCAAACAAGTCTTAAACCCTCCTAAAACCCTAATAGTGACTAAGTAGAACAAATGGACCTCTAAAGAAAATATAATGACATATTTTTCTCCTAAAAATCATATATTTTATTTATTAATCCATGGAGGTTCTCCACATGCACTTAATCCATACTTTTAGTTGTACAGATTGTAATAATTACCATATTTTTGCATGTTTTTCGTGTTTTTCAGATGTTTTGAGAAGGAGAGAAATTCACAATAATTATATGAGTCTATTTATGATTTTTCATAGATATTAAAGACCAAAAAAATTCACATTATATTCTGTAGGTGGTTAAATAAGGCTCATTTTCCAAGGTAAGCTCAAATAGTCTAAAATGAGACTAGGAGGCTAGGTCATTTCATGGTTTGCATACTTACATAGGGTCTTAGAGCTCAAAAATTGACATAGATATTGGTTATATCCTAGGGAAAGTTAATAATATTATTTTGGTTTATTTCACATGTCTAGGATAGGTATGGATCAATATAACAAGGCTATAGGTAAGGAGGCCTAATTGAGACCTAATTAAGGAGAGATAAAGGTAAAAATATTGGATTTCACTTAGATTCAAGACATGAATTTTGACATGGAGGTTTAAGGAAATATATGGTCATATAATATTCATTTATTTTTTATTAACCTATAAACATTGTCTTACATAAGGAGGTTTACAGGTTTTTAGGGCTATGAGGAAAATAGGCCTAGCAAGCACTTGAGAAGTAAAATGGAGTCTTATGAGTTATTATAAGAACCAAAACGGTTTGTTTCAAGTATAGTGACATATTTTAAGAGAATCCATGGATATATAAGGACTTGAAAAAAATGAACTTGAGTTTCAGACCACTTGGACCAAGCTAGGCATGGGAAATGAAGAGTTTCAAGACACCTATGCACATAAATGATAGAATGTCAGACTAGAGGAGTTTATTAAGGCATGGAAGGTGTACAATGAGTTTTTTGAGATAATTTCATGGTTAATTAATGATGGATAATCCCATTTCTCACTCTTTTTATGTAAATAAAGGTGATTTTCAAGAAGTTAGTTGAGGTGTCAAGCCAAATTATAACCCCTACACCATATGGAGGGTTAGAGCCTCTTGAGGAGTGAGACACATGGTCTTGGAAGTTTTTTTTAACTATCTCACATATCCATTTATTTTTTTAACTCAATAATACACTTGTCAATCCTTTTCTACTATACCCTTCTCTCTCTTCACACTTCTTTATATAAGAAACCACTTTTGGATTTATAAACAATCTACATCTGGTATGGCAAATCCCTAATAGTTTTGCTACTATGTTTTATTTTAAATAAAATATTTAAAACTAGTTTGAGTTCTCAACTTCTTTTATAAGTGTGTGAACTAGTGCATAGTTGAATGACAAGTGATGATCATATATCCTTGTGTTCACCTTACTCTTTCATGTTTTTTACAAGTAGTCTTATCTCTAATATGTCACATGAAGTGTAGTTAGTGTTCTTGTATGTATATATTTACAAATAATAATAAGAGTGTCTAAAATCGAGCCTCTTATTCATCCACCTTGAGAATTTCATAACATCTTATCTTGATGTTAGTATACTTATGCTAGAAACACCTTGGATGTTGAGATCAATTTTTGTGATTCATCCTTCATAGTGTAAGTTTATGGTATACTTATGGAGATTAATTTTTTGCATCACCTCATTAGGCTAGGTTTATTTCATGTTTTATCTATCCCTTTTAATATCAACAAGTTAGTATCATAGGTGTTGAGCTTCAATAGACATATCAAGGGAGATAACCCTTCAATCTAGAGGTTTACCCATACTAAAGACAACCCATAGGTCTAGGGGTGATCCAATTGTTTCACTCAATTATATTAGGCTTGAACTACCTCTTTAGGAATGAATATTTGAGTGACAAAAATTTTGGCATGCCCAGCGGGACTATTATCCTAAGCACTTCTTATCAAGGTGAATGTTGTTTTTGACAACATCAAAACTAAATAAGTGTTTTCTACTCAACATTTGGTGACTCCACTGAATGTATAACATCTATTTATAGACCAATTTATTATTTAGTTTCTTATTATTCATGGTATTTACTAGGTTAGGTAATAGTAGAGGTAATCATCATATAAATCTAATTCTTCATCTTGAGCTTCCTCTTGAAGTGTAATACCCTAAGCCTATCTTGACACTTGAAGAGCCTAAAGAGAAAGAAGACTTTGGAAGTTGATAAGAGTAATAGAGTGAAGAAGAGTTTGAATAAAACATGTCTAGGAACACATTCTTTCCTAGCTTTTAATCCTTAAAATCCATAAACCTTGCTTCTTATGATGATATCCCTCCTAATGCCACCAAGAGTGCCACTTCTTTCAATGGGGAAGTTCCTATCACCCCAAGTGAGCACATTAGAGAAATATCTAACTTCTTAGATTTCCATAATATCACAAAGATTGATATATAAATAATATTTGTTTCCATGTCTCTTAGGGGAAAATCCATTAACTAGTATAGAACCTTCACAAGAGGATGCATTACTAAGTTGGATGAGTTTGGGGAGTTGTTGAATCAAAGGTTTGAGGATAAGAGTGATCATACATCAATGAAAAATCAACTAAAGTTCATTCAAAGAGGGCCTAAGGAATCCATACGTGACTTTAATTAGAGGTTCTAAAGGACATGTAATAGGCTACCACCTCTCATGAGGCCCCTTGTAAGTTTTTTTCCCAAATTACCTCAGAGATATTGGGATTGCTATAGCTATCATGTTGCAGTTCATGGGAGGATTAATTTACCTAAGGCTTATGATGTGGCTACTAAATATGAGAATGATTTAATATGATTCATTAAAATCCCTCTAAAGGTGTTAATTCCTATATTTTGTAACATACATATTACTCTTTCAAGTCTTGTTTCATTCTCAAATCTAAATAACAAGTCTAAAGTTGCTCTAAATAAATCAAATTATGTCATTGACTAAAAATAAAAGTATACAACCTTAGAATATTCAACTAGGTAATCAAATCAACATGTAAGAGCTTAATAAAACTCCTCCTACTACCTTCCACAATAAAAAAAATTTCCACATCATCATAATAGTCAAGGTATGGGACAAGGTCAACCTAATTTCAATAGGTCACCTAATGTCTATGATCTAAATTTTGCTCCCATTTCAAAAACCATAGTTTAGTCCATATCAACCTAACTCAAGGAGACTAATGGTAGCCTCAAGGTCTATTCATGAATTATAATGAGGAGGAATTTTAATCTTTGGTTACTCAATAAGGGACTACTCCTTACTTGACATCATAAGATTAGATATTCATGTAAGTAGAACCAAATGGAGAGTGTGGTAATTCAGGAGTGAGCTTTGAAAACTTCTAAATAGAGGATAAATTTGTCCTAAATTAGAGCACCTCAGTTACAACCAACACAAGGTTAAAGTGGAGAGCTTTGGGACATGTTTAACATGTGGATAAAAATATAAATAACCCCCATTTAAGGAAATGAGGTATGAATGAAAATGTGGTAGCCTCTACAAGTCCTGCACCTCTTTAAAATCAATACTTGGGAAAGGTGATCAAGCCTTCATTTCCTTAAACTTAAGGTATTTCATTTTCTCCAAATATGCAAGAAAATTTTATTGTCTTTCCTTTGAATATCATTAAATATTTGAAGAACATAAAGACAAACAGATGTCCTTAGGAGGTATTCCATATGCCTGGTAAAAAATAATTACTCCAAGAATACCTGTACCAACTCCATATTAGTAAAAAAACCATCAAAGAATATAGATTTAGCCCTCAAAAAAATCACCTTATTATATTTTTTGAACCTTCCACCAAGTATGAAAATCCCGCATCTTTCTATCTTACCCTCATTATGGGAGACAAGCTAGTCCATAATTACTTTATGGATAATGGGGCAACAACTTCAATTATGCCTAAACTAGTTGTAGATAAGTTGGGCTTAAAGTATGACACTTATAATAAATGAGTGTTGCATCATTATGGAACACCAAAAAATTTAATATGGATCATCAAAGGTTTGAAAGTGTTCTAGCATGACTTCTTAATTGTTTTAATTCTATAAGACATAATAGTGGTGGATCTGCCTACACACTTTGCCATTTTCCTATCAAGAGACTTCAATTTAAATATAGGAGGGTATGTTTCTATTGATTAGTATTTCATGTATTTTATAATTAATTACGAAACTAAATTGACAATAATAACACAACCATTTTACAAGTTCCACATTGAACCATTTGTGTAAACTAGTTCCAATCTAAGTTACACTATTAATGAGCAAGATGAGCATGTCATAAATAATGGATCATCTTCCAATATTGAAGGTATTTTTGATCATTTATTTTATGAATATGGTGTTGAGACATATGATTATGATCCCTTTGCTTTCATTTAATAGATAGGCCTTGGCACATTTATCATTCATGATGAGGCTAATGAGTATCTTGAGGTAAGTCTTGATGTTTTCCTTACACAAGCTATAATTGGTAACTATTTTCTTCACATGGATGATGATGAGCTTATAAGTGTAATAAAACATGGAAATTATGAGAATGGTACAATTATACCTACTTAATATGAAATTTTCATAATTATGATAGTCAATAAGAAGAAGATGATCTATGGCAGCAATTTCATGCTATGGTTTAGGAGTTTGAACAAGTGGTTCACTTCTCCTTCCTAAAAAACAATGAACTTGATAGTCAGGTCATTAGTGGAGCTAATGAGTATGAATAAAAAGTGTCAAATCACTGTCAATCAGGCTATAGTCCTGGAAGATTGTAATAAATCAAAGGAATAAGTTTGTGATTGAAGATTAGCCTAAGCCTTAATCTAATATTGAGTCACTTGAAGACATGTTTGGCCAGCAAGAAGGAAAGTTTAAGAGATCTACACATCAAAAACAGCATGGTCTAGATGAATGTGAATTTGAAAAGGTTTTCATGACTCTAATGAAGTAGTTTAAAAAAGCACCAAATGATCATGAAAGATATAAATTAGGTTACACTATCAAGTAGACCTAAAAGAGAGTTAGATGGACCATTAAAAGGAGTCTCAAGTGATTCAGTTGCAAAGCACCAAATGATCATGAAGGATATAAATTAGGTTGCACTATCAATTATACCTAAAGGAGAGTTAGATGGACCATTAAAAGGAGTCTTGTCTAGTATAGGTCCCATGAGTGGTAAGTCCTTTTATCACCTTCACAAGCAAATTTTATTTGGCAAACATCCATCATATGGTCACTTATTCTCATGTAGTATATTTGACTCAAGAAACATTATTTTTGATACTATTAGAAGAAAAAGGAAGTGTTTCCATCACCTCAAACATGTTTTTAGGTATGTACATAGTAGATTGGGTGTGTTGTTTTAGTCTTCTGTTTGTGGTTTTCCCTAAATGCCTTTAACATAGTGTGTATTTGTATCTTATTGTGTATTTGGTGTGATTTTAAAGTATTTGGAAGGCATATCAGTTTTTAAATGTAGAATAAAAGTGACTCTATTTCCCAATGGAAGGACAAGGCTATTGGTCTATTAGCATTATAGGCATACTACCCCCTATGAATCGCTAAGAATATTGACTAGATTTTGAATTCAAGTTAAAATTGGTCACATCCTCTAGAATGAAACATTTTAGTGTTGTCAAAATATTGTCACAATATTTTCATGGTCTTCATATGGTCATATTTATCCTTATGCAGCATTTTCCAAGGATTCATCTTATGTTCACTTGTCTAGTCTTATGGGTCAAGTACAAGGTCTTGAAATTTTCAAACATGGTCAAGAGTTTAGTATGGTATAATTTCATTATAAAAGCTTATTGATCCATAATTAAGAGAATAATATCATACACTAACCTTTTATTTAACTCTCGTATGAAAAAATTCAATTTGGCAACCTTTTGGCCCATGTAGAAGAGTTGAACATACCATTACAAGAGTAAAACTTTTAAATAAGATTAGAAACATCCTTGATGTCAAAAATAGGGCAAAAAATGTTTAGGGATAGTTAGATACTGACAACATCTACAATTCAATTCCTAAACTAAACAAAAGGACACTTTAAAAGAGCTTGTCCAGCCTTACAAGATTATATTTAAATTGAAAATGGTTTTTACATGTCCTTTAGTCTCCCTCGTATTATTTTCTAGCTTTTGAAACAAGTTTTTGGTCAAACTAACACTTCAATCACTCTTTATCCTCCATCATTTCCTTCACAGGCTCAAAGAGGCAAATTTGAACTCAATGGTATGGATGTGAGAGAGAGAGAGAGAGAGAGAGAGAGAGAGAGAGAGAGAGGGAGAGAGGAGAGAGAGAGAGAGAGAGAGAGAGAGAGAGAGAGAGAGAGAGAGAGAGAGAGAGAGAGAGAGAGAGAGAGAGAGAGAGAGAGGAGTTAAAACTTTGGCCATTATTAGGTTTCCTAGTAATATTAAAATAAGTGGATTTCATTTTCATATTGATGGAATCTTATTTATGAATAATCACTAAGAGAGACAATAGGTCACTATGTCCTATCCATCAAAGAGGGGTCTATTATTGTATCTATTTCTCCACTTTAGAATTTGATGGAGACAAATAATTTTGAGGGATGTTTCTATAGTTAAAGGTTATCCTTTTCATGTGGGTTTCATTATCCAACTGATCTCCATGAAGTGTCTTCTATTGGTGAAAAATTACCTTGGTGTATAAGGTGTTCCATTAAATCTTGATGCATTTTTTTTATGAGGTGTTGATCACTTTCATGGGTTTCTAAAACTCCATGATACATAAGAACCTCCTCAGTATCCCATAGTTCATGTTCCCTCTCTGGAGAATCATCTCCTTATTTTTAGTCTTAAAGAAATGTCATATGCCTTGCTCTTGAAATGCATAGTATAGTTCACAAATGATCTCCCACTAGTCTAAGTACCATTTTTTATTTGAATAGTCATGAGAAATTAATGTATAATATGTTTGAGGATAAATAAAGTTTAAATTATGGCTGAAATTTTTAATCAAACCATGCTTTTAGATAAGGTTATTAAATACTTGATTGTGTATATGGTCTATATGGACTGCAAGGTGTGTTCCAGGTGGTATGAGGCATTTTCATAAGCCTTTTTATACCATTATAAAGTGATAATAAGTGAGAAGTGGTTTGAAAAGTCTAAGGACTTAAGGAAGTGGCTTTGTAGCCTATACAAGTAGTGACTTTTAGGCCATAGGCCTGTAGGTCCTCATTTTGGATCCAATCAATATCGAATCAACATAAAAGTGAAGATTCAAATAAGAAAACCTAAATTGAAGGAATATAAAGATAGAATACCAACCATAGAATATTTATACCACTTGAAAAACATGATACTGAGTCCATAATCTTATAAACCTACTCACAAAACTATGTATACAATGAAGAAGGCATATAATGTTGGATGCAAGGGTCTAAGAATGTCATTAGATAGATTATGAAATATATTGGATTGTGAAATAAATACATTAAATTTAATCCTTAAAATCATCATGATACATTGAGAAGATCAATCTTTAGGATAAGCTCAAGAACCAATTATCAATCTCTCTCCTAATAGTCACCTACAACCTAGCTTGAAGAGAAGGTCAAATACATGGTAATTGAGTTTGGGACTTGTAATATAAATGAACAAATATAATTAATTGTTTATAATTCAAATTATTAGAGAGGGAAGGTTTGGAAGAGATAATTGAGGCAACATCTCAAATACCCATATATGCAACCTTCTAGCACTTACAGGTTGATAATTGAACAACTAGCATCAATCTTAAGGAGAGGAGGCAAATTAAAATGAAAAGATGCTCTGAGCCTAATTTTTGATATTAAATAATTCAAAATACAAAATAATATCAATGAATTTATTATAAGTAGAAGACCATTGAGACCTCTAGATGTTAAACATAGACCAAATAAGCACCTACAAGTTACAAACTCAAGATAGGTTGGTTCAAAAATTGAAAAAGAGGTAGAGGTGTTTAAAATATGTTTGAAACCTAACTATGATAGTAAAAAATTTCAAGATCATTGATAAATTTATTGGTATGATGGTGAGATATTGAATTCATAGAGTATATTCAAGATAATCTTTAGCACCTACGTGTTACTACATGAGGATAGTATGGTCTTAATCTTGAGTAAGGATCAAAATGAATATCAAGGTTATGAGGTATATTAAAATAAACAAATAGGTCATAATATGTGTTTAAGACCAAATGAAACATGAATAGGATTAACTATCACTATGTTCAAGTCTTCATACATAGTCAATCAACATACATAGGTAGATCTCCTAATCATGAGAGAGGTTGATGTTTTGAGGCTTTTATAGGCATGATCACACTTTGAGAATTGATACATAATATGTTTATGAGTGTACCAATAAATATATGGTCACCACATAGTCATAAAGGTAGTATATATACCAACTGTTTTGTCTTAGAGCTTGCTCACACCATTGGTAAGGTACAATCTTGAGACGTATGTTTGAACCCAAGACATAAGATGATCATGTCAAACACCATGGATGGCCCTGAAAGAAATACATATACATATAAAATGTCTCAATACACTCTCAAGTTTGACAAGAAACTTAGTCTTCAACCCAAATGGCCTTGAGAGCTAGTAAAGAGGTGATAGGTCTAAATCCTAAGTCCCTTGACTAGTACAATAGATGGATGTAGTAGGGTAATAATCACTAAAAAAGAATTTATAGTCATGAGGAATTTTTTTTTGAGGTGTCTGAACCTCTCCTAGAAATGAGGTTTATCTTTGAGGCCCAAAACTCAAATTTTATCTCTTTTGAATTTAAGAATGTTATGTCCATTAGCCAAGGAATAACTTCACATGATCACACCATCTCTTAAAATTTTCATGGGAAGATAAGATATAATAGGTGGGGGGTTGGTAAAGAAGGTTTTAAAAATTGAATGAGTTCAATTGGTGTCTTGTGATTTATGAATGATCGTTAAGACCCCAAATAGGTCTTAAACCCTCCTAAAACCCTGATAGTGACTAGGAAGAATAAATAGATATATAAATCAAATATAATGGAATATTTTTTTGCTAAAACCTTTTGTATTTTTTTTATGAATCCAAGGAGGTTATCCACATGTTCTTGGTTTGTACTTGAAATTGTATGGACTTCTATAAATGCACTATTTTTTTATGCTTTTAGTGTTTTGTACATTTTTTTGAGAAAGGGATAACTTCCCAATAATTTGATGAGGTAATTTTGGATTTTTCATAGATATTAAAGCAAAAACAATTTCACATGATATTCTTGATGTGGTAAAATAAGGCTCATTTTCTGAGTTAATCTCAAATAGGCCTAAAATGAGACTATGAGGTTAGGTCATTTCATGGTTTGTATACTTCCATTAGGTCTCAAGACCACAAAATTGACATAGATATTATTTATATCTTATGGAAAGTAAATAAAATTATTTTGGGTGATTTCACATATCTATGAGAGGTTTAGAGAAAGAAAATAAGGTTCTAGGTAAGGAGGCCTAATTAAGACCTAATTGAGGAGAGAAAAAGGTAAAAAAATTGGATATCCACTTAGAGTCAAGAAATGAAATTTAAAATTGGTTTTTAATTATATATGGGTTCATATAATATGCATTTATTTTTTTTAACCATACATACATTATCTTACATAAGGACGTTTATAGGTTTATAGGGATACAAAGAAAATATGCCTAGTGAGGGCTTGAGGAGCAAAATAGAGTCTTGGGAGTTTTTACAATAACCAAAATGGTTTTTCATAGGTATGATAACATATTTTAAGACCATCCATGGAGATATAGTTGATTTAAGAAGATTGAATTTAGTTTTAGGCCACTTGGACCAAACTAGGCATGAGAAATGAAGAGTTTCAAGACACCTATACACATGAATGATGGAATGTCAAATTAGAGGAGTTTCATAAGGAATGGAAGGTATCCAATGAGTTTTATGAAATTATTTCATGGTGAATTAATTATTTTGAATCCCATTTTTCACTCTTCTTATGTAAACAAGGATAGTTTCGAAGAAGCTAGTTGAGGTGTCAAGCCAATTTGTAACTCTTATGCCACATAGAGGGTTAGATCATATTCAGGAGTGAGACACATGACCTTGGAAGTTTTTTAGTCTATCTAATCATTCAATTTATTTTTTTAACTCAATAATTCACTTTTAAATCCTGTTATACTATGCCTCTCTCTCTCTTCACATGTTTCTATATAAGCAACCACTTTTGTCTTTGTAAATAATCCACATCTAGTATGGTGAATCCCTACTAATCTAAGTATTGATTTTGACTTTAAATAAAATATTTAAAAATAGTTTTTATTTATCAACTTATTTTCTTACTATGAATTAGTGCATAGTCTAATAACAAGTGATGATCATTTATCCTTATCTTCACCTTACTCTTTCATGTTTTGTGCAAGTAGTTTGCTCTCTCATAGGTCACATGAAGTGTAGTTAGTGTTTTTGTATCTATATAAATGTAATTAAGATTATTAGTGTCTAAATTTAGGCCTCTTATTCATCCACCTTGATAATTACATAACATATTACCTTGATGTTAAAATATTTATGTTAGAGAAACCTTGGATGCTGAGATCAATTTTTATGAATCATCCTTCATAGTGCAAGTTTATGGAAGTATTTTGGAGATTAATTTGGTGAATCAACTCATTAGGTTAGGTTTATTTAATGTTATATCTATCCCTTTTCATCTCCACAAGTTAGTGTCATAGGTGATGATTTTCAATAAACAACCAAGAGAGCTAGCCCTTTAATCTAGAGGTTTACACTTAATATAAATAACCCACAGGTCTAAGGGTAATCCCATTATTTTAATAAATTGGATTAGGATTGAAATACCTCTTCAATGGTTAAAAATTGAGTGACAATAAAAACCATTCAATGTTCTTGGCTAATCTCAACTCAGGAGCATACCATAAGCATCAAGTATATCCACTACTTAAATATCAATAAATTGTTGCACCCTGGGATTAGATGCCAACTGCATATGAATGTAGATCAATTAACATATAACCTTGAACTATATTTTATCCAATTAAGGAAACTTTTTTATACTTTATAGGTGTTAATCCCTATTGAAAAACTATGTAAGGCATCACATTACTAGAAGCACATGAGACCACAAAATAATTATGCATGTTCTTCCAAAAATATGTATCATTAACCAAAAAAATAGGTGTTTTAGTTTTTTCCTTTTGTAAGGTGACGTGAAAATAAAATGTCTTATTGGTTTATTTGCATTTAAGATTGGATAGTTATTTTAGTAACACATCCTTCTGGTTTGAGATTTGAAGCAAGTTAGACATCATAATATTGACCTTAGTTTTTTTAGGTTATCTACAATATGGTATTATTGGCTTGTCATTTTGTGGAGTTGTTATTGGGTTGATAATATGTAATGGAAAATATAGGGGTAAAGGGTTATTTCTCAAGTTATCATCAAGAAAAACTTGAGTGTTGTTTAGAGGAATAGAATAAGTCAACATAGTTTGAAACTTGCTCCTCAATTGATAGTTGTTTCCCCTTTGAAATTTTTTAAATGTGTGGACCTCATCTAAGTTATCCTCTAACTCATTATCACTTTGAAATGGAAACTTATAAGTCTCCAATACTAGTGTTATTCTAAGTTTATCTCCACTTTTATTAGATTTATTTTCAGGTGTGGTGAGTAGTTCTAAATTTTCCATCTCCTTTTGGAAGATGGTTAAGGCACAAATGAACATTGCACAATCAATTTCAACATGGTTGGTGGTACTATTTATCCTACACTATGTGGGTAGTTAAAAATCAACAATGTTTAACTTGTTAGAAGCATTATTGTTATTATTTTGGTTGTTGTTATCCAATGGGATAGGTACACCTCTATTATTTAGTCTCATTTTACACTATTTGTTGGTTCTTGTGAAGTTAAAATTATTATTTTATGGCTGGATATTTGTGTTTTGATTAGTGTCTTGAGGCACTTGTCTTGAAAAATTAATGATGTCATTGTATAACCTCTAAACCATATACTATAAATTGGCTACTTATGAGTTGACACCATCATTATGTGTGTTTATTTCCTGTGGTTTTGGAATGCCCATAAGTGCTCTAGCATTTAGAAATATATGGATAATAGGGTCTATTTTATTGTTAATAGGAATCTAAGTGTTTAAAAACGATAGGATAGTCTATAGATTGCTAGTAGAAGAAGCATAAATGATAGTGTTAGGCATGCCAATAGTGCTATTATGTATTATAATAACTATTTGTTGATTGTTTGGATGAATCAAAACATGATTGGGAGGTGTATAAGGATTATCAATAGGCATGTAGTTCATGGGTGTTAGATTATGAACCAGATTGGGTATCCCATACATGGCATGTGGGATTCGATTCATTAATGGTGTTTAGTGATAAAGATCTTGATTGATCATTAGGATCTAATTATAAGTATTTGATTAACTTAGTGATGGAAAAGGACCCATTCTTTATCCTTGTGGAACCATTTACTACTAAATGTTTATAGCCTCATTATATGCCAAAGATAAGAAAAAGAGGGTTGTTAGAGTTCTTATAAGGAACATGGATGTCATTCAGTCTAAACCCATTAGGTATGTTTGTATGGCATTTACTTGATTTGAGTGTATGGGTATTTTAACCTTTGATAGATTTTTTGAAAGCATGCATTGAAAACAATCATAGGCTCATTCAGCTCCCTAAAATCAATTGCAAAGTGATGATATAGAACAACCAGATCAATGGGTAATATAAAATGATTGACAAAGAATATTTATAAATCATCCCATTATGTAATAGATCCATTTGGTAGGCTAAGTTATCATGCATAATCAACCTCTCCCAAGGATTATATAAATAGCCAATGATATGCATCTTTGTGTTGAAATTACATTTAGATCAAGGCATATTTAAATGCTTGAATGTGATCTTGAACTTATGAAATATAGTTAGGAGTATGCTTTAGGCAGAACTTATCAGGATTCTTCGGTAAATAGTGACAGGCCCTAAAACATTCATAAGACATCCACCTAAACCAAGTGAAATGTGATTAATCACCATTGATGGGTTTTAAGGGGAAACAAATGGGTTGATAAATGGAGTTATAGTAGTAGGTGAGATATGTACTAAGTTTAATTATCAATTTTTTGGTTTGCCTTTATTTTTTGTTGACTTTTTAATGTTCACTATGCTTAAGGAACTACAAATTAACTCCTACAGATTTTGACTTAGTGGGTATCCCTCAACTTTCTAATTTAGCTTTAGGAATATGTGAGCATAAGTAATGCTCATAAGTGTTCAAGTTTATATTTTTACACTAAAATTTGAGTTTTGTGATTTTGCTTAGGTTTAGGCCATCCTTGTACAACCAGTTCTATTAATGTGTGTTTTAGCATGCACCAACTTTCTAGGCTCGCCTCATTGCTTACCTCTCTTAAAAGGAGATTTTGGGAATCTCTCCAAATTTTTGTCTACTAAGTCATGGTGTGCCAATATTCACTTAGTTAGGCATTGTGATGGTTATAATTCAATGTGACTTGTGCTAGTTTGAAACTTCATTTTAGTGGTTTTTAGGGTACTTAAACAATGTACAAATTTTTTCATTTTTATGTTGACCAAATTTGAACTGTAGTCAAATTGTATAAACCCCTACATATTGAAACTTTTCACAAGTTTCCATATATTTAATAGTGTCTCATGTGTATCTAAATACCTTGCCTATCCCTACTCTGGCCATGGTCTAAGTCCATCTTCCTCATGCTTGTCTAGTTAACCAAATTCAATTTTGGTCAACCCTTGTCAAACATATTAAAAGGTTCAAATTATCTTGAAAATGTCATAACATGGTCATTTAGATGTTCTAAATTATTCGTAAGTCATAAATTGGTCCTTTACCATGTCTCATGTGCAAAAAGTGTCATTTTGATCACATTTTGGATTATTAAATGACTTGTACAAAATTTCAAAGAAGCATATTTGCCAAAAATTTGGATTTAAATGTGGAGATTATAACATGTTAGTTATTAGTTAGATTTTAGTGCAAGAAGTAGTTTCATACATAAAGAGGTAGTTTTTCCTTGAAAATAGGCTATTAATATCACTTGTACGAACTTGGGAAGTCCAACTTTAGAAAAAAAATGTGGGATAGTGTATCTTCAACTCCATAAAGTCATTTAAATTCCTAATGTGCTGAGAAAAGGTCAAAATTTTCAGTTTTTACTTTTGTTTCATCTTTTTTGACTTTGCAAGCCAATAAAGGTCAATTTGAAATACTTGCTGGAAGCCATATAGTTGGAGTTTGGAGGAATGATCTTGGGGATTGAAAGGAATATGAGTTAAATTAATTTTAATGAAAATAAGTTTTATTTTCATATCTTATCCTTTATGAACCATCACTTAGACTCCAAGTAGCTTTTTATGCTTCTTCATCCATGAGGGGTCTCTTTTTTGAGCTAGTTTCAAAATAATTTGGTTTGGTCTAATGGATTTGATTGTTTAATATGTTTCTCAAGAATTATATATAGGTTTTCCCATCATATTCTTGATTTTTGAGGTTTCATGAGCTCATAAGCCTCTTCTAGGCTTGTTCTTGGTCATAGGTCATCCTTGGCCCCTTTGCTCAAAATATGCATCTACAGATACCTTGAAGAAATTTTTATATGTTAATATGAAATAATGTAAGGTTGTTTTATATGTTTTTAGTATTAAAAATGTATTTTAAGTGGTTTGAAAGCCTTTTCCTTACATATTCTTGCTTCTTCTATGCCTCTCCCTGTATAACATAGTCAAAGCAATCACCTATAGGCCCTGATGATGTCATGCTGACATTAAGAGAAATGTACTTATGCTCCAATTACTTAACATTGTATAATATGTATCAACATGATTAAGAGATCCTTTCCTAGGCTTGTTTTGGTCTTATATCACCTATACTGCCATGCATATAGCTAGTATACACCTACAAGTGTCATTTGCAGAGTTTAGAGAATATGTATGAAGGGATGGATTGGTTTTGGTATTCATGAAGATTTTGAGGTTTTATGTTATCATATAAGCATGTTCAAATCCCCTTGGTATCTCACTTAGTGTTGAGAAACCTTGCCAACCATAATATTTTGAGATTTGATCTCTTGTCTCCTAAAACCCAAAATAGAGGCCCTATAGGTGTTGGAATGAACTTATAATTTAGTTTAAAAGATCCTTTGATGATCCAAAATTAGTTAGCCTTGTATCCCTTGACATAGATAATGAATGTATAGAGTTTTAAGGGATGATTTAAAATGTATGGGAGTGTTCAAGATGCCCAAATTTGCTTTTAAACACACTTAGAATAGCTAGTGTCATTTACTAGCCTTGAGTACCAAATGTTGTTTTACTTTCCAAGTTGCATTGCAAATCATTTCACATGGTTGAATGGTCCCATGTGACATAATATAATATATATAACCTAAATACAACTTAAGTAGAATGTTACATCAATTTTGGCCTACTTTACTCACTCATTATCCATACACAGGCCTAAAAAGTTGCATCTACAAGTAGGGTTTTGAATAAATTGGTCTCAGTCAAGAAAGGACATAGTTTGAGTTCCCATTGAACAAGAAAGATAGGTGCAAGTGGAGTATGCATTATCTGATCTATATAAGGTTTCAAGAGGGTATTTTGAAAAATGATCAACCCTAATTCAATGCTTCAAGGCTTCCCTTAAGTTAGCAACACCTATAGGTAGGGTCTTAGGTAGGGGTATCCTAGTCAAAGACTTGGGCATTAAGTTGGTGTTAGTTTGAAGATTTACATGTGTGATTAAAGCATGAAGAGTTTATTGTGATATCAATAAATGAAAATGGGATCCACACATACATATAACAATCTTATAATAGGCCTAAAATGTACCTATAGGTCAATTATAGAAGTGTCTCAATCTACCTAGATAGTGAGCAAGTCTAAGACTCAAGATGATAGAAGCAAACAAAAGGAAATAGAAAAATGACTTAAAATATCCTTGATAAATATTTGGACATTTTTTTCAAATTTTAAACATAAAATAAACATGCAATATGCATCCTTGAAAAGAGAAAATATAGAGAATAAAGTCAAAACTTGTTAACAAAGTCTTGTGGGCTTAAGGACATAAGAGAGAGTGTGAGAGATTGGGGAGATAAATAGAGAGTGAAATCACCTTCACCATGGTTAATATAGTATCATATCACCATGATTATGTATAATGACTAGATAAAGGATTTTCAAACAAGGGAAAACATAGTTCATCTCAAGGCACCCCTACAGATAGTGCATTCCTCAAGACAGTCTTATCCTTTTGAAGCTTTGGAATGTCAAAACTTGGATTCAAGAGATTAAAATTGGTATATATCATCTTCATAACCTATATAACACCATAAAATGTTTTTTATGATAAAAATATGGAAATATGCCTCTATTATGTCTCAAAGGTAGGGCATTTTTCCCCTTACATAGACCCTACAAACTTGGAAAAGGAGACCAAAACATGAACCAAAGGGCCTGGTAACTTTTCAATAAGGTTTTTAGAGTTTTTATACACATGAAGCAACATTGGAAACCTATATATAAGCTCTTAGGTCAAACAAGGTGCCCTGGGCAACAAGGGTTGCAGTCAAACCTAATGGGCAGAGTTAAGACCAAGGGGCTAAAGGGGGAATCATATTCATTCCAAAGATGGAAAAATCATTAAAATTATTTGATTCATGTTTTTATAGGTACAATAGATGAATTTTGACTATCATCAAGTAGGGGAATCCATAATAAGGTCATGGGGGGCTTAAGTTACAGTCAAGCCCAAAGAATAAGGTCTAGGCCTAGTTTCAAAAGAGGGGTTATTTTAATTTATAGATCCTAACGATCTATTATAATTATTGAAACATGTTTTTTGGATGTTTATGAAGGTTTTTTAACCTTAAACTTATAGATAAATCTAGTAAGAGGCCTTGTTGGCTTGAAATGAACTTAGACCTCACATAATGCATGGTAATGACATGAGTGACCAACTTAAAATGCTTGTAACTTCTCCAACACTTTGCATGGGACCTCAAAATGATCAAGGTAATTAGGGAGGGTCCTTAAGAATCCATTATATGAATTAGCTTATAACTTCAATGTGGGAAATTTATGAAAAAACATTAAAGCCTGAAAGTGTTTGAAAACCTTACAAACCCTCCTTAAGGACCAATTGGGGAAATATTGAAATTGAGTCATCCATAGGGGTGTAAATTCCATGAAACAAACTTGGATATGTATATGACTTTCCAGGGACCTGACACATGTAACTGAGGTATACCCTACTTATACAAACAAGGTACAACAAAGCTTATTTTGATATATTTATATGTTTTTTAGGTCTAGAAGAGTTTCAAAGGATACAAATACATTTTTGAGATATATTAGGAATTATTATAATTCCTCATTTCCATTTATTTATCTATATAATCTCACAAGTGTGCCTACCATCCCTTTCATCTCAACTAGTCTAGTGGGCAGATAATGAAGACTTAGTGAAAAAAGGTAAAACTCCAATTGAGAAGCCTTTTAAATATTGAATGATGAACTTGATGACTTAAAAACTCTTAAAATGTTTAATTCTTCCTTGTACATGGATTATATTGTATAATTGTAAAGGGTTTGGGTACCAAGTGTGAGAGGTACAGGAGAAGGAGTTATTTGTGACTGTTTAAGATGATTGGTCATGGTCAGAGGAATAGGAATGATTGAAGACCAATCCAATACATGTGGAGACTTTTATTAACCCCTCCCCCTTAGATAAATCATCATAACTAACCATATTTAGTGGATAAGGAGTTTTTTTGAAGGAAAATCTTGAAAATAGTTTCTTATGTAAGCACAAGAGCATCTACACCACATATGAAGGAGTTAGACAAGTTAAAGGAGATTTGTATTTGTTTTCTTGTAGGACCTATCTCATTATATATTCCATGACTGTTATAACTCCTCTTTGATTTAAAAGTTTCTTAGTGACTCTTGAGCTTCACTTTCTCTCTCTCCTCTCATAATTGCTATAAATTATGGCCTTTTAGCTATTGTATTAATCTCTCCACCTAGGTATGGTTAATCCATACCAAAAATTTTCCTTGAAATAATTAATAATTTTGTTTTACCTCATTAAATATTTCACTAATGAAATTTTATGTTTGTTGTTCTTGTGTAAGTATATTTTGATTACCTTCACATGTTACTCTTCCTAGTGCCTTGTGTGATTTAAGAGATCTCTTTTATAGGTCAACAATAAGTGTCTAATGTGGATTATAGAGGTAGTGAGTATCTTATTCATTAGTTTTTATATAAGGCCTATTGTCTAATTCCTCCTAGCATATACTCTATCTAAGACCCCATGCTTGAAACATTGATGTAGAAGAGGAGTGTTCCATTAGATAAAGTGTATGTGTAGGCTTATCTTTAGCTCTATGTGCATTGTAAGTGATGTGAGTAGAGAAACTATTTGGTGTATCACCTCCCCTATATTATATTCATTTTTAGTTATCATTCTCCCTTTTCACCCCCAAAAAGTTAGTAATAGGTTTGAGTTAGAGTTATACATCAAGGGAACTACCCCTAATCTAGAGATCCACTTCAACTTTAGGTCACCCACATCCCTGAGGTGGTTCCATTGTGCCACTTGAATGAAGAGAGACTTTTCATCTCCTCAAAGGGTGAAATTGCAAGTGACAACATTTTTTTTGTATTCAAATAAGGGTTTTGTGCATGGGTTATAAAATGATGAAGTTATTGTTAATTAATTTACTAAACTATGAGATTACAATGAATAAAGTAAAAAAACCAACATTCAAAACTTTCACAATAAGTAATATTTTCATAAGGTTTCATTTAATGATTACGGTTCATTTTTAACCTACATTCCATTGACGTTTATCATTTAATAAATTAAATGATATTAAATGCAAAAAATTATTATAAAATAGATGTTCATTTACTTCCAAATTGTTAACCAATTTCAAATCAACATTCTAGATGTTCATTTGTGGATTTTTAGCTGATTTTAGATTTGTTCATTCCATTTTTTAAAGATTTTTTAAGATGGAAATGTAATGGAGAAATATAAATAGCATTAAGATGAACATTATGATGCACATTATTTCCAAACCCTATCTCTAAAAATTGATAAAATAGAAGGAAAAAGACAAGGGAAAAGAGGAGAAATAAAACCCTATAATATTGATGACAAATATGTAGTTGTGAATTAATGAGATCCACAAACAAGTGACTAGAATAATTAGAAGGCATATAATCAAATCCACAACAAGTGAATTTTTATAGGAGAAGCAGATAATGAAAAACACAACATCCAACACCATATACATGTAAAAATGAAATCATGCAATCTTAAAGTCTTATATTGATCAATAATACATCATTTTATAATAATATTCAAATCCATTACATTCATTCTCCTAAAAATTTTCCATTATAATGGAAGGAGATAAGATGAAGTATATAAAATAAAGTAAAATTACAAAAATATAAGTTTGATTATAAAATTCTCTTGTGGAGGAGAAATTTCCAATCGTACTAATGTCTAAATGAAGCAATATATAGGACACCACTCTCCATGGGGGAGCTTTTCCCTCCAAAATATCCAAAAACTTCCACTAATGAGATAAACTGCCTCTTCTCTTCCCAAATTCACCACTTTCACTATTCATCCTAAAAAATAAGAGTAAAACACAAATTATAACCTGTAATTAAAAGTAATGAATAAGAAATTCACCACCAAAATGCAAACACAATTTTTCATAAGAAAAATTGGCCAAAATTATAAGTATCATAATGATTATAATCAAATCAATATCCCAAAAAATCAAATGGTTTTTAATTTGGACAAAGTATGCCCAAGATATGGTTAAAAACCATTTGTTACTCTAAAATGGCCTAGATAGTATTATCCATGGTTATCCATGCACTCAAGAATCTACTTTCACATTAATGTTCACCACTTTAACACTTTCAATTTGGAATTTCTAATTAGGGTTTTAAGTCTATATTAGAACTACATTTACCTATATCATCATCCATACCTATTTTCAAAATAAACTCCTAAAAACCATTAGATGGTTTAAATTTCATGTTAGAGAGATTTGTTTTTAGTTGGACATAGATTGGTTCAAGGAAATCTCATTTAACATATGGTGAAGGGAGATTGACATTGGTGGGAATTAAACATCTATGGAATATTGAATGGAGGGGGATCAAGGGTCCCTGATCTAGTCAAGCCTTATATGAACATAAATTAGCACATGCTAATATATGCACTTAGATCTCTGAGGTTGGGCCAAACCAATCAACTTAGTGGAATATGATGGGTAGCCTAAATGAAATATGATGAGGCTAGACCTGAGGGAAAAAGAAATGGGATATGAATGGACTATATTTAAAGGTTATTTATTTGGTAGGGAATAATGTATAGGGGTCCTACTAAATGGATTACATGCCTAAATTGTTCATCTAAGTATTTAAGATGGCTAAGGACAAGAGTTGAGTTATAGGTAGAAATAAAAAACATCAGTATAATCCTAGAACCAATGTCATTCTAAAGTGCACTTACTATAACAAGAGCAAGAAATATAGGAAATGGACTATAATTATGAGGGTAAATAGGATCAATGAGTGTCATACAATGGTAGAGATATATAGGTTGGTAATTAATAAACATATAACTTGTTTTGGATGTATTAAGATAAGTGCTTGCTATTTTCTAATGTGTGATTAAGGATTTTACTTCCACTTATCTTATAAAGGCTTTGCTAAGTAATTGTTTTGGCATTCTAATTTATCTTAGTAGGGATATGATTGTGATTTGTTTTGGTGCTTTAATTCATATTTTCAAGGCATTGATACTTTCCCTTGTCTTGGTAAGTTTTTGATTGTTGATTGTTTTTGTACTTGTACTTGTGCATGTTTTGATATGGTTTTTGAAAATAAATTGAAATTAAATTGATTTTTGAAATAAAATTAAAAAAATAAAAGTACTAAAAAATACTAAAATAAAATAGAGAGAGAGAAAGAGGTGATTATTTTTTTATCATTTTCTTGAGTTTTTTGGATGCATGTAATACTGAAAAGGAAATCTAGCTTAACAAATGCAACTATTGATTTCTTAACCTTTCTAGGTGTAAAGTAAATATGAAATTATTCTTTTGTATTTTCAGATTTTATATGAATGGATATATTTTGAAAAATAAGGTTTTATAACATGTAAGTAAATTCAAAATTAAATCTAGATCATAAGAAGCAATACTAAAAATTATCTTGGAATTCTCTTTGTAAATACAAAATAAATTGAGTTTTGGTATTTCTAGGTGGATACACTCTAGGTTTGGAGGATTTTTTTATTGAGTAAAAAAAATATTTAAAATTTATAATTTTATGAATTAATAAAAAAAAAAAAAAAAAGTTACTAAAAAAAATATAATCAAGATCATAACATCTATTGTTTACCTAGTCTTGACTAGGATTTTTCAATTGCTAGTATGCTTGTTTATGTGCGAGCAAGATTTTGATTTGAAGATAAAAATTGATTGTGATCATAGATGATTTTTTTTAGTTTGTTTTATAACATTCATCTATGGTTTGGATTAAATTATTGTGTTGTAAAATAGTCTATTTGAATGAATAAAATAAAATAAATAAACTAGTTGCTATTTTTGTCTAATGATTGGAGAGAGAAGAATTATTTTTCCTATCAAAACTTTTTCTTTTCAAAATAAATATTTAAACTATAAAAATAAAATAAAACTAATCTAATATAATATACTAAAAATAAATAAATCTAAACTATAAAATCCCAACTTGATCATTGTTGGGAGAAGAAATGTGGATAAGAAAAGTTACATAGGATATTCTTTGAATATTCATGCATTATATATGAAATTGTCAGCTATAAGTATTTTGTCCTATCCTCTCAGATTGTGAAAGGATAAAATATGAACATTATCCTAATTTTGGTATCAATGTATGAATAATTATATGAATATTCAAGAACTATAGTGACTATAAATATGTATGCTTGTATGAAGAAGTTGATGACCTTTTGCTAAGATCAATATAGACTTTATGGTTATGGTTACTTATCATATTTATTATGTTATTACTTGTATGTGTTATCATGTTTAATTATTTGGTTTAATATATCTTAAATTAATTTAAATACTCTATAAATGTAAATAAAACTTTGGTTAATCTTATTTTCTTTCAATCACACAATCACTCATTTCTATCATGCTTCTGGTAAATATGAATTATTTGCACTATCCTATACAAACTATTAAAACTTAGATATCCTCATCCTTAGAAAATTTTATTGAGATAGGAATATATAATAATAATGGTGTGGTGAGCATGGAAACACTCCATCCAAAGGAATCTATGCTAAGATGGTTACTGGGATAATGATATATTGAAACCTAGTTAGACCAAAAATTATGGCACTTCACAGAAGAAGAATCCAAAAGGATGGGTATCACCATGAGTGAAATAATTAAAGGTAATATATATGGTGAAATATATGATATTTTATGGTTAAAAATACATAAATTACTAGTTTATTGGTTGACAATATTGGAGTTCTATTGCTTCCAGTTAGTGATACTAGAAACTAATTGTATGAGAGTGATAGACTATTGGGTTGCCACCACTATAGATGGATACACTAATAATTTAATATTATAAGGCTATATACCATTTGAATCTACATAAAACCACTTCATTTGATGAATAGAGGAAATTTTTTTATAATGACTACCTCTCTTACTGAAGATGTTGGTGGTGGAAAAGGCCAAGGTGACTACTCCAACCAATATGGAGTAGTCACTTTAGGTGAATGGGGATGTGTGAACATGATGTTGAATGATGGATGGATGAGTGATTATAGCTTGATATTTAATCTAGAATTTATATGTGAGGGAAGAAGAGTTAATAGAAACCTCCAGATTTAGAAAGGGAACTTCAACAATAAAACAAATGAATACCCAAGTAGCTATGAATAAAAGTAAGAATAATAGTAGAGTAGATGATGAATGAATGTGTAGAAGTGATGAGTGAGATGATGATAAAATTTCAAATAAATATAGTGATGTTGGATGCTAATAAATAGAATGAGAATATTAATAATGAGTAGAATAAGAAACATGTGAAGAGGAAGATGAGAGTAGTTTAGGAGTAGAATAGATAGAAGATAGAAGTAGTGTGTAGCTACAAGAAAGGGTATTGATAGAATAATAAGAATTAAAAAGAGAAATAAAAATTAGTTTCATGTTAATCATAGGATCGATTGTAGTAGAAAAATAATTTACTATAAATAATTATTCACTAGAACTGTGCACATTCCTATAACCTAATCTTATATATCTTAATAGAAGTTTTCATCTAGTTAAGTAGGAGGAGAAGAGTTGGGAAAAACCATTTTTAGAGAATGTGAACCATTAGGGAACAAATATTCAAACAAAATAAATTGGGAAGGATTTAAAGTATATAATATTAGTTGAATTTTAATAACAACAAGGAAGCATAAATAAGTAGAGTGCATACAATAATTCCTCTGGTGTGTAGAGTAGTACGCAAGTAGGAGAACAAAGAATGAAATCCCCTCAAATAATAGATGTATAGAAGAATCCATCTATACTAGTCATTTCGATGAATAATTTAGGAAGATTCTTAAATTTGGCCACTTATGATGGGTCCATCAACCCTGATAGTACCTACTAACTAGCAACATGAAGTGGCAGGGTAAGGGTATCACTGATGAAAATTTACAAAAATGAGAATTAAAAGGAGATTTAGCTAGGAGAGAACTAAATTTCATAAACAAAATAGATCTAAAACAAGCAAGACCAAAATATGTGAAATATGGGCTTGTCATAGAATTTACGATTAAGAAACGTACTAGCCAGATAGTAGAGGACTTGAAGAAAATAAGCCAAAATTATAGAGAGTCAATCTTCAACTATGATCATAGATTTTTTGATGTAATAAATGAAGTATAATTTTACTTGATAGATAAAGAAAAAGAATCATGGTTTTTTGAATGACTACGAGGTAGGATTCAATTTACCACTACACAAGCTCAATATGAGACAAAAGTAGATGCTAAAGCTATTGTACTATGCATAGAATAGATTGAATATTATAGAGAAGATACTAATTATAACACTAAATTTGAAAACACATTATATGCTTTCATGAAAAGAATGTAACAATATCATGAAGTATAAAATCCTAAATTAAACCTATGGTGTACAAAGTGCAGAAAAGAAGGACACCACCAAAATGATTATCCTGTAGTAAAGATGGAATTCTATGAAATTTACCAAGTAGTAAGGCATGCCATGACACAATGCCATATTTTGTAGAAATATATCAAGAATACTCAAAATCTATATTATAATTTATGCAAATCTACTGATCGTGATGAGAAAAATTATAGATATTTGTAGGAACTTAAAGAGGGTATCTCTAAAAATGTGTTTGTCATTGTAGCATAGGAAATATCCTTAGTGAAGCAAACAATCCCAGGCCTAGAGGCTGATAAGAATTGTGTGACCCAAATGGGTCCATAGTAGATTTTGAGTTCATCATAGTACCAACCTTATGGTTTAGTTGGATGGACCCCTTCTTCTTTGAGTTAGACAGCCCCATCTCCTCAATACTAATATGAAACACCTTGAAGTTCACCCATAATGTAGCCATAATAATCTAATTGGACTCCTCCATATATGCAAAAATAATTTAGAATGAGAGATAATAATAATATTACCAGCATTGGAATTTTTTGCAGCCACAAGAAGGATACTAAAGCTAATATCAATCTAATAAAGGAGGAGGTCAAGGAAGTTGTAGAGGAGAAAACTATCATTGGAATCCTTTACAATGCTACCAATGTTGAGAGTGTAATCATGTCCAATTAAATTTCCCAATGAATCCATACAGATAATCATATTATGTATATTGTAGAGTCTCTAATCAGCATGATACAAAAGATTGACCTATTCTAGAGAAGTAGAGGAATAATAAAGATATCCAAAATGTAAACATGGTAAGTGTAGAACCTAAATAAAATGCATTTTTGAATTTTGTGACATGAAAAAAACATGTAGAAAAATTACTTCCTCCACTCAAGATGCCTCAAGATCAGTGCATCAAAAAAGTTAGACAAGACACATACATACATCTAGATACAGAAAAGAGATTTATGAACAAAGCTACATAGTTTCTAAAAAACATTAACAAATAAGAAACTACTAGTGGTAATTCTATAGTAATCAATGCACAAATGTATGGCCAAATTATGTTCATTATAAAATAAGCCGGAATTGTCATTTCACTCACGGATCTACTAAAACTTTTGATTACTCTGCATAATAAAGACATATCATACAACATCATGAATATACTACATAATCATTTGGAATGTGCATAGCATGGCCAATAAAAGATAGAAAAATTGGTCTGGTATGTCAAGATAAAGTAACCATGGGATGTTGACGTGTGGATTGATACTAAGGTTATTGGATACAAGTTCTAAATGTTGTCTTTTATTTTGGTAGCATAGTAAATATGATTCCCATATCCACATGGGAAGTGATTAGATGAGGAAATCTTAGCTACAACCCAATAACTTTGAGCTTAGATAACTATGGAAAAGTTGATCCTATTGGAAGATTGGAGGATGTTGATATAAAATTCATAGACTTATCTTTATGAGGAAACTTTGAGGTCATAAACATGAAAACTATAGCTATGCACTACCCTGTGTTGATAAGAAAAAATGGGTGTATGATGGTCAGATGACTATCAATACATTACACAACCAGTTTGAGGCACATCGAGGTGATAAGGTTGTGATCATTCCTCTCAATACAGTGCACAAGTTATACATAATTCCTACTAAACCAAACTCTCCATATGTTCCACAAAAAACTAGTTGGATGAAGGTTAATACTAAGGATAATCTAAATGATTTGCACATAGAATAATTTAGCTTCTTCTACTAGCATACCAAACCTCAACTATGGTCATTAATCACCCAAAAATTAAACACATCAAAATAATGGAAACCAAAACTAGTAGTTATGAAACTGATTGTAAATAAATTTTATATTAAAACACCTCTATGTCTACAAAATCTCCTGCTCACTCAAAATTTGATTTTCTATATCAAGCTGATGATCACATGTATGATTACATAGAACTAACAAAGGAATTTAGTTTACCCTAGGAAGTAGCTTAATCTATCAGTGGTGATCCAGATACTCATCTCCTTAATTGGGCTCATGATGACCATGAACTTTGACCCATGATAATGGTCTTTGTGAATGAATGTCAACTACCTATATACTACTTAATGGAAGACATTAATGATTTTATTCTATGCTTATAAGTCCATATTTTGATTATCAATCAATAGGTTAGCTCACTAAACTATGCCTTGAAGGGAGTTTCTTTAACCTGATGGCAAACTCATTGAGATAATCAACTTGAGTGGGATGATAGTTGTGAACTCATGATCAATAGATTTTAGCTACGATAATTCATCTACACTAACTAGCCATTTTTTCAAGAAGGTGAGTGCCTCAAGATTCATGTACATAAATGTGTTGAAGTTTGGGATGAGGAATGTGTGGCACCCAAATAATCAGTTCACATTTTCCACTATACACTTGCTATACTACTTGAAACATGGTATATGAACTAGTAGCGTAGGAGAGAAACCAAAGCATTGGGCACAAATGTAGAGTGATTTCATAGAAAATTTTATCTTTGAAGACGAAAATACTTTAGCTCATAATGAAATATAGAAACTCAAGTAATTTTTATGTCATGGGTGCATATAATATTTGAGAACCATAACAAAATCAACTACATATAAAAATGAAGCCTATAATCTTAATTTAGTACTTCAAAGTTATAAAGATGCTATGACTGAAGAACAAGCTTTGATGCAGCCTTGTCACCAAATCTAGGATGAGTCAAAAGATAGGAAAGATTATGATTTTTATTTGAATGATTTATTTGAACTTGAGCAACCTATATAACCACTCAAGGACAATGGTGTAACACTAACTAAAGAATAAAATCTATGAAACATCCAAATTCTAGAATAAGAAGGGCAAAGGAAGATCCAAGAATCTATGGATGAAGTAAAATGCAATATTTTTAGTAGCCTCTCAAGAAGCATGTTACTAGCATTAGAATAGAGGAGGTTAAAAAAATGGAAAGCATTGGTGACTATTAAATGGAGGCTAAAATTTCAAAATCCCTATAACTTCTAAGGGATTACCAAGGAATCTTTCCCACCAAATTCTCAAAGGTTCAATGAGTCAAACCATCTCCTATTTAGATGAACATTGAATTAAAGGAGTGTGCACATTTGATCAAGAAGCAACCATATAAAATCAGTCCCAATATGAAGCCAAAGTTAAAGGAATAATTGGATAGAATGCAAGATGTAGGGATAATATATCTAGTAGAAAAATCCAACTAGGTCATCCCAATGATAGTTTAGCCCAAGAAAAAATGAAAAATATGGGTATGTGGGGACTACCACATTCTGAACAATGCATGTGTAAATGATCCTTTTCCAATACCATTTATAGTTGAAGTTTTGGAGCCTATCATAGGACATGAAGCATACGCTTTCATACATGGGTTTAGTAGATATAATTAGATTCTAATTATAGATGAGGATCAATTTAAAACAACATTTTCAATAAATTGGGGTTCTTTTACATATAAATTCATGCCATTTGGCCTAAAGAACACACCTATAGTGTTCTCATGCATATTAGTTACAACATTCAAATATTTCATCCATGATTTCCTAGAAGTTTACCTAGATGATTGAGCATTCTTCTCCATATTCAAAGAGAATTTATCCAAGTTGCATTTGATGTTATAATGGTGTCAATATTTTTACATCACTTTAAATTTGAATAAATGTTTATTCTTTACACTTTTTGGTGTTTTTCTTGGACATGTTGTTTACAACAATGACATCTTGGTGGATCAAGCTAAAATCATAGTAATCTTGAATATTCCACCACTTGTTAGTCCACTAAAGTGTGTTCCTTTCTTAGGTATATAGGTTACTACCAAAAAATTATCAAAGGCTATACAATGATTTCATCTCCATTAGAAGCCTTACTACATAAGAATGCTAATTCTGTATAGACATTTGAATGTTAAGTATCTTTTATTAATCTAAAGCAATGACTTGTCACTACACCTATAATCATTTTCATAAGAGAGGATAAAACTAAAAATATTAAATAGAGTGAACTATGGTGGCCAAATTTATCCTAGGATGCACATCGAGCTACACAACATTATGATGTCTACCAATGTATAGGAAAACCACTCCAAAAATATGAGATTTTATTATAACCCCTATTAGCAAAGCATCCATTTGAATAGTGGGGTAATTATTTTATAGGACCAATAAACCAACCAGTAAAGTTCTATAAAGCTAGATACATCATTACTACAATAGATTATTTTACTAATTGGGCTGAAGTTTTTGCCACACTAGCTATGATGTGAAGGATGCAACAAAGTTTTTATATGAAAATATCATTACCAAGTTTAGATGTCTGATCAAATTAGTCAATGATAGAGGAATTAACTTATTCACTAATACTATCAAGGCCTTGACTAAATATTTTATGATTCCTCATCATAAAATCATTTCCTATCATCAACAAGCGAATGGCAAGGCTAAAGCTTCAAATAAGGTATCAGGGAAAATGATCACAAAAATATTTGATGTAAAGTGAGATGATTAGAAAGATTACATTCTTATGATATTATGGTCATATCACACAAATTATAAAAGGGAAAGAATATTTACACCATTTCAATTGGTGTATGGTCTAGAAATAGTCATGCCTATGGAGTATCTAGTACCCAACCTATGCATTGCTATGTTCATGAATTTAGGGGATTGGTAATCTCATACTAATTAGTTCCTAGAACTAAATAGGATGGATGAGTTCAAAAAAAGAGAATCATGGAAACAATAAATTCATAAGCAAAGTTAGAAATCATGGCATGATAGGAACCTACACCATAAATAATTTCACAAAGATTAGCCACTTTTGTTGTATGATAGCTGATTTAGAGTATTCTTAGGCAAACTACAAATAAGTTGGAAAGGGAATTACATTATAAATGAATTAAATCATCAAGGAATGGTGGTTTTAATGGATATATAGGGAAATGTATTACTAGGGTGAATAAATGGGTGTACGCTTAATCCCCATCCTCAATAATCTATTAATATCATTATGCAATCTGAGTGGGTACTAAGTAGCACCATGTAGATTAGGATTTATATATTTTGAAAGTTTTATGTGTGTGTTTATTTATTTTTTATTTCTTTGTAGATGATTTTAGAAACAACAATTGTGAAGTACATAGAGTAAGAATCGTGTGCACTAGACGTGTATAAGAATATCCATGTGTACCACTAGAAAAGTCAAATATGAGAGATTGAAAAATATTAAGTTTAAGAAAGATACCAAAACATCACATCAAAAAGATATCCATCAGATAATGGTGATCCACAAGAAGTAAAGGTAGGAGCCAAGGGTCGATGGATGTGATCTTTAACAAATTGGTGGCTAATCAACATTAACAACTTATACCCCTTATATAGACACCTAAAGGTATAAAAATGTAACTCCACACATTCACCAATGACTAAATAATTCAATGGATAGATGAAAAATTTATTCACCACATAAACCATTGCATTCAAGATGAGTGGAGAAATAGGCATGGCTTGTACATAGAAGATAAGAGGCTCTAAATCTATAAAAGCTAAGTTTGAACTGCATGTTCACATTTCATTCTTAGCATATTTTTGAGAGATATAACTATAAAGAGTTGAACCATTTCCATTATATATATCATTCATAAGTAGTCAAAGTTATTCTCATGACACTATGGATACCATGCCACTAATTCAACCCCTCTATAAAATCACAAAAGGAAGCCATGGGTGTTTACATGGTGCTTTGGCAGACCAGATACATGATTATTATCCATTTTAAAATCTGCATGAAGTTAAATAAAATCTCTTCTAGCCTGACCCTATTAATTTTTCATAATCACTCACCCTCATATCTCTCTGTAGATTCCACAACATAGACATTGATTGTCTAATACAAATTCCAACCTTTGGTGACATGGGAGAGATTGTTCAAGTATTAGTTGGATGATATAATGATGGTACTATCTATTTAGGACCAGATGAGATGGTGATCATCAATACATAGTCCATGGCATAAGCACTGGGAATGCTTTCACATGAAGACTCCTTATAGACCTATAAGACCAAAACAACTCCTATCTTGTAAGAATTCCTGGACCTATATGTGTGGGAAAAATAACGGATCCTGATTGATGAAATTTTAGATGAACCTATGCATATTCTCATCTAATGTATCACCAAATGATTTTGGTAGATAACCAAGTCTGCTAAATAAATACTAAGTGCATTAGAAACATCACTCAAAGGATGATCTACTAAAGTGAAAAATTCAACTGGATTAACTACTTTATCCAATAAGTGCTCACAAACATTGATAAGTGCCACACCACTCCAAGGTAGATCTTTTAGTATTAGTTCTTGATCCTTCTCCTTTTTTCACATATTAGAAATCACCTGAGGGGGAAATGCATCTAGATACAAAATATTGGCTAGCATAGTAGTTCTAAAACACCATATGGATGTAGTAATGTAGAGACCTTGCACATGAGGGTAAGTTTAAAGCTTGGTGGGAGGAATGTCTAGACCTCATCACCACACACCCCAAAGTCCCACCAGATGTCCTCTATTATTTAGGATAACATGCCATAGTCATGTTGTTGCCTAAGGTAATATTCATAATTCATGATCTACCATGCTCACATTTCAAACCACTTCTATTATTCATCATGATGGATATGGCATAGGATGAGGTGACCCAAAAAAAAGAGCATGTAGCTATGAGAAAAAAACTTTTATAATTAATACCATTAAGTACAGACATTCCTCTAGTGTAAAAATTAAAGCTAGCTTCTAGTTCACAATATCAAAAGGACAATCACAAAGAAGAACTTCATTCGGTGTCTCCTCCTCCAAAGCACACAACACATAACATGGAAACATGGAAGGATGTCTTCAAGGTGCCATAGATAGATGGCTCTTATGATCTCATGGAGATGGGAATTGATGCACATGAAGTCTACTAAGTCATGTTAGCAGACATGGTTGGAGAATATTATGAGGAAAAAGAAAAAGAGTTCTTTTTTTAGAAGGTGTTGTACACAGTGTAAATCTACAAGTAGGTTCTACCTAAACTATGGATGTAACTCCCAACCTATCCACCTTTCATTATTGCTGATATAGTCAAAGAAGACACATAATAACCTTGGCATCGCATGAACTTCTTTTAACCATTGACTACTCAAACATTTGTGCTTGATATCATCTTTGCACTCCTATTGAAGAGTCCATTAGAATAGCTTGTGCATAGGCCAAAAATGAGATGGGAGACCAAATTATCCCCTACCTTATAATATTTCACCTTTGGTACGTCATTCTATATGTAGGAAGTAAAACCAACTCCTAAATCTTCAACACTACCACCATAACATAGATTGGTCACCATCATCATAAAGAAACAACAGGTTCCAAGTTAATAAGTGTAACCAAATGACTCCCCACCATCACCATAGGCACAAGATGTTGAATAAATTCCATCAAAGTAGATCATAGCTAAATACAAATAAGCTATAATAGAAGAAGTTACCCATGTAACTGAATACAAGTGCAAAAAGGAAGAAAAGAAGAGAAAGAAAGAAGCACAACACAAATAGGAAATGTAACAAGCCAAAGAAGTGGAGGTCTCCAAAAATGCCAAAAATATAGAGTCAGACATACAAAAGGCTCTAGAGATGGCCTAACAAGCCCAAGAAGCAATTTCCACACAATAACAAGTACAAAAGGAGAAAGAGAAGAAGGAAAAAGAAGAAGAAAATGGCAAGATGTAGTAGACTAGGTACATCAACAGGATACAGAATCTACCAAGAAGAATAATAAGGAACATAATAATTACCTATGATAATAGTAAGTGGTGGCATAAACACAAGCCTAGGTGTAAGCCCAAGCCACATAGGAAAAATAATACAAGAAAGAAGTAGAGGAATAGAGGAATAAGTAAGAACAAGAAAAGAATTAGAAAGAAGATGAGAGAAATAAGAAAGAGATAGAAGAAGCTAAAGAGAAAAAAGAAAGAAAAGGAAGAGATGTTAGAAAAATTTATAAGCTTACCTATGTAGTATGCTTTTACCTATGATAAGTTAATTATTACCTAGGGTAGATATTAGTTACCTAGGCAATTATTTAGTTTTACTATTGAGGATATCTCAACCATATTTGTTTTCACTTACCTTTTGAAAACTAAAATATTTTAGTTTTCACTATTTGTATACATATGGAAAATAGTTTGCTTTCACTTAATAAACTATTTGCATTATTTATTCTAGTAATCTAATAGATTGCTTACAGAGAATAATATACAAAGAATAATCAAAGTTTTTCATTATTTTATTGTAGGAACTCTAGTTTAAGATTATTATGAAGTAATTTTTGGTATTTTAATTGAATTCCTATCCTCCAAGTTGATCATGTGAATCATTCACATGATTTTATATTTTTACATGGTTTCAGAGAATTTTGGAGCCTTCAGTTGCAATTTCTCTTGCCCACAATTCTTCTTAATCTTCATTTTTTTATAATTCCTATCCATTTGAAGATTAATTTTGATAATTTTTTAGATTCCACAAATATTTTGATTATATTTTATATCTCACTTTTATCAGAAGTTGAATTTGAAATTAAAAAACAAAGAAATCTCAAAGACAAAAATCTATATTTTTTACCTATATAAGAATCCCTATAGCATGCCATACAAGTATAATTTGCTAGATTTAAATTCATAGGAGCATCTGATATCAACCTAGGCCATAGCATTTTTCAACATGTCATACACTTTTTTGGGAGCATTTTCCAGCATCTATCTCTAAGTAGTTTTTAAAATTAAAAATCTTCAATAAATCTTTGTTTTAGGCCTTATAATTTCAAATCTAGTTTTGATTTTTTGTGGAGGTCTATTTTACTATTTACTAGCCCATTCCAAACTAGGTTTTACAGCCTTGCATTAGTTTATACAACTCTTTGGAATAATTTCCCAAAGCCACTTCTAAAGCACCTAAGAGGAATTTTTTGAAGGTTTATCAAAATCCTAATTTTTTGGGGTCTTAAAATACCTAGAGAATATCAAAGAACATATTTTTTATTGGTAAACCCACTTCATCCTCCTCCACATGTGTGAGTTGAGTTTGGGCTGGTTTTAGTCATTAAATGCTCATTAGAAGTTTTTAAAAGTCAATTTTTGACTTACATTTTAAAATTTTGAAATTTTCAATATGGCTAATGAAATTTTATTAAAACCTTGCTTTGTAAGAGGTCTTGAGTTCAAATCCCATTCCGTTTTTCACAATTTTTTAGTTTTTACAAAAAAAATTGTAATTTTTTTTGTGAAAATCATTTATTGGCCACAAATTTTAGGCTTGTAAAATGTAATGTTTTTTGCATTATTTTTCCAATAAGTGACTTTATATTGTAATAGGAGGGGTCTATTTTTTTAAAGAAATTGTACGTAGAATGTCTAAATCATTTTTGTAAATGTCTTCTTCATCTTCAAGGATGGTTTATTGATTATTTGAGCCTTTCAACTCCATAAATTATAATGTTTGGAAGCTAAAAATGTAGTAACTTCTTTAGTCAAAAGGCTTAACACCCGTGTGACATTTAGCACTAAAAAGGATAAGTATGCATATGATTGCAAGTAGGATGAGGCACTTGGATTGATTGGCCTAAATGTGTTAGATAATATTCAATTCCACATTGCAGATGCTAAAACACCAAAAGAGGTATGGGATAAGTTTACAAAAATATTTGGCAAAGTAAATGAATTCAAAATATTACAGTTAGATGTAGAATTAAGTGCTTTATCTCCATAATGTTTCCTTTCCATAGATGAATTTTTGGTGAAATTCAAATTCATTAGATCACAGTTGAAATTTGGTACTAAGGATAAAATTGATAAGGAGTGCATCTTCATGATTTTGTCTAAATTAAAAGGACCATATAGTGTATTTTCCTCTGCTTTTTATACCATGATGGATACATTAGGTGATGAATTCAAATGGCCTTATTTTTAAATTTTTTTTGAAAGACTAACTAGAGAGAAAACAAAATTGATGACCCTAGATGCTCTACCTAGTTCTACTCATTCCTTAGTGGCTAATACCTCAAAAGGAAAGCCCTCAACTAAATCATATAAAAATTTAATATCTTCCAATAAATCTACAGACACCACTACACAATCTTCTCAGTCCTCTAAGAACAAAAAGTATTTTAAGCAAAAGAAGAAAACTTTTGGTTCTTGTAACTTTTGTGGTGGTCCTAATCATGATGAAAGTAGATGTTTTAAAAATATGGTAGCATTAGAAGAAGCATTGAAATAACACAATATTTATGTTCCATCTCCATCTTCCACTCCTTATATATGGAAATGAAAAGAACTCTCAGTCATGGCAATATCTTCATCACATGATCAGTGGATTTTTGACTCAAGTGCTTCTCATCATCTCATACATTCTCAAGATCTCTTGTATTTTATTATAGATTATAGTACATCACATATTGTCATGTGGAACTCTTCATAGATTGATGTTTTGAGATCAGGTATTATTCAAAAATAGGATGGTTATTTTAATAATGTATTACTTGTACCTCAAATATCTTCTAATCTTCTCTCTATGTACCAAATATGTCATTTTGGTACTAGTAAAACTATGAATTTCACTCCACATAATGTTATAATAAGAGAATGTTATGATCCTAGTGAGATAGTTGTTATAGGTATAGTAGAAAGAATTTACACTTTTGATAAGTTTGAGTCTTCTTTTAGGACTTCTAGTTCTTCACTTGTAGCACATGGTGATAGTCTTAGCAAATTGTGGCATGAAAGGCTAGGGCATCTAAGTTTAGGTTATATGAAAAAAATGATTTCAAAAAATCTTGTAAATGACCTTCCTAAGGTCTCATGTAATGATGGAATATGGCCTAGATGTCTAGTTGTTAAACAACACTAGGATCCATTTCTAGTTGGTAAGGCCACACATGAACATGTACCCTTAGATCTGATTCATAGTAATTTGATGTCATTTCCAACTCATTATTTTTAAGGGAAAAATATGTACTAACATTCATTGATGATTTCACTCATAAAACTTGGGTATATTTTCTCAAGTTGAAAAGTGAAGTATTTTATACCTTCAAGGCTTTTAAAACCTTTGTTGAAAAACAATCATCTCTTCCTCTCAAAAAGATATGCATAAATAATGGGGGGGAATATGATAGTAACCTTTTTTTAGATTTTTGTATTGAGCATGGCATTAAACATTAGTTTACTATACCATACACTCCCCAAAACAATGGTGTAATAGAGAGGAATAATCGATCATTGTGTTGGGTGAATATTTTGTCACCAGATAACTAATGGGAAAAATAGGTGTTTCAACCATAACATAAGGAGATTGATCAGTCGAATGTGCAGGTTTACCACATCAAAAGGGGACAAATCTCTCCTCTCATCAAGGGGAGGTTCCTTATAACTATAAGGTACTGTATATTGTATATATATAAGCTAAAAATAACACTCAAGGGTAGGACAAAACCATCCATTTATATTTTTTCAAAGATGATGTTCACAGACAAAGGAGAAATCATGGGTGATTGTTAGAGGTACTTCTCTTTTTTTAGAAGTAATACTCAGTCAACATCCAGATTCCTTCTTGGGTAGTAAAAAAAACTGAAACAAGGTGCAATAACTAGCAGAATGAGGTGTAGCACAAAGTCTCCACCTCAACTGCCAAAGAGTGAAATATATGAAGGACAATGGGGACACAAATTCATCCCAAGATATTTTACATAGAAATAAAAAACAAACATGCTAAAGACAATTGTGGTAGCACAAAGTCTGTCCATAGTCAGCTTCAGGACACCTTCCTGATTACTTTCACTAGTTCTGCTTATTAAATTAAATAGACAAGAATGCTTCTAGGAAATTGACATAAGAAAAATTTCCTAAATAACATAAGGTATTCTAGCATAAAGTTTGAAAGGTCACTTATTTTCTCATTTAAATAAAGAAATATGATTAACAATTTGAGCTCAAAGTCTCAAGAAATTTCCTTTCAATTTGGTTAGAGTTTTTCTTCTATGACCAAGAGATATCATTAAAATAATAAGAGAGATTAAAATATATAACACTCGAAGAAAGACTTGGGCACTTTGTTTCATGGAATGGCCCATGCTGCATTCAATGCCTTGAATGCATTTTTAGTTCTGTCAAGGGGCCATGCTGGAATAAGGCATTGGCCTTAATTGTGGAGTGTCAATTCATCTCAAATGTCTCCTCCAAAGTATGGGCCACCTAGTCCTCTTCTTGATGTTTATGTAGCTGTCCACTTCACCTTTACTTGATGGATAAAAATAGGCCATGTCTTTGAGTGCTCGCACTCTGAGATGTCCACCTGGTGGACTATTTCACATATTGGAATAGCTTTTGCATAGATATTTTTGGTCTTTCCCTCTTGTTCCCTCTTTTCTTAACACATTTTATCTCTTCCACATGATCTAAGATCTTGGGCTATCTCTTCCCTTTCTACAGGCTCTTTTGGCTTCTTCTTCAGCTGGTTACTGAGTTTGTTTTAAGGTTCCATGCCATATTTGAAAATAAATGGGCATTTTATTACCTTAAATTTGACGTCTATGGGGACATCATTGGTCACTTGGTCATCTAAACTAATTTTAACCTTGAACCTTTAAACCTTTGAGGTGCATCAATTTAATGGTTCAATGGTTTGGGTGGTCCTATTGGCTCTTTGGTTTAATCACTTCTTTGGTTCAATCACTTGTTTGGTTCAATCACGTTCTTTCCTCTTTAGTTGAACCATCTCTTCAAAATTGTCTCTAGAATCTTCCACTTCCTTCCTTCGCTCGAAGCTTCCTTCAACCTTTGAACCTTTGAACTTTGAACCATTTTGGTTCAAAGATCAATGGTTCATTCTCTTTCTCTGAATCCTTTGGTCCTTCAAAGTTTTTGGATCCTTTTCTTTTTTGTTGAGATCATTGAACCTTAAACCTTGAACTCTTTTGGTTTAAAGTTCAATGGTTCAACAGTTCAATCTTTGCTCTTCAAATCCTTTATTATTCTAAGTCTCTTTTCGTTAAGTAATTTAAAGCCATTGAACTTTGAACTTGCCAAAGCACTTAACTCTTTAAGTCTATTGATGTCGTTGAACCTTTGAACCCATTGAAACTTTAAACCTTTGGAGGTGGGGTTCAATGGTTCAATGGTTCATTCCATTTGTTTGAGCCCACCGACAAGTCTTTTGATTGAATTTTGGCATTGAACCAGCCTTGAAATGCCTAATTATTGGGAACTTGTTTTTTTGTGAGAGCTCACTTGTTGAAGTCATTGAATCTATGAGTCCCTTAGCTGAAAAAGATTGAATAATTAAAGAATTGGAGCACTCAGAACATTTTTTTTGATAAGGGAAGAGAGAATTTTGTCCTGTAGGACCAAAATAGTTGATATGTTGTCTCCAAAAGTGAGTGACAGATTTTGGGAACAACAACTGGCTCCATTTAGGGAAATTCCATCGATTGTAAAAATAATTGAAGAGAGTATAAACCATAATCTCTAGTGCCTTAAAGTATGCCATTGGGATATGGATTCATGCTACCCAAAATTAAAAGCACCAAAAAGAAATGAAAATGAAAAATACAAAATAAAACTGAAGACTATACAAATATAAATATGTACAATTGATGTCACCTGATACTTCAAGGGTTGAAGTGCTTTAGATGCTGCCCATTGTGAGGTAGTGAAAAGGGCATGCCATCTTGATACTTTAGCAAGAAAATTTTTTCACCATTGAGCTAATGAATAGCAAATAGGCCTCTCCATAGGTAATTGAATTTCCCATGCATTCCCTTTGGTTCTCTTCTCTTATCCCATAATAGAACTTGATCTCCAATATGGAAATCA
Organism: Torreya grandis; assembly: GCA_037957365.1. NCBI lineage: Eukaryota > Viridiplantae > Streptophyta > Pinopsida > Cupressales > Taxaceae > Torreya > Torreya grandis. The sequence continues at coordinate 926,761 of JARHVA010005704.1, forward strand.
TGGGTTTTTGCTTTCTAATTGAAGAGTTTATTCACCAAACTTTGATGTGTAACAATTCAGTCCACCACCATAGTTCACTACTCATCTAGCTTAGTTAAGCACATGATCCTTTTGTTGATGGAGCTTTCATATGTCTGATCTTCGACTGCCTTTGCCAATTTTAGTGCTAGTAATTTCAGGGTGATTGGTATCTCTGCATTGAGACCATATAAAAATTGGAATGGTGACATACCTATCACCTTATTGGCTGTAATTCTATCTACCCATAAAGCATCAACTAATGCTTTATGCCATGTTCATTGGTTGTCATCCACCAGCTTCCTAATGATGGTCACCAAGTTCTTATTGCTCGATTCTTCTTGGTTATTCCCTTGTGGAAAATAGTTAGAAGAGTGGGAGAGGGTGATCCCATAATAAAAATAGAACTAGGTAATCTCATGAGAAGAGAAATAGGCTGCATTATCAGTCAAAATCTTGGTTGGGACCCCAAACCTAGAAATGATGTTTTCCTTGAGGAAATTGCATACTAATTCTGAATTAGCATGCTTGGCTAGAATAGCTTCCACCCACTTGGTGAAGTAATATATGGCTATGAAGACATAATCATGTCCAATTCTTGAAGATAGGTTTATAGCACCAATGAAATTGATTCCCCATTGCTGAAATGGCTCTTCTATTACCACTGGCTTAAGAGGAAAAGCAACTAACTTAGGTCTTCCAACAAATTGTTGGCACATTTCGCATCTTCATATCGATTTGTATGCATCTTGAAATAGAGTAGGCCAATAATACCTAGCTAGTAGAATCTTATGGGAAATTACAAGAGTAGAAAAGTGTCCTTCACATGCTAGATTCTGGAAGGACTCCAAAAGTTGGTTCTGCTACTCTTTATCCATGCAGTGAAGGAACACTCCATCAAGGTTCCTCTTATATAGGCCATTGTCCTATAGGAAAAAATTGGCAAATTTTAACTTGATAGTCCTCTTTTCTTTATGAGACAAGTGAGTAGGACACTTAGCATAAGTAAGGAAATGACCAATACTTAAATACCACTCATTTGTGGTGGAGACAAAGAGGACTATTGGCATGTGTTCAATTTCTTCTTCTTCATGCCCTATTTCTTCTGGTCTATTATCAGCAATCAATTGGCAGAGACCCCTTCCCCACACAAGCTTCATTAGATTGATAATAAGATTAAACTCTTAGATTTTATCAACCCAATTGCCCCTTTTGGTTCTAAAATCCTACTTAGTTAATATGGATTTAACTATGGTATTAGGAACCAGGGCAATAATGTGTGAATTGAGGATGTAAAAATGGAAGTGCTCTACCACCTTTACCACTACATAAGCATGCTTCTCTAGATTTGAATATTTTATTTCATGAGCTTTGAGAGGATAGCTCATGAAAGATATGGGAGATTCCACACTTTCTTTGTTTTATTAAACTAGAATTGTTGAAAGTGTGTGCTCGAAAGCATAACTATATATTGTGAAATCTTTGGTATAATTTGGACAAACTAGAGTTAGGGCATGGGCGATAGCTGTCTTGATGTCTTGAAATACCAATTTGCCTTCTTTAGTCTAGCTAAAAGTAGCCTTTCCCTTTATCATGTCCATAATGTGGTGAGTCTTCTAGGTGAACTTAGGAATGAACCTTCATAAAAAATTTACCTTTTCAAAGAAAGAGTGAACTGTAGTCTTACTTGCGGGTAGAGTAAGCTCTTAGATAGATTTGACTCTTTCTAAGTCAATATTTATGCCTTCTCAGGATACAATGTGTCTGAGAAGTTTCCCTTTTGTTACCCCAAAAATAGATTTCTTTGGATTTAGACAAATGTTATTTTGGTGACATCGTTCTAGCACTTATTGTAAATGGCACATATGATCAGGATGATGCTTGGAAAAGACTGTTAAATCATTAAAGTACACCATAGTAAACTTACCCATTTCATCTTTGAAATCAAGGTCCATTACTCTGTAAAAAGTAGCACCAACATTTATCAGGCCAAATGGCATTCTTCAATATGCAAAGGTGCCCCAAGGCATGGTGAAGGCAGTCTTATGTTGGTCTGCTTTTCCAACTTCCACTTGATTGTACCCCGAGAAGCCATCTAGTATTGATAACATCTCTAAACTAGTCACCATCTAAAGGACTTGATCCATGATGGGTAGAGGGTAATTATCCTTTAGGGAGGATTGATTCAAATTCCTAAAATCCACATAGAGGTGAATTTTGCCATTTTTTTCTCATAGGAACTATGTTTGCAATCTATGTGGAATGATGGATTGGGAAAATTATTCTAGCGTTCAACATTTTCTATATTTTAGATAGAATAATACCTAATATTTTTGGATTATACTACTTGGATTTTTGCTTGAAAGGCATTAAATCATTCTTGAGAGGAATTTCATGCCAAATTTTTTTTAGGCTTGAGCAACTTCAGATCATCATAGGAGTAGGCCAAAACATCCATGTAATGGCAAAGTAGGGTAGTAAATTTGAACTTCTCTTCAAGAGTGAAGCACTTTCCAATGTTCACCATCTTGGGATTTTCCTTGGTACCCAAATTTATTTGATCAAATTCTTGGGAGGAGTTTGAATCCATTTGTTGCTATTTAATGAACCTGTCATTCTTGTCAAATAGTTTCTCAATGGAAACCAATCCTTTGGGAATTTTATTCCCTTTTAGCTATAGGAATTCTTCACCTACATCTAAACTTGTTTTAGGGATTAATTCAAGTTTTTAAGGCTCACTACCTTCAAAGTGAAGCTATTTAAAGCTATCATTTTGTTCTAGAAAGGCGATGATTTGGTTGTCATCTTTGAACACTTGCCAATGATTGGCATTGTGAGGCACACTTGTTCAAAAGACTAGTTTGATAGTGTACCTATCTCCCTTAAAATCTTGGAGAGGAACCAAGAGAGTCATCAAAATAGCTAATGCATCAGTTCAGTCATTAAATTCTTCTAGGTACTATAGAGATACTAAAAGCATCAAAGCTTTTGATCTAATCCCAAACTAGATTGTAGTAATGGCACAATCTCTCATTTTTGGTTTGGTATAGGTTCTTGACCTGACAAACCACCAACTCAGCATCTCCTTTGGTGTGAAGGAGTTTGACGTCCCTATTTTGAGCAACCTTCAATCTGAGTAGTAGTGATTCATATTCAGTAATATTATTGGTGTTGTTGAACTGTAATTTATATGAAGAAGGAAAAATATCTTCCTAAGGAGATATTAGAACAATTCTGGCTCTAGAGTTGGTAGAAGAATAACTGCCATCAAATTCTAATATCTATGTCATCAAGAACTGTGCTTTTCTCAAATTTCCTTTTAATTGGAGGGGAGGATTCTTTTGCACTTGTACTATATTCTACAAACCCTTCTGCTATTCCATCTAAACCAATTTTTATATTGTCATTTTCAAAAGTTTCATCAGGTCAAATAAGAACATCCTCTGTAGTTAGGAAGTAATTACCTATGTTTGAAGACTTAAATAGAATTTGAGATTCAGGCATTGATGTTTAAGTGACAACATATTTTGCTTCCTTCTTAAGGAGCAATCTCTACATGACACCTTTGACCAGGATCCTCACTTCAGATAGGTCCATACTTAACTTTCCACCAACATCCTTGCAAAAAAAAATCCCAAGAAGAATGTTGTATGAGGCTAGGACATCAGCCACCAAGATTATCATCTTAATTCTCTTATCTGGAAATGCTACAAATGCAAATTGGGCATCCTTGATTTGTCTCAATAGTGGAACTTATTTGTTCTCAATAGAAAAACATATCCCAAAGGTCTTAGTTAGTGTGATTCCAAGAGATTTTTCCACTTTGGCAGGCATGACATTGTCAGATGCACCTGAGTCTATGATAAAATTGTTTAGCTAGTGTCCATTTATCAATAAGGAGACATAAAATGGTTATGTCCTCCTAAGAGTAGTAGGAGGAGTAATGACAAGGTTATTCCAAGTGGATTTGGGAGTCACCTTTGGAACAACTAGTCTTACAGGGATGGTTTTATTCTTTACACACTGAACTAACTTATCCAACTACTCAGGGTTGGATTGTAGGAATTCAAATTCAAATATTTGAATTTTGGTTTTCTTGACATGGTCAATTATATCAAATGTCTAAAATGAATTAGGAATAGGGGAATGTAGTTCATCCTTTTGGTTTTTAGGAGGGGGTACTGATTTGTGAAATTAAAGTTGAAGGCAAAGACGTACTTGAGGTACTTACTTTTTTAGGGATCACTGGGTCCTTTGATTGAAAAGGCAAAGTGGTTCCTTGCTTATAAATTGAAATTGTTGGTTGAGGTCACTTCTGTATTTTTTCCTTATCATCTTGATGTGCTAACTAGTTCTAGGACTAGGTGAATATAACATATGACCCATCAAATGCTTCACCTTTACTTTTAGGTTTATCCTGGTAATTCAAGAAACCAATGTTGGAGTCACCAGCTAATTCTTCTTGGTTTTCTATGAAGAGATCAACGTCATCTTATGGGTTCAACTCAAGATAGAAGGATAAATCAAATTCTATTTCAAGATATCCAATTTTTGAATTGGTTAGAGGTGCTTCAATGGCAAGTTTCCAATGTGGAGGAGGAAGATGATTTGGCTGCCCTTAATTTTTGGTAGTGTTGCCTTGATATGACTGATTGGGGAATGTCTTACTTGGTATATATTAATACAAAGGAACATATGACATCCCTTATGCCATTTACTTTTTGAAATATAGCAACTCATTTGCCAACTTTTGTACCATTTAATCAGTGGTGCATGTAGATGGATATTTAGAGGATGAAGAAGATTTGCCTCTATTACGATCTCTCCTTATCTTCCTCACAAATATGAGATCATCTTCCACCTCAATGGCCAAATATTGAGCTATAACAAGGTCTATGTGGCCAGCCCATCTCAATAGGAAACTCACTTCAGGTAGCTATGAATTGATGAAGAAGCATTTGAGATTCTCAGTTGTTGGTTGAGAAATTGTAGGAATCTTGTTCCTCAGCTTGTTGAACTTAGCTATGAAGTCCCTCATCATTTCATGAGGTTATTTCTTCATTTGTGTGAGCTGGGCCAGTAGGGCATGCACATCTTCTATAGGCTTGAACCTTGCTTTGAACTTGGCTTTGAGAGTGTTCTAGTCAATCACCATTTGTATTTGTAAATGATAAAACTAGTCTGTAGTAGCACCTTGCAATGTTTCCACAAACAGCCTAACTACTACATCTTCATACTCCATGCCTATCACACCATAGGCTATGTTGAAAGATACAATATGTTCATTAGGATTAACACTCCCATCAGCAATGAACTTGGGGAAATTCTTCTTTGAACTATGTAGTAGCTCATGTAGAGGTGGAGTTAGATTGAGTAGACCAAAAGAGTTATCCCAAGGGCCTTGAACTGCCATGATTGACTACTGAAGGGAGGGATAACAAATTTTTGAGGGGTATGTATTGATAAAGCTCTACTAATAGTATAAATGGACACTTTGCCTAGTAATGGAGACCTAACTTTTATAGGAGAAAAACTCTTGGTTCACTAAAAGTGAGATGGAGAAGGAAATAGGTTAAAATCACTTTGTTGTACCAACTCAAAAATAGGGTCAACAATACCTTTAGATCTCTAGCTTTGAGTATACCATGGACCTATTACATTGTAAAGTAAAAATGGAAAAGAAATAGAATTGCTTCAATTTGAAGATTGAGGCTTCAAACTACACATTCTTCTCCAACATAGTTGCCAAAAACTATTGGCATGGAGCTAGAGGAAAGTGTAAAAAGAAGTGAAACATTTGATCCCCAATGGCTCTAGTTTTGGAGACTATATTATATACTAAAAATGGATAAGGCTATAATGATAATGGATAAGACATAGGTGATGCTTCAATCTGAAGCTTGAGGCTTCAAATTGTGTAAAATGGTTGTGTCCGCAGCAAAGTCACCAAAAACTATTGGGTGAATATTTTGTCACCAGATAACTGATGGGAAAAATAGGTGTTTCAACTATAGCATATGAAGATTGATCAGTTGAATTTGCAAGTTTACCACATCAAAAGGGGATACATCTCTCCTCTCATCAAGGGGAGGTTCCCTATAACTATAAGGTACATTATATTATATATAAGCTAAAAATAACACTCAGGGGTAGGACAACACCATCCATCTCTCTTTTTTTAGAGATGTTGTTCACAGACAAAGGAGAAATCCTGGGTGATTACTGGAAGTACTTCTCTTTTCTTAGAAGTAATACTTAGAAAACAACTAGATTCCTTCTTAGGTAGTAAAAGTAATTAGAATAGGGTGCAATAACTAGTATAATGAGGTGTAGCACAAAGTCTCCACTTCAACTGCCAAAGAGTGAAATATACGAAGGAAAATGGGGGCACAAAGTCATCCCAAGATCCTTTACATAGAAATAGAAAAACAAACACGCTAAAGACAATTGTGGTAGCACAAAGTCTCTCCATAGTCAGCTTCAGAATACCTTCCTAATTACTTCCACTAGTTCTACTTGTTAAATTAAATGGACAAGAATGCTTCTAAGAAATAGATATAAGAACAATATCCTAAATAACATAAGCTATTCCATCACAAAGTTTGAAATGTCACTTGTTTTCTCATTCAAATAAAGAAATATGATTAACAATCTGAGCTCAAAGTCTTAGGAAATTGCCTTTCAATTTGGGCAAAGTTTTGATTCTATAATTGAGAGATCTCATTAAAATAATAAGAGAGATTAGAATATATATCATTCCAAAAAAGACTTGGGCACTTTGTTTCATGGAATGGCCCATGATGCATTCAATGCCTTGAATGCATTTTTAGTTATGTCAAGGGGCTATGCTAGAAAAAGGCACCAGCCTTAACTGTGGAGTGTCAATTCATCTCAAATGTCTCCTCTAAAGTATAGGCTACCTAGTCCTCTTCCTGATATTTACACAACTATCCACTTCACCTTTAATCGATGGAGAAAAATAGGCCATGTCCTTGATTGCTCATGCTCTTTGATGTCCACTTGGTGGACTATTTCACCTACTAGAATAACTTTTGTGTAGATATTTCTAGTGTTTCCCTCTTATTCCCTCTTTTCTTAACACATTTTATCTCTTCCTCATGATCTGAGCTCTCAAGCTATCTCTTCCCTTTCTACGAGCTCTTTCAGCTTCTTCTTCAGCTAGTTGCTAAGTTTGTTTTAAGGTTCTGAACCATATTTGAAAATAAATGGGCATTTTATTACCTTGAATTTGACATCTACGAGGATGTCATTGGTCACTTGGTCATATAAACTACTTTGAACCTTAAACCTTTGAACCTTTGAGGTGCATCAGTTCAATGGTTTAATGGTTTGGGTGGTCCTATCAGCTCTTTGGTTCAATCACTTCTTTGGTTCAATCACTTTCTTTCCTCTTCGGTTAAACCATCTCTTCGAACTTGTCTTTGGAATCTTCCGCTTCCTTCCTTCACTCGAAGCTTCCTTGAACCTTTGAACTATGAACCATTTTGGTTCAAAGTTCAATGGTGCATTCTCTTTCTCTAAATCCTTTAGTCCTTCAAAGTTTTTGGATCCTTTTCTTTTCTATTGAACTCATTAAACCTTAAACCTTGAACTCTTTTGGTTCAACATTCAACAGTTCAATGGTTCAATCTTTTCTCTTTGAATCCTTTGTTCTTCTAAGTCTCTTTTTATTAATTCCTTTGAAGCCATTGAAATTTGAACTTGCTGAAGCACTTAACTCTTTAAGTCTACCGATGTCGTTGAACCTTTAAAACCATTAAACCTTTGAAACTTTGGAGGTGGGGTTCAATGGTTCAATGGTTCATTCCATTTGTTTGAAACCCATCGACAAGTCTTTTAATTGAACTTCAGCATTGAATTAGCCTTGAAATGCCTAAGTGTTGGGAACTTGTTTCTTTGTGAGATCTCACCTATTAAAGTCATTGAACCTACGAGTCCCTTAGTTAAAAAATCTTAAATAATTAAAGAATTGGAGTGCTCAGAACTTTTTTTTGAGAAGAGAAGAGATAATTTTGGCCTGTAGGACCAAAATAGTTGATATGTTGTCCCCAAAAATGAGTGACAAATTTTGGGAAAAACACATTGAAAGAGATGGAAAATTGCATGATTCATTTTAAAAATTTGGGTTCATAATATTGCGTTGAAGTAGTAAATTATGAAAACTACATTCAAAATCACATGCCTCACAAAGCTATGTAGAATATGACACTTGAAGAAGTTTGGTCTAGGATCAAGCTTGATATTTTAGTTTTTTGCTTTGGTAGTTAGACATGGGAATTTATTTTGGGTGACAAATAGAAAGCATTGGAAAAGAAAATCCAACCACTTATTTTTGTTGGATATTATGAAGATGTAAAATATTATCACCTTTTTGATCCTATCTCACATGATGTATTATTTTAAATAATGTATGTGTTGATGAGCTACCCACTCAATAGGAGTCTACATCTTATACTTCTTCTCTTTCTCCTTATCCTTACTCTTTTATAGATGATAGTGAGGATTTTATTTCTATAAATAATGATGAATATGATTTTGATGTTTCACCTATTAAACTAACATTGCCATCTACTTCATCATCCATGCCCAAATGGGCATAGATCACTCTATAGGTAGCTAGTTCTTTTGTTGGTGATCCATCTGACTCCTATCATACTTGCTCATAGATATCTAGTGTTTCTCTTATGGTAAAATACATAACTAATGATCTATTATTATTTTTTGAGGCTATTGGTAAACCTGAGTAGGATGCTACTATATAAAATGAGTATTATTCATTGATGAAGAATCATATATGGGAATTTGTTCCTCTTCCTAAGGGAAGAAAAATTTTAAGATGTAAATGGGCCTTTAGTACCAAATATGTTGTAGATGGATCAGCTGATAAGTACAAAACTAGATTAGTAGCTAAGGGTTTTTCACATGGTGAAGGAGTAGATTACTTTGAAACCTTTTCTCTTGTAGCTAAGATGGATTCTATTTGGCTTGTACTCTCTCTTGTTACTTCACATCATTGGTCAATTTTTTAGATGGATGTGAAGAGTGCCTTCTTGCATGGAGATCTCCTAGAGGAGATCTTTATGGATCAGCCTCTATGATTTTTACAAGAATCATCATTGGTTTGTAGACTCCATCATTCTCTCTATGGTCTCAAATAAGTTCCTTAAGCTTGGTATGAGAATATGAACTCTTTTATTTTGAGTTTTGGTTTTTATCATTGTGATTCAAATCATAATGTGTATATCTTGAAGCAAGGTGAGGATATTTTGATATTAATTTTATATGTTGATGACCTTATCCTCACTAGTAGTTTAGACTCCTTGATTCAGGACATCAAGGACAAGTTGGTAGATAGGTTTGATATGACAGATCTGGGACTTATACATTATTTCCTTAGTCTTCAAGTTATCAATATTTTAAGGGAATTTCCATTGGACAATAGAGGTATGAAATAGATATTCTTCATAAGTTTGACATGGCTAATTGTAAGCCTACCCCCACTCCATATCAGTCAGGTGTAGTGTTATATACCACTTGCATGACTCCTCTTATTGACTCAACATTGTGTCAAAACCCTTGTAGGTAGTCTTTTATACATGACTCATACACATACTAACATTACATTTTCTATGAACCTTATCTCTTAGTTTTCACATGAGCCTCATGAGAGTCATTAGTTAGCAACTAAATGTATTTTATGTTACATTTAGGGTACTACACACTTTGGTATTCAATATATAACAAAAATTTATCCACATATTATTGGATACATTAACTTAGATTGGGATAGTGATGTTGACACTTGTAAATCCACTTGCATATTTACATTCACACTTTGTTCTACTTTAGTTTCTTGGTCATGCAAAAATCAATCAACTATTTCATTATCCTCCATTGAGGTAGAGTATCAAGGTGCTATTAAATCCAATCAAGAGATTCTTTGGCATCGATAGTTACTTGAAGTTTTTGGTTTCATACAAGAGGGTTATACTATTGTTTGGTGTGATAACCAAAGTGTGTTTTCTATTTCACACAATCTTATTGAGAATCAGTACACCAAACACATTGAGATTCACATGCACTTCATTCGACAACTCATTTAACATGGAGTTTTTTCTTTAGAGTTTGTGCCTACTAATAAGTACATTGCTGACATCTTCAATAAGCCTTTGGCTTCTCCTCATTATCTTTAGTTATGAGATATTCTTAGGGTGAAGAAATTTGTACTTAGGGGGACTTCCCATGAAGTCCCACTTTTTCTAATTATGTTGGTTTGTACATGGGTACCTTATCAGGATTAGTAACTAGGACCCATAGTTGTCTCATACTCCCTATGTTTCACTTATGGGAGGGTGTTAGAATAATTTATAAGCTTACCTAGGTAGTATGTTTTTACCTATGGTAAGTTAATTATTACCTAAGGTAGATATTAACTACCTAGGTAATTATTTAGTTTTATTGTTAAGGATATATCAACCATATTTGATTTCATGTACCTATTGAAAACTAAAATATTTAGTTTTCATTATTTGTATGAATATGAAAAATAGTTTGATTTCACTTAACAAACTATTTGCATTATTTATTCCATCAATCTAATAGATTGCTTATGGAGAATAATATACAGAGAATAATTAGATTTTTTCATTATTTTATTTTATGAACTTTTTTGTAAGATTATTATGAAGTAATTTTTGGTATTTGTATTGAATTCATGTCCTCTGAGTTGATCCTATGAATCATTCACATGATTTTATATTTCTAAAAGAGAATATGAATAAAGAGGAAGAGGAAAAGAGAAGAAAGGAAGTATAAAAGAAGCATAAACAAGGAAAAGAGGAGGAGAAAAGGAAGAGGGAGGAAAAATCTAAGAAGAAATAGGAGGAAGAGGTCAAATATAAGATGGTTGAGGATGTTGAACAATAATCTAAGCTAATAGTATAGGCCATAATGCAACAAAAATTACCTACCACAACATAGGTACAATCTCAGTTACCACATATTTTACTAGGAGGTGTATGGCTTTGGGATGTTCCCTCAGTCACTATGTGATGTACCACCTTTGACCTCCCTATAGACACCATGCCACTTTTGGATCCCTATAACAATGAAAATCACATTGGAAATTCTTTCAATCAATTAGGATGACTCTTTAGACATATCTCACCTACCCTTAAATAAATAATTTGAGGGTGCCACAACATTCCAAGAGTCTATCGTACAAAAAGTAGCCTCCCTAAAACAAGAGGACTAAGTAAAGGATGAAATCATAGAAATTAGGGCTCGTGAATGAATAAAAAAATATAATTGAAGACACTTCATAGCTTTGGCCTCCTTATTCATAGAAAAATAAATCATGTTAGATCATAGTGGGCTAATGACCTAGTTACGTAGCTTACAAATGACTACTACTCAACACAACAACTCTATGTACATGGTAACTTAGGACACAATTAAAAAAATGATACCATTAATTTGATTACTCTTCTATAAGAGTATAAAATTATTATTGAGATCACAACCCTCTAAGTGCATTAGTTTACATGTAGTCTTCTAGATTAGAAGCAATAACTTGACAATTCCCTAACTAGCTCCAACATAAACATCACCATAGCTACCATAGATCACACAACCATGCACACCCTAACTAAATCAATATATGAAATTGAAATTTCTCTCTAGTAATCCTTTAATTCTAGGGATATTTTATGTGATTGACTTCTCAGTTGGAAATAGGACCTATGACATAGTAAAAATTTAGAAGAATTGGTAGAAAGACATGTATAAAAGCTAGAAAATTTAAGAGTAGAGATTCAATTGAAGGTTAGTATTACAAGGGTATACCTAATCACCACTAAAAATGTATACTTGAATAAAATCATTGGGTTTTAAACACTAATACACATCTTGATTTGCATGGTATAATAAGTGATGCTTGACTGGGATGCATTCAAGACTGACCTGGCTCTATTTTGTAGTGAGGTGACCCCAATACTCAAAGTTCCTATGTACATACCATCATCATAACTCCAACAAGATCTCATGTAGTGCATGGATACTCAGATAGAGGCCAAGGATCTTATTGGCTAGTTTTCTTCCTTAGAAACACTACCTCCTTCCAGTTAAGTATTACATAATGCATAAATTTTGGAGAGTTTTGTAAAATTTTGAACAATTTTATTTTTGATATTGGGATGACTAGTGAGATAGGTTAGGCCATGATTTTTGAAAACCTATAAAGGTTATCTACTTGGTTATGCTATCCTATTGAAAACCTTAAAGGGAAGTAGGTTGGTATGCTAATTAGTTGAAAACCTAAAAAGGCATCTAAGTAGTGCACAAGAGGTGAAAACCAAAAATGGTACCTTAAGAGATTATTATGACTCATACCAGTCTACTTAAATTTTCAAATTTTACCCTTATCACATAGTCAGATGAACATGCGATGTTGTCTTAGGATGAGATAATAATTTAAGTCTAGGAAAGTGTTGGGAGAAGAAAACTAGATAAGAAAAGTTATGCAAGATATTCTTCGAAGATTCATGTATTATTTATGAAATTGTTAGCTATATGTATTTTTTCCTATCCTCTTATCTTTTTAAAGCATAAAATATGAATAGTATCCTCAGTTTTGAACCAATGTATGAAGAAGAATATGAATAGTTAGGAACTACATCGACTATAAATATGTATGCTTGTATGAAGAAGTTGATGATCTTTTATTGAGATCAATATAGACTTTATGGTTATGCTTACCTATCATATTTCTTATGTTTTTACTTTTATGCATTATCATGTTTAATGATTTGTTTTAATATATCTTAAAATAATTTGAATGTTCTGTAAACCTAAAGAACACTCCAGTTAATCTTATTTTCTTTGAATTGCATAGTCACTCATTTCTATCATGCTTCTAATAAATATGAAATCTATGAACTATCCTACATAGACTAATAAAACCTAGCTATCCTCATCCTTAACATGTTATATTGAACCAAGAACCTCTAATAATAATCATATTATAAACTGACTGAAAGTTAATATTTATTGTAGTAAAAATTGCTTCATGTAGCTAATTACATGATTGTTCAATCATAGTGATTATAACTCTCTAATTGGAAGGATGATCAATTAATAATAAAAAAAAGGGGAAGATAGGACATACATAACTATAAATAAAATATTAGCTAATTATGGCTAGATATTGCACTAAATAAAAAGATTTAGTTGTGAAAATAATGACTTCTCTTGCTTTAAATTGTGTATTTGAATGCGAAAAAAACAAAGTTAGAGATTCAAAAAAATGGATACAATCTATGGCTATGAAAAGATTTAAAACTCTAGTTTCTAATATAAATTTTCAAATTTGAAATTAAGGAAAAATGGTCTTCTTGTAGAAAGAGTTGGGAGCTTTCATGGGGGAGTTAAATTAATCTTAATGGGTAATTCAACTTGAGAGGAACTAGAAATGACCAAAAATAGAAGAGAGTGTGAGCTAGGTCTGATTTAAGGTTAACACAAAGTGAAAATATCAAGAAATGATATAAATATCATGTAAAATGTGTCAATAAATGATTCATAGGGAATAAAACTAGAAGGCAGATAAGAAGTGCTAGAATTGTGGACACCTAAAACTAGCCACAACTAGATTTTGACCAGACTTCAAACCAATTCCTACCAACCATTGAAAATTAAGCCTAGGAATCATTGAATGCCCCAAATTTTCTTGTGCATCATTCAAAAATATTTGAAAATATGTTGAGGCATCCTTATTTTGGGTATTTTATCATATGCAACAATAACCTCTCATAGATTAACCATAATCACCTTGTAGCATCAAAATTGTCAATTTGGCCTATAGACCTATTAAGTGGGTCACTTTCACACTTAAATCAAATCTTATAAATGCTAAAAGTCTAATCTAAATAAATTAACAAGATAAAAAATATTAAATGCCTAGTTGAATTATCCATTTTAAATTAATTAATCTCTAAAAAAGGTAATTCCAAAATTCAAAATAACCTAGCCTTTCATCATTTCCTTTATGAGTTTTGAAGATATTTGAAAATATCCTAAAATAAATAATTTTGAGAGTTATGCCTAGTAATTGTAAATAAAAATTACGTGACAAATATTAACTCTAATAGAGTTAGATTTGACTCACCTACATTTATTTTTAACCCATTCCAAGCCTTAACTCAACCCTAACTCACTATGGGTGACATTTAATTCCTAAGGCTATAAATACAAGGCCTTTCCCATTGAATCCATAAGTTATTTTAGTGCAAAGTTATTATACACAAATGACTTCAAATATTTGATAAGAGTAGTGTTATAATGCATAATTTCCTAGTAACTAAGCTTACCATGCTCAAATTTTAAACCAAGCTACATGAAAGCCATGCTGCCAAGGAGATAAGAGCGAAGCAAACTTCATTTCCAAAGACTTATTGATGCACAAGTTAAGTAAGACACTGAACAAATCATTTGGAGATCCAAAGTAAGGTAAAAGAGTTGTTGTCTTTTGTGTTTTTATTTTACTTTCATTTTGCATTTTTTACTAAGATCTCCCTAGTATCTAGGTTAGGAGTATAAGTGTTAGTGTGTTTATTTGAGTTTTTATTGCTTGAACTATCACTATAGTAACCTCCATTCTTGGATTCCTATGATCATAAAATGGAATGCCTAGTGGGATACTATGGAACATCCCATACAATCAAGGAGGTTAGTATGCAACTCTTAGTTTTTGTAATGAATGCTTAAGAAGATTCAAAATTTGAGACTTATCTTTATTTTCACATAATTCTATTTTTTTAGAAACACACATTTTACACAAAGATTGACATCGATCCTACCAGATTCAACATTGATTTTGCTAGAACCGATGTTGATCCTACTAGAACTGGCATTGATTCTCCTAGAACCAACATCAACACCTATGTGAATAATAGAGCATGATAGGAATATGATTCATGAGGATTTTTATTGAGTTTTTTTTGTTTTCATTTTATGTTTTGGATCTTGAATATTAATCTACGGACCATTTGATTGTAGTATCTAGTGTTATTTATTTGTTTTGAGCTCATCTTGCTAACCATATTTTTGTGAAAAACCATTTTTTATTTTTTTATTTTTATAAGAAACTAGGATCGACCTATTTTAACCAACATCAATCCCTTTGGATTGACCGAAATCTATCCTTGTATACTAACATTGATTGCTATGTGGATCAATATTAATATATGAGATAGCAAAAATAGAGAAACCGAAGAGAAAAATCCAAAATGTTATTTCCTCATTCACTTTTGGGATTCTAAGTAGGCAAACCCTCTAACAATTTTAGGTCCTAAAGTGGAAAAGGCCAAGTTTGAATATAATTAATTTTTTTACACTTCATATTTGGTGTTTAAAATGAACTTAGTTCTTTTTATGCCTTAGTTGTTTTTGAAGTTTTACAAAGTTTATTAACCAACAAATGTCAAGGATCCCAAATTTCATGACACATCCAATTTTGGTGCACTAAAATGAAATTTCACATTTAGTTAAATGATACTAAGATTTATTTGTTTTATGCCTATTTGTTGAATTTATTTATTTTTAAGCAAAATGATTGATGCATGTATACTCTCCCTCCTCCCTTTTAGGGAACTTGAGTAACCAAAATATTTCATTATTTAACTTTTTTTATTTAGTCTGAAGCATGAAAAGAACATTGTTAAGGTTATACTCAAATTTTTATGGTTTGGGGATCCAAATGTGACCATAAAGTCTTTTCGCTTGTTTTTATTTTTCATGCATTCTAGCTTGTGAATGGGAGTTCATCACCTCCTCACAGGTTCTTTAGGGAAGCATTGACTTGAGAATTAATCTCGTAAAATTATTTCAAGCCCACTCTATGGTGGGTATATAAATTTATGGAGATCCACTAGGATGCTTTTTTTGAGTGGTTAAAACAATCTTTGTTAGTGGTAATCCACCTCAGACCATAGGGGAAACTCGTACATCACACTACACTAAGCGAGAAACAAATGTAGTAGTTGTTAAAAGTACAAGACCTTTTCATAACAAGCTAAATGATGTAGATATAATTGATGTGATTTCATCTCTAGTATTATCCACACTTAGGACCATCTAGAAACATATGAAAATTGATAGTTTATAACAAATCTACTTATCATGGGCATACTATTGATGTAGCGAGAGTAGCCTGAAGTTCCATATCATAGTAAAAACTCTTGAGAGAAGAGGGGGACTAAAAACCCTACTTTTCATGAATTTTTATTTTTTGATTAACACTTAAAATCCTCTCAAGAGTGAGTATATTGAAGTAATTTGACAATACTATGCAACCTTATCAGTTTTAGGATCTAGGATGCTGCACTTAGGTTTTTTATGTCATTTTATCCTTTCCTTGCATGGATTTGAGTGTAAAATATCTATTTTTGTTTATCATGCCACATTAAAATGAATCTTATTTATACATCACTCTATTGTTTGAAGAGGGGTTACACCACCTATTTGACACGATGCCTTTGCCTTAGTCCTTTGAATTTATTTATTTATATGTGTCATTTGATTGAAAAGTGTATCATTATGCTTCCCAATTCATTTCAAATATTATGCCTTTAAGTCTTAAAACAAACCATTGATCATATATTTATAGCATGATAATGTCATTACATTTCTCAAATCATTTCAAATACATTTTTTCCTTGTGCCAAATTCCATTTTCTAAACCAAAGCCACATATTCATTTTGGGATCTTTACTTAGTGCTATTATTCTATTAATCTTTATCTAGATTTCTATTTGTTTAAAGAAGCCTAGTATCCTAAGTTGAGTTTTTAATTAGCCTTGATGAGTTCAAATCCAAACATCGATCAATTTCTACCTAAGCCTTGTGTAATTTTAGCCTAGACATTGATCTTTCTCTTTTGGGTTGTGTAACTTAAGATAATTCTTTAATCAATTCAAAAAAAATTGTTTATGCCTAGATTTAGGATAAATATACTATCTTTTACATGCATTTTTTTTCATGCCTTATCCCAATTGACCAAGTTCATGTCTAAAGTTGAAGTCCTAGTTTATACCAATGTGTTTTAGATTTGTTAGATTAAAATCACATACCTTATTCTTTTTAAATCTAGCTTTTATGCCTTTTACAAAAGACCTAGCACATGCCTATTTTGAGCCTAGATTTTGTGCCTTATTTTTCCAAAAGACAGACAAACTTTTATTTTCCTAGATTATACTTGTTTGAAACACTTTTAACCTAGAGTTTGGCATTCTAGTTTTTATTCATCCACTTGACCATTGTTTTAAGACATTTAATGTTAGATATTTGACATTAGAATATTTTGGACCAAGTTTTAGCATAGACCATTTTGGATATTCAGCTCCACCCCAAGAATAAATTAGACCATGTTTAGACCATTTGTCGAATGTTCATTGCTTTGAAGAGTTTGGATAACTTTAGGCCTTTTTTAAAACATTTATCATTGAATTAGATATATCTCTTTACACTTGTAATGGATCCATTTACAATCCAAGTTATGATGTTTTGGTTTCATAAATTAACTTTTCTCAAGACCCCTATGACAAAGAATTTGTTAAAGAGATAGATCCTTATCCTTCTTAAAATACACAATATTGGGAGCAAAGCCAAGATCCTCAAGAGTAGTATGTGGTGATACATTATCTGGGTTGGTTAACATATGATGTTAACCATCTCACCACTCATGGTACTCTATCCATCACATATAACATTAACGCTCCTTCATATTGCACGAGACACCAATCTCTATAATGTCCAAGGATTAACATTATAGGACCTTGTCCCTTGGATTTTGAGAGTAACCAAAATTTGTCATGCCCTACCATTACCATTTGAGGACCTCATCCATTGGTCTATGTGAATAATAAAGCTTCAAAATTCCTTACCATTTTTATACCATCCCTCATCCTTTAGCTTGTGTTAGAAACCAAGCTTCACAATGCCCTACCATCACTATTATATGACCTCATTATTTGGATTACAATAGCAACTAGTCTTCACAATGACCTACCATCACTATTCTAAGACCTTTTCCTTTGGGTTATGATAATAACCAAGCTTCTCAATTCCATACCATCACTATTATAGGACCTCATCCTTTTGTTAGCATAAGAAACCAAGATTTAAAATGCCCTACCATTTCTATACTAGGACCTCATCCTTTTGCTTGTATAAGTAACGAATCTTTATAATGCCCTACCAATTTTATATAAGGCCCTTGTACTTTCACTTCTACAAGCAACAAAGTTTTATAATTCCCTACCATCACTATTATAGGACCTCATCCTTTTTCTTGTACAAGTAACCAATATTTGCAATGCCCTACCAATTTTATACAAGGCCCATGTACTTTCACTTCTACAAGTAACAAAGCTTTCTAATTCCCTACCATCACTATTCTAGGACCTCATCCTTTGGCTTGTGATATAAACCAATACTTATAATTCCCTACCATCACTATTATAAGACCTTATCCTTTGGATCATGATACCAACCAAGCTTCACAATACCCTACCATCACTATTTTAGTACCTTCTCCTTTGGCTTGTATAAGAAACAAAACTCTACAATGCCCTACCATTATCATTATAGGAATTTATCCTTTGGATTGTAAAATTAACCAAGATTTTCAATGCCCCACCATTACCATTATATGCCCTTAAACGTATGGTATCTCAATCTCCCAACAAGGATGCACAAGTGCAACAAGATGATACATAGTTACCATCCTAGGTCGAGAACTAGCATTTGATAAACCTATCAATATACAACTATTGGCCATTATTCATCTAGTGCCAATAATACCCTAATTTAGAAAACCCATGATGATAATTGAACCATAACCAAGTCAATCATTACCTCTCACATCGAGCCAATCATTTGAAGACCAAGATATATTCAAAATTGGTATTTTACAACTGACTATAAATCAGGGCCAATAGAACTAACTAATCTAAGATGTTTTTGTTGAACCACCTATTTGTTATAAGTCAACTTGTGATGAGTCACCTTTTGATACTATTAGTGTAGGTTTTCAATTTTTCCTATTTTTTAATTAGGGAAATTGTATTTCTTGTGCATACATGGAGTTTTCCTACATTTGTGGGATAGGCTAGCTTATGTGGAGGTGTGTGTCATAGATGTGTCATAGGTGTCATAAGAATGTCATAAGTAACTCGATGGGAGTTACTTCTCTATTCTTAGCACCTTGTCACCACCTTTCATGAAGGAGTTATAGTCTATTCTTGGGGTGCCTTGCCCACCTTTTGTGGAGGAGTTACGTACTCTCCTATTTGTAGTCCTCACTTTGGCCATCTCATGAAAATCAGATTTTGGTTTTCTCCATTTTGTCTTGTGCAATTTATCTTATTGTGTTAATTTCAAATTGATTTAACATCTATGTGGTGTGCACTTGTTTCAACTCATGTGATCATGTCTCCATTGCACTCGCATTATCCAAATTCTGGCAACAACTCTGATATGGTATAAGGGCAAGAATGTTAATCATGTGTATGGTTATGCTTTTAGTTCATTTTGAAATCAAGAGGAGTGGAGTTCTCTTTGTTTTTTTATTTTCTTGATTTGATCTAATATATATATATATATATATATATATCATTTATGGTTAGTTTCCTTAGAAATCCTTGGCCTTTGGGTGTCTTGGCTGTCTTCACTTCAGGCACTGGTTCATCTGTTTCTCTTCTTGGGTGCCATTGTTGTGTAGCGCAGTAGAGGGAGGAGCAACAACTCCAAATAGCAATCCTTCCAGCCAAGCTTCTACGCCTACCTTCACTCTGCACACCAAGTAGTAGCAAGGCACCTTCATCAGGTCGTACGATGTCTTTTTTTACTATTTCTATTTACAAGGGCCTTTAGCAGTTCCTAGCCTTTGGTCTTCACTTCTACCACAGGCCGTATGATGTGCACTTCTAGTCAGTAGTCTGCAAGTCCACCAACTTCGGCAATGCCTTCTTCTAGTCCATGCCATAGTCCTTTCTACTAGCAAGGCATCAACAAGCTGTATGGTGTGTCCAACAGGTCTAAACATTCATTTTTTTGTCTTTTCTGCTATTAAACTCTAGACTGTTCTTTTTTGGGCACCCCTTCCTTACTTGGTGTCCCATGTGGACCCTTAGATGATTGGCCAGCTGTTCATTTCTATCTATGCTTCCTTTTTTTTAGTTAAAATTGACTTGATAAAACAAAAATCAGTCAATTTGGATGAATATTAAGTTTTTTAGATAGTTTGGTAGTTTTGTGGGTTTTAATTTTAACTTGTATCTTCGACCTACAAAGATGAAGGGTGAGGCCCGGGTTGGCAGGAGGCCAATTCCCCCTCACAAAAACTTCCTTTGGATTCTTCATTTTGTGTTGAATCCAATGAGTGGTTGGAAGGCCACTTTTTCTCTCAAAATAGACATTTTTAAAATGTTTTAGTGCTTTTTTTGCAAAAACACTATTTTACAGGAAAATTGAACCTTTAATATCTTGCAAATGGTAACTAAGATTTGGGTACCATTTTTTGAAAAGGTGTTTGTAATTCAATTTTACATAGTTTAGGCTTGTTATTTTTCAAATATGTACTAGTTTATAAAGTGCCAAAAATTTGGGTCTCTCGGGATGCATTTTCGGTTGAGTCCGACGTCCTGTTTGCTTTAGTCTTGCACTAATTGCTCTAAGACACATTCTCATCTGAGTTTAACATCTTTTAAGTGTGAAATTTCATATTTGGGGGGGGCTCAATATTTTTGGGGGGTGTGATTGCTTTTCACAACTTACATATATTTGCTTTCATTCTCCTTTCTACATAAATTCGCAACTTACAATCAACACAAATTCACCTAAATTTAGCTAAAAATGGATTATTATCAACTTAAACCCCTAAAACCCTTAAAATATCATGAATGAAAGGTTAAAATGTGAATCATTCTTAGAATAAAAGGGTCGTATAGGATCACCGTGGGTACTGAAATATAACCCAACATTGATGCTGAAAAGGTCAAGTGGTACAACCAGAGTGATGAAGCCTATGGATTATTGAGCTTTTCTATGTCTCCAAAACTTCTCTTCCATTTAAAATCCTCCCAAACTCCTAATGACATATGGGACACCTTAGAAAATTTATTTGGGAAGCTTGATGAGATGAGAGGTCATGAGCTCGAAAACGAACTCATAAGTCTAAGTCCTAGAAACTTTGACACCCTACAAGACTTTTTCACTAAGTTTAAGGACCTTATATTACAATTGAAAGAGTGCGAGATAGAGAAGAAAGATGATCAACTCATACTTTATATTCTCACAAAGTTAGGTCCAAGCTATTCAGTCTTTGTCTCCACTTTTCATGCCACAAAAAGTGCCCTTGGCACTATATGGAAAATGCCTTCTTTGGATTCATTCATTGCCAACTTGACTAGGGAGCAAGATAAGATAATTAAAATGGGCACAATGAAGTCTACTCAACCCCAAGCTTTGATAGCTAGAAATGGTAAGGATAAGACTTAAACAAAGGAAAAGAAGAAAAAGAACAAGGACTGGTAGAAGAAGAAAGAAAACACCAATCCTACCAAAAGCAACACTAAGACTTCCTCTTCTAATGCTGAATCTAAGAAGGAGAAGGTTAAGTGTGCCTATTGTAAAAAGACAAGGCATGATGAACACAAATGCATGAAGAAACAAATAGATCACCTAACTCATCTTCTAGAGAAGAACAACATAGGTGCTCCTGAGTCCATCAAGAAGAATTCATCTACCTAAGATTCTACCAAGGCAAAAGGAAAGGGTAAGGAGAAAGAAAAGGGCAAGGCCCTTATAGCTACAATAGCTTCCACATATTCATGGGTCATTGACTCGGGTGCTTCTCACCACATGGGCTCTTCACTAGTTGAGTTTTCATCTTTAGAGCCTTATAACATGACTTCAATTAGTTTGGGTGATGACACATCAGTTTCCATTGCAGAGAGAGGGTCAGTTGAAATGGAAAGAGTAACATTTAATAATATTCTAAGTGTTCCTTCTCTTTCAACCAATCTCCTATCAGTGTACCAAATCACTCACATTGGTCAAGGTATGAGACTTGAGTTTTCACCAGATTTAGTGGCTATCAGGGAGTTGCATGGTGATACAATAGTGGTAGTGGGTAGGGCAGATCACCAAGCCAAGTTATACACCTCACATTTTGCATTAAATTCTTCTCCAACAGCATTGCTGACTCATTCAAATGAAGCTAGAAAATTATGGCATGAGCAGTTTGGCCACCTTAACTACCGCTATCCTAAGCAACTTTGCAAAAATGACATGGTCATTAGCTTGCCTCGTGTCCAATTCTCAAAAGGAATTTTTGAGGGGTGTTCCCTTGGGAAGCATCTTGAAGCAAAATTTGACAAAGGCAAAGCTTGGAGGGCTTCACAACCTTTGGAGTTAGTCTACAGTGATGTATCAGGACCCTTTCCCAAACCATCTTTCACAAGGGCCAAGTACATCCTCACTTTCAATGATGATTTCTCTAGGTACACTTGGATGTATTTTTTCAAACAAAAGTCTGAAGTGTTTGAAAATTTTCTAGACTTTAAGGCTCTTGTTGAGAAATAGAGTGAGAAATCCATCAAGGTTCTTTAAACTGATAATGGAGGGGAGTATGTTAGCATCAAATTTAAGTAGTTTTGCACCATAGAGGGGATTTATTTGCAGTGCATAGTCACTTATATTCCTTCATAAAATGGGGTTGTAGAATGCAAGAATAGGTTCTTAAAAGAGATGGGTAGTTGTATAATTCACTCCAAATCCTTAGCACCATAGTACTGAGCTGAAGCCATCAATTGTGCTTGCTACATTCAAAATAGGGTTCATCATAAAGCTTTGAAATGGATAACACCCTTTGAAGCTTGGCATAAAAAGAAACTTGATGTTGAGCACCTTAGAGTTTTTGGATCCCTAGCCATAGCCCACATTCTAAAGAATAAATGCAAAGCTATGAAATGTCAGTCCAAGCCTTACATCTTTGTAGGATATTTGAATGGTATTAAGGGATATCACTTTCTAAATCTAGTCACTCATGAGTTGTTCATCGAGAGAAGTGTCTATTTTCAGGAGAGTCCTAGAGACTCAACACTTGACACTTCTTCTCCCTCATCAGATCTACTTCTTCATGATGATTCCTCATCAGATTCAGATCAGCCACAACAAGTTCCTGAGCCAAAGACATCTTTTTCTTATTCGAGTTTAGACAATGAGGATAGTGATGCAGAGTCATCCACCTCTAGTCAGTCAAAAGATGAAGAGTTAACACCTAACTCACCCACTTTTGGGCCACTTTGGGCTAGACAGACACTTGAGAGTGCTAGCACTTGGGCAAGAGATCCCATAGATGATAGACATACTAGGGGGGATTTACAGAGAGATCCACATGCCTTCTTTTCTATAGTTTTAGATCCATAGACTTTTTGAGAGGCATCAGGGGTACTTTAATGGGATAATGCTATGGAGGAAGAATATTCTTCCTTAACCAAAAATCACACTTGGGATTCGACTTCACTTCCCAAGGGAAGAAAGATGGTTCAATGTAGGTGGATATATCAGACCAAGTTTGTAGCAAATGGGTCAGTTGATAAGTATAAGGTGTGATTGGTCACCAAGGGTTTCTCACAGGTGGCAGGCATTGACTACTCAGAGACCTTTGCCCCTATTACAAAGATGACTTCTATCCAACTCACCATGGCTATTTCCACAACACATGGTTGGGATGTGCATCAGATGGATGTGAAATGTGCCTTTCTTCATGAAGACCTAGAGGAGGAGATCTACATGGAGTAGCCACCAAGATTTGTTTAGGATTCTTCCTTAGTATGCATATTTAGGAAATCTATATATGGCCTCAAACAGGCCCCTCGGGCTTGGTATGCCAAGATGGATTCCTTCCTTCTCATAGCGGGTTTCACTAGGTGCCATTCTGATCCCAATGTCTACTTCTTATGGTAGGATGATTCGCTCTTGATTTTGGTTTTATATGTTGATGACCTTTTGATTACCAGGAGTTCTTCATCAGTTATTACAATGGTGAAGGCATCTCTCTAGGATAGATTTGATATGACAGACTTGGGTTTGTTTCACTACCTTGGCATCAAGATCTCATAGCTAGATCCAGGGATTTTTATTACATAGCCTAAGTATGCTCTTGACTTATTGGCTCAGTTTTACCTAGCTGATTGTAAGCCATCTCTGACTCCCTTTCTATCAGGAGTCAAGCTTGAGGCTGATTGTTCTTCACCATTGGTTGATGCCACTCGGTATCAAAAACTTGTTGGTAGTCTCATCTACTTGACTCACACCAGGTTCAACATATCATATATAGTGGGACTTGTCTCTAGATTCATGTAGGAACCTCATGAGATACATTGGAAAGTAGCTAAAAGGATCTTGCATTACATACAGGGTTCACATAGATACGAGATTCATTATAGATTTGGCATAGAGGTTGACTTGGTTGGATATACAGATTTAGACTGGGCTGGTAATTCACAGACTCACAAGTCCACTTCTAGTTACAGTTTCTCTCTAGGTTTTGGTCCTATCAGTTAGTCTAGCAAGAAGCAGAATGTTATTTCTATATCATCCATAGAGGTAGATTACAGGGGAGCTATTAATGTAGTTACTGAGGCTATTTGGCTTCAAGGGATTATTTCTAAGTTTGGCATTCCTATTAGGTAGTCCACCATCATTTATTGTGACAACTAAAGTACCATTCAGATTTTTAGGAATCCAGTTAAGCACTAGTGGACCAAGCACATAGAGATTCACATGCATTTCATTCAGGAGCTTATTCATAGTCAGGTCATTGACTTGATATTTTTCTAGTCTTCAGAGCAGGTTATAGACATCTTCACCAAACCTTTCACTAAGAGCAAGTTCATTCATTTATGAGATCTTCTTGGGGTGTGGTCCACATTTGCAGTAGCATCATCTTTAGGGGGGCCTTCTAGCCTCTTATTTTCTTTTATGTCTCTCTTTTGGGGGGGAGTTTTTTTTCCTACGGGTTTTCTCCTTTTCTCTATCTTATGGGAGATTGCATTTGTACATGGGTACCTCATCAGGCCTAGTTCTTGGGACCCATTTTCTATTTCCACACTGCCCACCTAAGCTGTGCTTATGGGGGGTATTAGTGTAGGTTTTTATTTTCCCCTATTAATTAATTAGGGAAATTGTATTTCTTGTGTGTACATGGAGTTTTCCTACATTTGTGGGATAGGATAGCTTATGTGGAGGTGTGTGTCGTAGATGTGTCATAGGTGTCATAAGAATGTCATAAGTAACTCCCTTGATGGGAGTTACTTCTCTATTCTTATCACCTTGTCACCACCTTTCATGGAGGAGTTAAAGTCTATTCTTGGGGTGCCTTGTCCACCTCTTGTGGAAGAGTTACGTATTATCCTATTTGTAGTCCTCACTTTGGCCATCTCATGAAAATTAGGTTTTGGTTTTCTCCATTTTGTCTTGTGTAATTTATCTTATTATGTTAATTTCAAATTGCTTTAACATCTATGTGGTTTGCACTTGCTTCAACTCATGTGATCACATCTCCATTGCACTCGCATTATCCAGATTCTAGCAATAACTCTAATAGATACATTACCCATTGTCAATGAGTCTCACTATGATAAACCACTTTTGACTAAGTCACTCAATAATTATAATTGCCTTTGGGAAAATCATTACCTCAACCATTGTCTTTTTTTCAAAGAGCCTCCCTTTGACAAGCCAATATCTAGGGAGTTGACTCTTGACATTTTTACCTTCTTAGGGGAGTCTCAATTTAACAAACCAATCTCTGTGGAAATCATTATGCCATCATAGATTGTTATTTGTCCAATACCAAATGTTCAACAAAACATCATTATAGCAACATCCACACCTTATGAAGAATCAAAATTAGAGTCAGGTTCTATTTTTGAACCAAAACAATATTTAACATTAGAATCATAATTAATGTTATCTTGAACATTGAATTTAGAGTCCCTTGAATCAAACTCAGATTTGAAATCAGAATATGTTCATGGTTGTTATAACATTAGTTATACATTCCTTACATATCAATTTTAATACATTTGTGATCCTTCTATGGATATTTAGGATGATTAATTCAACATTGACATAGCTTCTCCTAGTCTATTCTATGAGGATTTTGAAGCCTCTTTCCATTCCATTACCATTCCACATGGCATTAACACCAACCAACCTGTCATGTCCCCTTTTTCGTGGACATTGATAGACTTGATGGTTAGCCTATTATACGACCTTCATAGGCTAATAGGATGGATAGAGGGTCATAATGGAGCTTGGCTTGACTTTGATTCACAGAATTTCTACATTTGGT
The DNA here is from genome assembly GCA_037957365.1 of Torreya grandis. Taxonomy (NCBI): domain Eukaryota; kingdom Viridiplantae; phylum Streptophyta; class Pinopsida; order Cupressales; family Taxaceae; genus Torreya; species Torreya grandis. The sequence goes on from JARHVA010005704.1 coordinate 953,219, forward strand.
TTTCATTTAGGTTCTTTCAGTCATGTTTGCTTGATGCTCCTATTATTTAGGGATATTGGACATGCAGTGGAGCACCATTATTTTGGTATGGTCATGTGCAGAATCATTCCCTGATTCACCAGCTTCGATCGGTTCAAGGATCCAATGTATATTGAGGGAGATATTAATATTTGATTGATTTAATCAAATATTAATTATTTGGTCTAATTTTAAATTAGAAACCCTAATGCTAATTTAAGAAACCCTAATTAGGGCAAGCATATCTTTTGAGGGTATAAGGGTTTCACATGGAGGCCATTATTGATTAGCCATTGATTATTGATTATTGATTTTGAAGAATTTCTTCTGTGAAGACTGAGCCTAGGGTTCCAGGATTCCATTTGCATTGGAGAACATTCCCTCTTCAGTGTGTGCAATTAAGAGGCTATGGAATATCAGCTGATCTATTGCCAAATTGAGAGATAGCTTCATCTAGAAGTTATCACAGAATTTATAGGGTTGAGAGATAACTTCACACAGAAGTTATTACAGATATTCCAGGTATTTATTTCTTTATGTTTTGATTCAAATAAGTTATATAGATAGAGATATTCTGTATTAGAGTCATATATCTTCAGATCAGAGGTCCTACAAATAGGGTGTAATTTATTGGCAGTCGTACGAAGCCGTATAGAGCTGTACAGGTTTGCACAGCTATCGACGACGGCAGTATTACCGACGACGACTACCGACGATGGTAGTATTAGCTACCGATGACGGTAGTATTACTGACGATGGTAGTATTATCTACTGATAGCAGCAGTATTACCGACGACTATTCAACAAAGATTATATCTTGGTTCAGAGTTTTTGTGTTGCTATATTTCCTATTTGGAGGGGATATTACAGTGGTATCAGAGCTTTTTATTGCTATATATCAGAGCTATTTGAGTTTCAATAGTCCCTACTGGTTTCCTAGTGAAACCTTTTTGGAGGTACTATGGGATAATCAAAGTCAAAACTCAATGTATTCAAGTATAATCTTGTTTGAGGTACTAGAAGTTAATCAAAGTCAAAAGTCAAAATTACTTAGTGAAACATTCTCAAAGGCAATATGGGATAATCAAGACAAATCTATTAGTGAGAACCTCATCAAGGCTCCAATAGTTTATCATAATAGCTCTTCACTATTTGATGAAGACATTATCAAAGATGAAATTAATAAAACTTCCAATCTATGGCAGCCTAAGACAATGAACAACCTAAGACAAATATGTCATCATTTTGTGGGTGGTATCTTGTCAATCTTTAATGAGTTAATATACCTAAAAAATTCCAAAAATATGTGTCATGTTTAAACATAGTTATTCATCCTCAATCCACCCTAATGTGGCACATCCATTGATTATTTTATACATTTCATTTCCATTAGGGGTGTTTCCTTTCTCTTTAAATGTATCTTTGCTTGGGGGCACCACTCATATATCATTCTATGGAGCCACATAAATTTTCATAGGTACCCTTGGTAAATCCTCCCACCCTCCTTGATTAAATTAACCATGTTGGCAATATGATTATCATTGATGTAAAAAGGGATATTATTGGCATTATGGATGTCATTGATGCTCAAGGAAAAATATAGTGATTAGAGGATATACAATGGATCTTATTAGAGGTCAAAGATGATTAGAGTGCTTGTGTGCATGAGTGGAATGCATCTTGTTCTTAATATTATTCATTTAGACATTTTGGGTATATTATTAAAAAATATGAATAGGTATTTTGTTGATGTCACCACTACCACATGTGGATAACTTTGGGGGAGCTGGTCATATGGTTGTGATCACATTAGTGCCTACTTATTATGCACCATACTTAAAGTCATGAAATGAAGTACAATTAAAGATATGGGGATGAAAAGTTGGCTACTCAAATAAAATCACTAAGTTTCTATACTTGGTCAAATTTGTAAAAGGGTTCATGCAGAGCCAAGTAAGCATATAGATAAGGTCAAAATTTACACACATGGAGGTGTTAGGAAAAAATAATTATATGGTTTCGTTAATTCTTATGCCTAGATTTTATGGACTAAATCTCAAGTAACACTATGAATCATGATAAAATATATGAATGAGAAAAATAGGGCTCCCAAGTATTTTGACAGTGTTTTCGCATTGTCAAATTTATAGATTGAAATAAAATGTTGAGCAAGTATTTTTATGATGACATAGCTTGAATGTATGAAGGATTTTAGAGTAGATGATTATATGTATGGAATCCCATATTTGAGAGGATCTTATCCACTAAATTATAGGTTATATGGTTAAGTGCATAAAAATTTATGCAAGAATAAAGTTGGCCTTCTTGGAAGATCTTAAGCATAGTTAGCTCGGTGGCAAAAGAATTTGAGTGAGAAAATTTATGGAATTATATGTTGCATGTATGAAGTATTCAGGAATAGATTAACATATGGGTTGTTTCATTATCATGACTAGTTTATATGGTCTAAATTTTAGACCAAGTAGTTAAGTGAAGCAAAAGATATGAAGGTACAAATTTAGCCTTCTAGGCATATTGAGTTGGTTCTCATACTTAGCCAAATCTATGTAAGGTAAAGTTCAAGCTTGCTATAAGATCAATGGTTAGTACTTAATCATATGTTGAAAATACAATGAATCATAACAAAGTCAATTTGTCAAAGGCACATCTAAGTAAATGCATTAGTGATAAGTGTCACAATCATGAAGCCTAAATAGTAAATCTATGGTGTAGTTCAAAGTTAATTAGTCAATGTTCAATGCAAGGATGATAAGTTTCTCAATAATGACAATTGATAGCAATGTGTAGAATGCACACACTAATAAAAAGTGTCACATTATTGAGAGATAAGCAGAGATTAAGATCGATCTTGTCAAAATATCTAACGATGAGTGGTTAATCATGTAATCAAGATCTAATAGAGCATGTGAACTCGGATGGCATTAAGTGCTTGACATTTAATAATATAGAGAAAAGTTAAATATTGAGATTATTTGATGAGATTGATATAGCATATTCATTCCAAAAAATTAAAAGGCTATGATATGAGTTAGCAAATTGAATTTTAACCATAAATAAAATTAAATTTTGTGCAACTTTGGATATCCATTAGCATATAGGAGCTCGAATCAGAAAAATCAACAAATGTATTTTAAAAGTGTGAACATTAAATTCTAAAAACTTATAAAGATCAAACAAAGCATGCAATATTATTATAGATTGATCAAATAAATTCATTTTAAAGTTAATTAATTTGAATAAAGACCATCATATCATGGTACCAAATGTAAGATCAATTGTCAATATATTTATTTGATTAGTCTAATGGTCAAGCATAGGAACATGCAGATAAGCCATGAATCACAACATAGACAATGATTTTGATTATTGTAATTGATAAAATCAATGAAATAATTCATGTGCATCAAAACTAAAGTCTAGTAGATAATATAAATAGTAATTAGACCATGAATTATGGTAGAGGAACATGAATTTGATACATGGGAAACTTTTTATTCAAGAGATAATGTAGTGAGTCTAGAACCAAGCATAATGTGTTTGTAAACAAGTGTGAACATAGATAATATATGAAGAACTATATCAATTAATTATATATATGTCATTTATTATACATTAGATATTACTCACATTATTGAAGTGTGTCAAATAGATAAATGTGGATACATAAAACTAGAGTGTAGAAGAGAAAAGAGATGAAATGCATAGTATAAGTAGTTACATACCAGACCTATAATAGAGAATAGATAATTGGATTTATTTATGAATCTATATTATAATTTGGATTTTTAGCTCCATATTAGAATTTGATAGGTAAGTGCCATTAGATAAGCTGATTGGGTGCTTCCTTAGAGTAGATGCTCTTAAATCAAGGGATCATTGTCTCCTTAGGGTTGGTGCCCTTAAACATTATAACTAGTGAGGTTATTTATTATGAGGCTAGATTACAATGGTGTATTCTATCAACTATTCTCATGGTGGTTTTTCTCATATTGGGTTTTCCACAATATATCTAGTGTTGTATCTATTTATGTGTATGTGATTTTTTCATATAGTTTTAATCTACATTAAAAGGTTTTAAAAAGGACTAAGTTAATTAATATATTGATTCACCATACCTCTCAGTATATATTTATGTTCTAACAATTAGTATCAAATCTAGTTCTTTAGAAGAAGCTTGATCAGTTCAATTAGATTTTTGGTGATGAACATAAATTGCTAGTCAAGAAGGGTCTCCCTCAAACAAGGCACCCCTCTTTGATGGATCAAAGTATGCATTTTAGATCATAACAATGTAACCATATTTATTTTCATTATGGTTTAATATGTGGATGTCTATTGTAAATGGATATATAACTCTTACTATAAATCCTACTGCTTAGGTTGCCAAGAAAGCATATGAGAGTGATGCCAAGGTTAAGAATGCTATTTTATGTGGATTTTCTAATTCAGAGTTTTTCAAAGTGATGTATTATCAAAATATATAATATATCTTAGACAAATTTAAAATCATCTATAAAGGTGATGACAAGGTAAAGTAGGATAAGCTACAAATGTTCAAAGGTAAGTTTGAAAGCCTTAAAATGAATGAAGAAAATAAAATTATAGACTACCTCCTTAGAGAGATGAAATAGTGAATTCAATCAGAGGCCTTAGAGAAGAGATTAAATATATATTCATTATCAAAAAGGTCCTACTATCTCTTCCATCAAGGTATGATTAAAAAATCTTTGTAATAGAGGAAGTAAGAGATCTAGATATACTCACTATTGATGAGTTGCATGGAACATTTATAGCCTATGAGATGACAATGCAAAAAATAAATACCTTTAACAGGGAATATGCATTCAAAGCATCCAAACTAGTGAAGATAGAAGCACCTACATCTAGATCTAAAGAGATTGATGAAGAAGAAGCCAACTTTGTTAGAATTTAGAGAAGAGGGTCTAGAAAGTACAAATGTAAGTTACCCTTTAAGTGTTTTAACTATGGTAATGTAGGGCATTTTGCTACTAAATGCCCTTATAACAAGAAGGATAAATTTGAGAAAGAAGATAATAGTAAAAATTTGACACCTCACTATTCCAAGAAGTTCTTCAAAAACAAGAAAGTCCTATACATAAAAGAAGACAATGATTCAATGAATGTCAATGATAGTTCTAATGATGATCATGACTATGCTTTTGTGGCTAAGGAAAAGGAAGTCATGTTTGATGATAATAGGATCAAATTCTATGGATCAAGAATATATTGAAGACTAAGACAAAGAACAATAAGGAGAAGTGGATTTATAATGTGAATGCATTTGTGCTCTAGAAGAAATAGACAAGCTAAGAAAAGAGAACTCAAAATAGAAGAAGCTCAAAAAAAAGGAGATTGAGAAAATGTCTAAAAGTCTTGAAAGATATGATTAGATGGTGGTTAGCCTAAAGACACAATCTAAAGAGGATAAAATAATATAATATGTAGTCAAAATTGAACTACAATCTAAATCTGATGAGTGTATGAAGTTAAAAGTAGAGATAGTGGCTTTGAGAAAAGAGCATGAGAAAAACTAAAGGATAACTAGACAAAAGTCTAAATTTTATAGGAGGATTAGACATTATTAATTAATTGATCAACTCTATAAATACTTCAAAAGAGATATCAATTCTTAGTTATGAAAAAGAAATTTTTTTGACAACTAGCATGTCTTCTAATTTATATGACAACTTCAAACTAGAAGGAGAATCAGGGACAAAGAAAGATAAAGCTTGAAAGGATACAAAGACAAACTCAAACACAATTGATGTTAATAAAGAAAAAGGATAAAATAATCCTGAGGAGAAGAAGAAGAAGACAAAATTAGTTGATGCAAATGGATACACAAAAGAGAGAGACTTGAAGAAGCTATATTTTGAAAGATCTCCTGATACTACCCAAAGAAATTATATGACTAGGTATTCCTAATCTTTCTAAGGTTATTTTTATACCTGTAATCAGTTTGGTCATAGGGATATTGATTTTATATTTACACCTAAAAGGAGAACAAATTTTTTAAGTATAAATTCATTTGATCCCTTTTTAGACACAAATGTAATATGATATAATTTCAATAATTATGGTCACATAACTAAACAATGTAGAACAAACTTTGTAAAACCAAAAAAATAAAGTAAAATGAAATTCATGCCTCCTAGTGTGAAAAAAAGTTCACATGTCTCTAAAAAGGATAAAAATAATCCAAATAACAAACCCAAGGATATGTGAAAAGTGAAAAATCAATCTATGATTACTCAAATTACACTTCATGCCAAGGAGTAGAATTTATAGGTAATAAACAGTGGTTTCTCAAAACATATGATTAGTGATAAGATCATTTTCATCAAATTGAGAAAATGTAAGGAAGGATCTATTAACTTGGGAGACAACACTGCAAAAAATATCAGATCTAAAGGAACCTTGAACATAGATGGAAAATTATTTACACATGATGTCCTTTATGTTGAAGGATTAAATCATAATATTCTATGTGTCACTCAAATATGTGACAATAGATATAAGGTCATATTTAATTTAGAAGGTTACAAGTTAAAGATATCTAGAATGCTAGTTGTATAAGGGAAAATAACTAAAAGGAATATCTATAATCTTGTTAAGGTGAATGGTAATAGCTACTTGATAGGAAAGATTGATGAGAATTAGTTATGGTATACAAGAATGGTTCATGTCAACTCTGATTACCTATTCAAATTGAGTTCAAATAAGTGTGTTAGACACATGCGTAAGATTATGAAAACTATAAAAACTAATTGCAAGGAATGTTAACTAGGAAAATAGACAAGGGTTATATTTCAAACAAAGGAGTATCTAACTACAAAGACTCTAGAATTAGTTCATACTGATCTTTGTGGTCTTACTAGGACAAGAAGATCTAAAGGAGAGAGATAATTCATTTTATTTATAGATGATTACTCAATAATGACATGGGTAACCTTTTTGAAGAATAAGTCATAGGCATTTTAAAGATTCAAGATCTTTAGAGCTATGGTATAGAATGAGATTGGATGAAAAATGAAATGCTTAAGATCTGATAAAGGTGGAGAATTAACCTCAAATGAGTTAATAGAGTATTGTGAGAATAATTGTATCAAAATACATTACTTTGTAGCAAGGACTCCATAATAGAATGGATTTTTTGAAAGAAAGAACATGATAGTCAAAGAGATGGCCAGAACAATGCAAAAGGAGGTCAAGATACCTGATGCATACCGGAGAGAAGCAATCTAAATAGCAGTATATATCTTGGATAAAGTTCAATTAAGGGTAAATAATTACAAAAATCCTTATGAACTATGATATGGAAAACCTACCTGTATTTAGTACTTCAGAGTGTTTGGAAGCAAATGCTACATTAAGAGAAAGGATGACAAATTGGGAAGCTTTGAGTCAAAATGTGATGAAAGAATATTTATTGGTTATTCCACCCAAAGAAAAGCCTACATATGTTACAATAAGAGGCTACAAAATATTGTATAAATCATCAATGTCAAGGTTGAATAAGGCTTGAAACATGTTAAACCTGATAAATAAATCTATATTGAAAAATTAGATTTTGAAGAGGAAGTAGCTAATGAAAAGCAAGAAGAAGTAAATGAGAAGTCACTCACAAGCTTTACTTAAAAGGATCATACTATAGATTAAATCATTGGCAATAATAATTAAGGAGTTTAGACAATGAGAAGAGTTACACAAAACAAGTAGTTTGTAAGTTTTGCTATAATGTTTGAAATTGATCTAGGAGCTATGTTGAAGCCAAAAAGGATGAAAATTGGATAAAATCCATAGAAGAAGAACTTATCCAAATTGAAAAGACCAAAACTTGGCAATTAGATCCAAGACCTTAAAAAAATAATGTGATAGGTACAAAGTGGGTCTTTATAAACAAGATCAATGAGGATGGAGCTGGTATAAGAAATAAATCAAGATTGGTGTGCAAAAAATATGTATAAATTAAGGTCATAAATTATGAGGAAAAATTTGCTCCAATTGCTAGATTGAAAGCTATAATAATGTTTTTAGCATTCTTTATTTATAATAAGTTCAAAGCCTATCAAATAGATGTTAAGTCTTATTTCTTGAATTAGAACCTAGAAAAAGAAGTTTACATAGAACAACCTGAAGGTTTTCAGTTATCAGAGGAAGAAGATTATGTGTGCATACTGAAGAAATATCTATATAGTCTAAAACAAGCATTTGGAGCATGTTACTCAAGATTATACCAATACCTACAATAATAAAGATTCAACAAAGGGTGTGTAGACAATAATATTTACTTCAAATCAGAAGATGAACATATGTGGATTTTTGTTGTTGTTTATTTATATGACACCATCTTTAGTGGTAGAAACAATAAAAAGTGTAAAGAATTTTCTACACAAATTCAAAGTGAGTTTGATATGTCTATGCTTCGAGAACATTATTTCTTCATCGGTCTACAAATAACACAAACTGATGAAGGGATATTTATATCTTAAACCAAGTATGTTAAGGAAATGCTCAATAAGTTTGGAATGGAATAAATCAAACTAGTTAGTACTCCCATAATAACTAGATGCAAGTTGAACAAAGAGGATGAGTCGCTTTATGAAAATTAGACTATGTATAAATCAAAGATAGGTAGTTTGTTATAGCTAAATGCATCAAAACTAGATATCATGTAAGAAATGTGCATGGTTACAAGTTTTTAGGTGACTCCTAAAGAATCAAATGTCAATTCCATGATAATGATCTTTAGGTACATCAAGAGAACAATTGACTATGGCCTATGGTATCCTAAAAGTGAAGATTTTAATTTGATATCATATACCGATGTAGATTGGGTAGGAAGTGTGGATTATAGAACAAGCAATAGCGGTGGTAAAATTTTCTTTGGAAAAAAAATTGTTTCATGGCTAAGCAAAAAGCTAGAATCAGTTACTCTCTCCATAGTAGAATAAAATCATGTGGTAGTAGTGGCATGTTTCAGTCAAGTCTTGTGGATAAAACAAACACTAAAATACATCAAGGTAGAGTACAAATCACCTATCTCTATTCTTTGTGACAATTCAAGTGCTATCAAAATATAAAATAATCTAGTGAGAAAGAGTCCCTTTGACATTGATGTCAAAGGGGGAGAAGAAGAGAAAATGTTCTCTGTAAAATTTTAGAGAAAAATTGCAAATTATAAGTAAGATCAGAGCATGTGTCCAAGTTGAGTTTAGGTAAATGCGGCATTGCTTAAGGGGGAACAAGTTTGGTATGAACAACTTCAGGTCATACTAACTAGAAGCCAATACAAGAAATTCTAGAGAAGGATCAAATTATTATAAAATTAGAGCATTTAGTTTGCCATCAATGACAAAAAGGGATATTTTTGGAAATATGATTATCATTTATGTCAAAAGGGATATTATTGGCATTATTGATGTCATTGATGCTTAGGGATAAATATGGTGATTAGAGGATATGCAAGGGATACTATCATAAGTCAAGAATGATTGGAGTGATTTTGTGCATGAGTGGAATTCATCTGTTTCTTTATTTTGTTCATCTAGACTTTTTGTGTCTATTGGTATAAAATTTGAATAGGTAGTTTATTAATGTCACAATTACCATGTGTGGATGAGTTTGGGGGAGCTAGTCATATGGTTATGATCACATTAATCCTTATTTATTATGTACCATATTTAAAGTCATGTGATGAATCACAGTTGAAGATATGGGGATGCAAAGTTGGCTACTTAGATAAAATCACTATGTTTTTATACTTAGCCAAATTTACAAAAGGGTTCATGCAGATCAAAGTAAGCATTTGATGAGGTCAACATTTTTACACATAGAGGTGTTAGGATAAAATGATCATATGGGTTTGTTAATTTTTGTGCCTAGGTTTTATGTACTATGGGTTTATTCATTATCATGCCTAGTTTATATGGTCCAAATTTCAGAATAGGTGGTTAAGCAAAGCAAAAGATATGAATGTAGAAAATTAGCCTTCTAGGCATAATGAGTTGGTTCCCATACTTAGCCAAATCTACATAAGGTAAATTTTTATCTTGTTATAAGATCAATAGTTATAAATTAATCATACATTGATAATCTAATGAAGTATAGCAAAGTCAATTTGTCAAAAGCACCTATGAGTGAATGTGATAGTGAAAAGTGTCACAATTATGGACAATAAATAGTAAATCTATGGTATGGTTCAGAGTTAATTATTTAATGATCAATACAAGGATGACACATGTCTCAATAGTGATAACTAATAATAATGTGTAGAAGTGACATGCTAATACCAAGTGTCACATTACCAAGAGCTAAGTAGAGATAAAGATCGATCTTGTCATACTATCTAATGATGAGAGATTGATCATGAAATAAAGATCCAATAGAGTGAGTGGACTTAAATGAGATTAAGTGCTCAACATTTAAAAATATAATATGAGTTAAAGACCAACATTTTTTGATGATATTGATGGAGAATATTCATTCTAAAGACTCAAGAAGTTATGAGATGAGATTAGTAGCTCAAAGTTTAACCATAGATAAAAGTAAAGTTCATGCAAATTTGGAGATCCAATGACACAAATGATCTTAGATCATAAATATCAACAAACACATTTTAAATATGGGAACATTAAATTATAAAAGCATACAAATATTTAATGAAGTTTGTAATCCTATCAAATATTGATTGAAGATACATTTTTTAAAGTTGAGTAATTTGAATAAAGACCATCAAATCATTGTGCCAAACTAAAGATCAATGATCGATATTTAAAAATATGATCAGTCTAATGGTCAAGCACAATAAAATGAAGTAACTTGTAGGTAGTCCATAAATCATGACACAAAAAACAAAATTGATTTCTTTAATTGACCAAATCAATGTAATAATGCATGTGCATCAAAACTAGAGTCTAGTAAATACTATAAATAGTAATCAGATCATCAATCATGATGGATCATGAGTTCAAGATGTAAGAAACTTGTTGTTCAAGAGATAATGAACTAATCCTAGAATAGAGCATAATGTTTTTGTAAACAAGTGTGAACATAGAGAATATATAAATACCTAGATTAATTACTTATATATATGACATCTAGGATACAGTAGTTGCTACTAAAATTATTGAAGTTTGTCAAATAGATAAATATAGAGACACAAAAGAAAAGAGGCAGAGTGGAAGAGAAGAGAGATAAAGTAAAAAGCATGAATAATTATAGATAAGACATAATAGAGAATAGAGAATTGGATTCATTTATGAATTCATATTATAATTTGGAGTTGTATCTCTATAGTAGAATTTGATAGGTAGGTGCCATCAGATAATTTGAGTAGATACTTAGTTAGGGAGTAGGTACTTCCTTGGAGTAGGTGTTCTTAAATTAGGGTATCAGTGTCTCCTTAGGGTTGGTACATAAACATTTTAACCAGTGAGGTTATTTATTGTGATATTAGATTAGAAAAATATATTTTAACATCTATTCTTGTGGTGTTTTTTTCCCAAATTGGGTTTTCCATAATATATCTAGTGTTGTGTTTATTTATGTGTATGTGATCTCTGCATATAGTTTTAATTTGCATAAAAAGGTTTTGAAAAGGACTAAGTTAATCAATATAATGATCTGCCCCCCTCTTAGTATATAGTTGTGTTCCAACAAACCCATTTGACCATTTGAGTTATATCAATGATAATAAGGATAAGCATCTCTGCATTGGTAGGTATAATTGATTTATTCACATTGATCAAATTCTTATTCTTCTAATCATCTATTTCATCACTTTATCCATCCACATGTGATTGGTTATTTGTGGCTTATTTATTCATTATACCATTGCATATACATTTTCATCCACTCATCTTTAATCTATGAAACAAACTATATCTTTGAGTTATGCTTGCCAATCGTCCCTACTAGGGTATAATCAAATATCATTTTTAAATCTAGGTCATCTTAATGATTATAACTATGTATGGAGAAATCATTATTTTAACTCATCCACCCTAACTGGGGTATGTGCCTATTCCATTAATTATAACTTCCTTTGGTCAAATCAATGTCTTAACCTTTGTTACTAATTATAACCACCTTTGGGTAAATTAGTACTTAAAAAAAAATCAATACATGCAAGTAGATTATTGATTATATTAATCGCCCCCGTAGATTAATTTCATTATTATTTTATCCTATTCATGATACTAATTATAACCACCTATGGGGAAATTAGTCTCTTCCAACCCATTTTTTCTTTTGGTCCCATTATTTCTTTCTTTAGAGGGACTGATCACTGACTCCTTTTCTAATAACTCCCTCAAATGGGCATTTTCAATTCATGCATTATCATTTATTTCATAGGCATACAATAAATTTTCATTCTTTGAGAATACATTACTATTATTACATCTTTTAATGCCTTCCCAAATAGGGGCAAACTATAAACACCTAAAACTGACCACAAATGGCTTTCAACTGGACTTCAGACCAATTCCTGCCAACCATTATAAATTAAGCCTAAAATTTATTGAACATCCCAAATTATCTTATGCATTATTCATCAATACTTGAAAACATGTTGAGGCATCCATAATTACAATTTTTTTAAATCATATTCAATAATAACCTTTCATGAATTCATCCCTAATCATTTTGTGGCATCACAATAATGAATTTGGCCTATGCACCTATTAAGTGGGGCACTTGTATTATTAAATCAAATCTTATAGATGCTAAAAGGATAATATAAATAAACTAACAAGCTAAATGAGATTAAATTCCTAGTTAAATTATCCATTTGAAATTAATGAATATATCAAAAAGGAAATTCAAAAATTCAAAATATCCTAGCCTTTCATCATTGCCTTTATGAGTTGTCAAGTTATTTGAAAATATACTAAAATATCTAATTTTGATAGCTATGCCTAGTAATTGTAAAACATAATTACTTGACAACTATTAACTCTATTAGAGTTAGATTTAACTTACCTAGGTTTAGTTTTAACCCATTCCAAGCCTTACCTCATCCCTAACTCACCTTGGTTAAGAGTTAATTCATAAGGCTTTAAATGCAAGGCCTTACCCATTTAATCCATAAGATATTTTGGTGTAGCATTATTATGCACAAATGACTTCGAAACTTTGATAAGAGTAGTGTTATAATGCCTAAATACCTATTAAATAAGGTTACCATGCTCAAATCTTAATCCAAGCCACATCAAAGCTATGGTGATAAGGAAAGAAGGAACAAAGAAAAATTAATTTCCAAAGACTTCTTGATGCATAAGTCAATCAAGCCACTCAACAAATCATTTGGATCTCCCAAAGAAGGTAAAATAGTTATCTTTTATGTTTTTGTTGTGTTTTCATTTAGCATTTGTTACTAAGATCTGCTTAGTATCTAGGCTAAGAGTGTAAGTTTTAGTGTGTTTATTTGATTTTTAATTACTATAACTAACACTATATTAACCTCCAATATTGGATTCCTATGATCACAAAATGGCACAATTGGTGGGATGCTATGGAACATCCCATACAATCAAGGAGGTTAGTATGAAGCTCTTAGATTTTGTAATGAATGCTTAATAATCTTCAAAATTTGAGATTTATCTTTGTTTTCATGTAATTATAATTTTTAGCAACACACATTATACATATAGACCATCGACCTTGCTAGAACCAACATTGATCTTACTAGAATTGATGTTGATCCTACTAGAATAGGCATCAATTTTGTCAAAACCAACATCAACACTTGTGTCAATAATAGATCATGATAGGAATATGATTTACGAGGATTTTTATTGAGTTTTTTATTTTTATTTTGTGTTTTGGAGCCTGAATATTATTATACTAACCATTTGATTGCAGGATCTAGTGTTATTTGTTTGTTTTGAGCTCATCTTGCTAACCATCTTTTAATGAAAAAAGCATTTTCTATTTTTCTATTTTTACAAGAAACTGACATTAATCTATGTTGACTAACATCAATCCCCTTAGATTCACTGACATCTATCCTTGTATACTAACATCAATTCATACATGGATCATTGTTGATATCTAAGATAGAAAAAATAGAGAAACATGAGATAAAAATCCAAAATGTTGTTTCCTCCTACACTTTTGGTATTCTAAGTAGGCAAACCCTCTAATAATTATAGGTTCTAAGGTGAAAAAGGCCAAGTTTGAATATAATTAAATTTTTCATACTTCATCTTTGGTGTTTAAAATGAATTTAGTTCTTTTTATACCTTAGTTATTTTTGAAGTTTTGTAAAGTTTATTAACCAACAAATGCCAAGGATACCAAATTTCATGACACATCTCATTTTGGTAAACTAAAATGAACTTTCAAATTTAGTTAAATGCTCCTAAGAGTTGTTTTTTTTATGTCTATTTTTTGAAGTTATTTATTTTTAAGAAAAATGCTTGATGCATGTATACTCTCCCACATCTCCTTTAGGGAACTTGGGTGACCAAAAGAACTAATTATTTACCTTTGTTGATTTATTCTGAAGCATGAAAAGAACATCATTAAGGCCCTACAAAAATTTGTATTTTTTGAGGGATCCAAATGTGACCATAATGTATTTTCACTTGTCTTTTTTTCATACATTTTTGCTTGTGAATGGGAGTTCACCACCTTCTCATGGGTTCTTTAGGGAAGAATTAACTTGAGAATTCATCTCCTAACATTATTTCAACCCCACTCTATGGTGGTTATATAAATTTAGGGAGACCCATTGGGATATTTGTTTTGAGTGGTCAAAACAAAATCTATTAGTGGTAATCCACCTTGAACCAGAGGGGCAACTCATACATCTTACTACACTAAGCAAGTAACAGATGTAGTAGTTGTGAAAAAGATAATACCTTTTCACAACAAGCTAAATTATGTAGATCTAATTGATGTGATTTCATCTCTAGTATTAGCCACACTTGGGACCATCTAGAAACATATGAAAATTGATAGTTTATAACAACCCTACTTGTTATGGACATACTATTGATGCAAGGTGAGTAACCTAAAGCTCCATATGATATTACAAACTCTTGAGAGAAGAGGGGGACTAAAAAAACCTAATTTTCATGCATTTTTATTTTTATATGAACACTTAAAATCCTTTCAAGAGCGAGTATATTGATGGAATTTGACAATATTATGCAACCTTATTAGTTTTAGGATCTAGGATGTTACACTTACATATTTTATTTCATTTTATCCTTTTCTTTCATGTTTTTGAGTCTAAAATATCTATTTTTATTTATCATGCCATGTTAAAATGAGTCTTGTTTATACATCACTTAATTATTTAAGGGGGAATTAAATCACATATTTGACAGCATGCCTTTACCTTAGTATTTTAAAAAATCTTATTTGTATGTGTCATTTGATTGAAAAATGTATCATTATGCTTCCCAATTCATTTCAAATCTTGTGCCTTTAAGTCTTGAAATAAACCATTGATCATATCTATATAGAATGATAATGTCATTACATTGCTCAAATCATTTCAAAGACTTGTTTGCCTTGTGCCAAATTCGATTTTCTAAACCAAAGCCACATATGCCTTTGGGATATGTACCTAGTGATATTATTTTGTTAAGATTTTTCTAGCTTTCTATTTGTTTAAAGAAGCCCAATTTCCTAAGTTTAGTTTTTAATTATCTTTGACAAGTTCAAAGCCAAACATTTATTGATTTTCGTTTGTGTCTTGTGTAATTTTGGCCTAGACACCAATCTTTCTCTTTTGGGTTGTGTAACTTAAGATAATTATTTAATCAATTTGAAAACTATTGTTTATGCCTAGATTTGGGATAAATATACTATCTTCCACATGCCTTTTGTTTCATGCCTTATTCCAATTGACCAAGTTCATGTATAAAGTCGAATGCCTAGTTTATACCAAAGTGTTTTGTATTTGTTAGACTAAAATATCATACCTTGTTTTTTTTAAATCTATATTTTGTTCCATTTCCAAAAGACCTAGCACATGCCTTTTTTGAGCCTTGTTTTTCTAAAAGACATAGCAACTTTTATTTTCCTATATTATATTTGTTTGAAACACTTTTAACCTAGAGTTTAGCATTATGGTTTTTATTAATCCACTTGACCATTTTTTTAAGACATTTGATGTTAGATATTTGACATTAGATTGTTTTGGACCAAGTTTTATCATAGGCCATTCTAGAGATTCAACTCCACCCCAAGACCAAATTAGACTAGGTTTGGACCATTTGTCCTTTGGACATTGCTTTTAAGAGTTTGTATAAATTTTTGACTTTTGAAAAACATTTATCATTGAATTGGATATGTCTCTTTACACTCATAATGAATCCATTTACAATCCAAGTTATGAAGTTTTGGTTGTATAAACTAACTTTTCACAAGACCTCTATGACAAATAATTAGTTAATGAAATGGATCCTTATCCTCCTTAAAATACCCAATATGGGGAGTAAAGCCAAGATCCTCAAGAGTAGTATGTGGTGATAGATTATTTGGGTTGGTTAACATATGATTTAAACCATTTCACCACTCATGGTACTCGATCCCTCACATATAACATTAACCCTTCTTTAGATTACATAAGACACCAAACTCTATAACATCTAAATATTACCATCATAAGACCTCATCCTTTGGCTTGTTAGAGTAACTAATCTTTGCCATGCCTTATCATTACTATTTGAGTACCTCATCCTTTGGTTTATGTGAATAATCAAGCTTCAAAATTCCTTATAATTTTTATACCATCCCTCATCCTTTAGCTTATGTTAGAAACCAATCTTGACAATGCCCTACCATCACTATTATAAGACCTCATTATTTGGATTGGAATATCAACTAATATTCACAATGCCCTACCATCACTATTTAAGACCTCTTACTTTGGGTTATGAACATAACCAAGCTTCTTAATACCTTACCATCACTATTCTAGGACCTCATCCTTTGGTTACTGCAAGCAACCAATATTTACAATACCCTACCATTTATATACTAGGACCTCATACGTTAGATTTTACAAGAAACCAATATTTTTAATGCCCTACCAATTTTATATAAGGGCCTTGTACTTTGGCTTATACAAGTAACGAAGCTTTCTAATTCCCTACCATCACTATTCTAGAACCTAATCCTTTGGCTTGTGATAGAAACCAAGATTTATAATTCCCTACAATCACTATTATAAGAAATTATCCTTTGGCTCATGATATCAACCAAGCTTCACAATGCCCTACCATCACTATTATATGACCTTGTCCTTTAGCTTATGTAAGCAACCAAACTCCATAATGCCCAACCATTATCATTCTAAGACCTTATCCTTTGGATTATGTAAGTAACAAAGATTTTTAATGCCCCATCATTACCATTCTAGGCCCTTCAAAGTATGGTATCTCATTATCCAAAAAAAAAAATTCATAAATGTGATAAGATAAGTCATAGTTACCATCTTAGGTTAAGAACTAGCCTTTGATAAGCTTATTAATATCCAACAACTAGCCATTTTTCATGTAGTGCTAGCCATACCCTAATTTAGAAAACCCATGCTGATCATTGAGCCAAAACCAAGCCAATCATTACCTCTCAAACCAAGCCAATCATTTGAAGACCAAGATATATTCAAAACTAGTATTTTACAATTGACTATAAATCAAGGCCAATAGAACTAACCAATCTAAGATGTTTTTGTTGAACTACCTATTTGTGACAAGTCAAATTGTGATGAGTAACCTTTTGATACATTACCCATTGTCAAGGAGTCTCACTCTAATAAACAATTATTATTTGAGTCACTCCTTCATCATTATAACTACCTTTGGAAAAATCATTACCTCAACCATTATCTTGTTTTCAAAGAGCCTCCCTTTGACAAGCCAATATTTATGGAGTTATCTCTTGACCATTTTTCCCTCATGGAGGAGTCCCAATTTGATAAACCAATCTCTATGGAGCTCATTATGCCATCACATACCATTATTTGTCTAATACTAAACATTAACAAAAACATCATTGTAGTAACATCCACACCATATGAAGAATTAGAATTATAGGTAGGTTTTATTTTTGAACCAAAATAATATTTATAATTAGAATCATAATTAATGTTAGCCTCAACATTAGATTCAGAGTTCCTTAAATCAGACTTAGCTTTAGAATCAAAATATGTTCATTGATGTTATAACATTGGTTATGCATGCCTTGAAGATAAATTTGAATACATTTTTTATCCTTCTATGGATATTGAGGATGATTAATTAAGCATCAACATAAGTTATCCTAATATATTCTATGAGGATTTTAATGCCTCTTTCCATTCCATTACCATTCCACATGCCATTAAAACTAACCAACCTAGCCATTATATTGACATTTTACCTCCCACAAGTGTCGATTGGGACTGATAGAATCATACCTTGTTGAACTTCATCCATGGAAACATATTAGTTAAATAATTTCATGGGGAGGAAGAGAAAATTCATGTGGAAGAAGAAAAATCTCCTAGTAAAACCTTTTTGGAGGCACTATGGGATAATCAAATTCCAAACTCAACATCTTCTAGTAAAACCTTGTTTGAGGTACTAGAAAATAATCAAAGTCAAAATTCAACATTAATTAGTGGAACCTTATTGAAATAAATGTGGGATAATCAATATAAATCTATTGGTGAGAATCTCATTGAGGAACCAATAGTTGATCATAATAGTTATTCACTATTTGATGAAGACATTATCAAAGATGAAATCAATAAAACTTCCAATCTATAACACAATTAGATGGTAGCTCCTCTTAAGTCCAAACAACATAGAAATACGATGGCCTTATCAAGAGCATATTCAAAATTATTCATCCCCCCCATATCTAAGTTATGTCAAATATATAATTAACTACATTGTGTGTGTTTGAAACTTCCAATATTTATTTATTTCCCATCCGTTATACATTTCATTATCATCCACCTTTACATTACCAAATTAAACCTATTATCTAATATTTATACATTTTTACCATCCCTGGACACACTTTATTTTATTAAGGCTACAAAGACATCTTTTCTTTATTCTTGAAATAAATATAATAAACAACCAATGAAGATCATAATAACATTTTTGAGGTCTAAATATATAGTAGGTTCTTGACAAAGCAACTATTCAAAAAGGGTGTGGGCTAGTAATTTACATGAGTGATTATTCTAGTTATATCATATGCTAATTAGGATGTGCATATCCACATCAATATGAAAAACATAAACATTTACCTTGCCTTGAATTTTACCTTATTATTTTCATTTGTCATTCCTCTTTCCATTATTACATACCTTTCCATTTACCTTACCTTATCACTTTGGGGAAACCCTATTGCCATTGTATCTAGTTTCCATCTTATTATCTTCCTTGTGAAATACCATATACCATATTATCATACCTTTCTTATTATACCAAAGGTTATTTATAGATACCCTACCCAATCTTGTTTTTATCTTGTTTCCTTTGGTTCTTCCTGCACCTTCAGCGAGGGGATTATAATCTAGATTGAGTAGTTTCAAAATTTTATTTTTAAATGACAATATATGAAATTAGTGTGATAGTGGATCTAGAAAGTTATCTTTCATTTAAATTTGGTTTGTGCCATTTAGTATAACCACCTATGGTAATATTAGTATCCCACCTTGTGTTACTAATTATAACCACCTATGGTTAAATTAGTATCATAGACCTATATCATTATTTACTAATTATAACTACTTATGGTTAAATTAAGAACAATGCCTTTTACCATACATTTACTCATTACCTTACCATTATTATTCTCATTTACCTTGTTATTTGCCTAGATTCATGAACTTGCTATGACCTAGTCGATCTCACCACCTTTTATGTGGGTAGAACTACTGTGACTTGAAGTCCTAATGGGACTATGTAGGTCATACTCAATTCATGTTGAGGTCAGCTCAATCCCCTTTTTCCATATGCTCTCACCATTTTATGAGCAACCTAAGACAATGATGTCATCATTTTTTTAATGGTATCTTGTCAATCGTTAATGAGTTAATATACCTCAAAAATTTCAAAAACATTAGAAAATTACAAAATCCAAAAACATGTGTCATGTTTAAACCTAGTTAGTCATCCTCAATCCACCTTAATGGGGCACATCCATTGATTATTTTAAACATTCCATTTACATTAGGGGTGTTTCCTTTCTCTTTTCATGTACCTTTGCTTGGGGGCACCACTCATTTATCATTATATTGAGCCTTCACATGTAGAATTTAAATTATTTGATGATAGGATGTTTGTTATTATTTTTAATTTCAAGCTTTCTATGTCTTATTTGTTTTTCTATTTTTTCCCTATTATTCCTTGAATCAGTATATATGCATTTATGGGGTGATTCCTTCTGCATTATTCTTTAGTCTATCCAGTTCATATTTCAACATTGTCATCATGGTTTTTATCATTGGTGCATTATTTTCAATTGTGGATTAGGAGTCAATCCATATGCATATTTTATCCAAGTTATTATGGTGTTTTATATCATGATGCATAGCATCACATGTTATAGCAAAAATCAGCTTAGTAAATCTTACAAGTAATGGAGCCATATAAATTTTCCTTGGTAACCTTGGTAAATCCTCCCACCCTCTTTGATTAAATTAACCATGTTGTCAATATGATTATCATTGTTGTAAAAAGGAGATTATTGGCATTATGCATGTCATTGATGATCAAATAATAATATGGTGATTAGAAGATATACAAGAGATCTTATCAGAGGTCAAATATAATAAGAGTGCTTATGTTCATGAGTGGAATTCATCTGGTTCTTCATTTTGTTCATCTAGACATTTTGGGTCTATTAGAAAAACAATTGAATAGGTAGTTTGTTGATGTCACGATTACCACATGTGGACAAGTTTGGAGGAGTTGGTAATATGGTTGTGATCACATTAGTCCCTAGTTATTATGCACCAGATTTTAATTCATGCAATGAAGTGTAGTTGAAGACATGGGCATGCATATTTGGATACTCAAACAAAATCACTAAGTTTCTATACTTGGTTGAATTTTTAAAAGGGTTCATGTAGAGCCAAGTAGGCATATAGATGAGGTCAGAATTTACACACATGGAGGTGTTAAGACAAAATTATCATATGGGTTTGTTAATTATTATGCATAGTTTCTATGCGATGAATCTCAAGTCATAAAATGTATAGTGACAAAAGATATGAATGAGCAAAGTAAAGAGGGAGTGTGGAAGAGAAAATAGCAAAGTAAATTTTTAATAGTTTCTATTGCATTTTAATAGTGGGAACATTAAATTTTGAAAGTGTGGAAAGATGAGATAAAACACGTAAGATTCTTAGATATTGATCAAAAGAATACATTTTAAAGTTGAAAATTTTGAAAAAATACGAACAACTCATCATGCCAAACTTAAGATCAATTATCAATATTTAAAGATATGATTAATCTAATGGTCAAGCATAAGAACATGCAAGTAAGCCATGAATCACAACATAGAAAATGATTTTGATTATTTTAATAGATCAAATCAATGTAATAATTCATGTTCATCAGAACTAAAGTCTATTAAATACTATAAATAGTAATCAGACCAAGAATTATGATAGAGGAACATGAGTTCAATACATTGGAAACTTGTTATTTAAGAGATAATAAACTGAGTCTAGAAATAAGCATAATGTGTTTCTAAACAAGTGTGAACATAGAGAATATATGAATACATAGATCAATTACTTATGTATATGACATCTATTATATAGTATTTATTACTAAAATTATTGAAGTGTGTCAAATAGATAGACACATAAAAGTAAAGAGGGAGTGTGGGAGAGAAAATAAATGAAGTGCAGAGCATAAGTAGTTACAGACTAGACCCATTATAGAGAATAGAGAATTGGATTCATTTATGAATGTATATTGTAATTTGGATTTGTAGCTCTCCATAGTATAATTTGATAGGTAAGTTCCATTAGATAAGCTAAGCGGGTTCTCAATTAGGGAGTGGGTGATTCTTTAGAGTAGGTTATCTTAAATTAGGGGATTAGTGTCTCCTTAGGGTTGGTGCCCTTAAACATTGTAACTATTAAGGTTATTTATTGTGAGGCTAGATTATAATGGTATATTCTTTCAACTATTATCATGGTGGTTTCTCCCATTTTGGGTTTTCCATAGAATATCTAGTGTTGTGTCTATTTATGTGTATGTGATTTTTACATATAGTTTAAATCTAAATTAAAAGGTTTTGAATATGACTAAGTTAATCAATATACTGATTTACCATTCCTCTTAGTATATAGTTGTGTTCTAATAATTGGTATTAGAGCTGGTTCCTTAGAAGAAGCTTAATCAGCTCAAGTAGATTTTGGGTAGTGAACATAAATGGCTAGTTAAGAAGGCTCTTCCTCAAACAAGGAACCCCTCTTTTATGGATCAAAATATAAATTTTGGATCATAAGAATGGAATCATATTTATATTCATTAAGTTTTTATTTATTGATGTTTGTTGTAAATGGAAATAGAACTCTTACTGTAACTCTTACTAATCAAGTTGCCAAGAAAGCATATGAGAGTGATGCAAAGGCTAAGAATGATATTTTATGTGGATTGTCTAATTCAGAGTTTGTCAAAGTGATGCATTATCAAAATGCACAAGATATCTTGAACAAATTGAAAATCATCTATAAAGATGACGACAAGGTAAAACATTATAAGCTACAAATGTTCAAAGGTAAGTTTGAAAGCTTAAAATGAATGAAGAAAAAAATATAGACTACCTCATCAAACTATATGAAATATGATGAGCTCAAAATATGGCTCATCATTGACATGTTATTTCCTTCAAATCATCTATCGAAGGTTATTATCTTATACAAATCTTGGATTCTTAGATAGATATGACATGGACAATAGATATTTGTATTATTTATATTAAACCAAAGATTGAATCTTTACTTTGTCATTAATGTCTAATATATATCATGTTTTAGTGATATTTTGTGTGAATAATGCTCAAGAAGAAGACACAAGTGATTTAAAATGAACATTCCATTTTGATCTCCATTCAGTAGAACTACAGACTCTGCAGGCTCATTTCTACGGACTCTGCAGGCTAGTTTCTATGGACTTTGTAGGCTGGTTTCTATGAACTCTATAGGCTCATTTATACAAACTCTGTAGGATGGTTTCTATAGACTTTGTAGGCTTGTTTCTATGGACTCTACAGGCTTGTTTCTATGAACTCCATAGGATTATTGCTATGGACTCCGTAGGATCATTTCTATGGACTCTGCAGGGTCAATACCAAGAATTTAGTAAGGATAGTGGGAAGCTGGAGACCAGATAGGATAATAAAGAACCATTCCAGCTAGAATCACATAAGGAGAATAACTACCTACTATTTTGAAGGACCTACTTTTGATAGATTTATATATAATCAGATTTTAGGACTATTATAGGATAGGATATTTATGTCATCAAAATAACTGGATCTCTTAGAAATCCAATATCTGGATAAAGGGATCGACTAGGAGTCCTATTATTTTGCATCCTATTTTGAGTTAAATGTATTAGTATAAAGTGTAAGACTTTTGAATATATAAAGGAGAGAGAAGAAAGGAAAAAATAGAGATATAGAGAAAATAGAGGATCAAGAGTTAGATAAGCATACAGGTTTCAATTAGATTGTAATTACTTCATTTATATGAATTAATACTTCAAGTTTCTAGCAATGATTAAGTTTTATTCCTGAGTCTGAGAGGAGAAAGTGTAATATCCCCTCCAAACTGGGAATATAGCAACACAAAAAACTCTGAACAAAGATACAATCTCTGTTGAATAAATTCAGAAGATAACAATAATATAGTCTCTCAATAGCAAATCACAAATCTTATCACTTGTCCTTCTAGACTATTACAAATATAGTCCTCTCTTATGCATATAAAAATATGAAATACAGTCTTGAAAACCCTGGCTTTGTAAATCTAGAAATTGAGTTTGAATCTAGAAATTCTGTCTCGACCTGGTGTGTCGAACACACAGTCGCCGGCGTCAGTCGATATACTGCCGACGTCGGTCACTTTCAGTCCTTCTCTGCCGACATCGGTCTTCAGTCGGCCGATGTCAGTCACTAAGGATCTCTGTCTGCTGAGGTCAGTGTCTGTGTGGATCTGTACGGACCTGTACGATCTTTGTACGGTCACCAATTAAGCACAACCTGTCTATTTTCAACCCTGGATCTGAAGATATGTAGCTCTAATACATAAGATATCTATTTGTATAATTTATTGAATCAAAACATAAAGAAATAAATACCTGGAATATCTATAATAACTTTTGTGTGAAGTTATCTCTCAACCCTGTAAATTCTATGATAACTTCTGGATGAAGCTATCTCTCAATTTGGCAATAGATCAGCTGATATTTCACAGCCTCTAAATTACACACACTGAAGAGGGAATGCTCTCCAATGCAAATGGAATCCTGGAACCCTAGGCTCAGTCTTCACAGAAGAAATTCTTCAAAATCAATAATCAATAATCAATGGCTGAATACAAACTCTCCCATGAGAACCCCTTATACCCTCCAAAGGTGTGCTTGCTAAAATTAGATTTCCTCAAATTAGAACTTGGGGTTCTTAAATTAGAATTCCTCAAATTAGATCTTGGGCTTCTTAAATTAGAATTAGGATCTTAAAATTAGACCAAATAATTAATATCTAATTTAAAATTAGACCAAATAATTAATAATTAATATCTAATGTAAAATTAGACCAAATAATTAATATTTGATTAAATCAATCAAATATTAATATCTCCCTCAATATATGTCTGATCCTCAAACTGACTAAAGTTGGTGAATCAGGGAGTGATTCTACACCTGACCATACAAAAATAAGGGTGCTCCGCTGCATGTCAAATATCCCTAAAAAATAGGAGCTCATGCAAACATGTCCAAAAGAACCCAAATGAAAGCCAACTATAGGAATTCTGCTAATCGAAGCCAAGCCAAGCTCCATCATGACCCTCTATCCATCCTATCAGCCTACGAAGGTCGCATAATAGGCTAATCATCAAGTCTGTCAATGTCCACAAAAAAGGGGACATGACAGCAATGGCCCACTCTCCTTGGAACTAGGAAATGTGTACGGTATTTATGTTCTATTTTGTTAGTTAAAATCTTGTTACTAATTAAATTTATTTATAAAAATATCAAAACAAATTCATAATTTAAAAAGAGCATTTTCTTATTTCATTTCTTTTCTATGCAAAGTATCTTTTCTTTTACAGCAGAAGTGTGAAGCAGATTTCCTTTCATAAGTATGAGTGTGAATTTATTTTCCTTACAAATATAAAATAGGAGTGTGATCCTTTACTTCCAACAAAAGAGTGGACTGATTTGATTTCTTTATTTTTAGCAAAAGTGTGAATCAAGTAGTTTAGTCAAATTTAGAATAGGATCAACAAGCAATCCCATAAGCAGACTTCTAGATCTATTATCCCATACCTTATTGCAAATAGCTTTAGACACCGGCCCTGGTTGATAAGACACCAATTGCATATTTTTTAAATGAGTATTTAGATGACACTCATCATTTTTGGTGCCATTGCCAGAGAACATAAGGTTTTAGTAAGGTAATAATTATTGATTTTGAGTAAAAATAAAAATTTGTAAAAATCATAAAACAAAAACAATTAAAAAATTGATGTACCATCTTAGAGATTATAAGGGATGATTTATTCCAAAGATTCCACCAAGAACACAAGTGGACACTCCTTCAACATCTCTGAGTAGTCAACCTGAAGATACAAGTGAAATTTATTTGCAAGAATATTCTAAAACTAGGATAGGAACCAAGCCATTGCCACATGCAAGCCCCATAAGACAAATTCCTCAAGATAAATCTCTTACAAGAAGACATTATTTAGAGATTTCTAAAGACTTAGAAGAAGCATTTTAGAGATCCATAGCTAAAGAAAATTTTGAGAACTTGGAACAACCTATAACTGAGACCACAAACATTCAGTGGGAAGATCATCCTAGTTTTGAAATATCATCAAAAGAAGAAATGGCTCACCAACAAAATCAACAAATTACACAACTAGGAAGAAATTTCTCCTTTCCTATTGTTGCAGATCTTAATGATCAAACCCCCATGAAAAATATTTCACTAGCTAATTTTCCAAATTTTTGGGGATGATCTACAAAAGATCCTGATCAATTCTTGTTTGAATTTAAGGTTCTTGTCAAACCTATGATTACACAACTGATAGCTAGAAATTTAAACTATTTCCTTCTACACTTAAAGATGCAGCTATGATATGGTTTATGGGTTTAGAAATTCTATTAGAATGTGGGATGACATGGAAATAGAATTCTTGAACAAATACCAGGATTACTGTTGAGTGTGAGAAAAAAGAGGATTTCTTCAAGATCAAAAAAAATGAGGATGAATATTTAGAGGATTATTTGGCTAGATTCATGTTCACTCATAAAAGAAGTAATTATCCACTCACTGAAGATGTTCAAAAATTGGTTTTCTTGAAAGGATTAGGCAAAGACACTAGAGATGCCTTAAATTTGATGGGCAAAGGAGACATAAATAAGTTAGATTTTGATCAAATTTTTGAGCTTTGTACCAATTAATCTCAAATAAAACCTAAAATTAGGAAAGGAAAGTTTGGAAAATCTAATGAAGTGGGAAAATTAATGGAAGAATTTGATAATCTCAAAATAGATATTCTGGTTACACTAAACAATACTTTGGATGGCCTTCAGGCTAAGGCAAATGCAACAAAACCTTTAGTAATCTATTGTCCTAAGTGTAGATAGAAACACGCCCTTAGAGACTACCCTCTAGATAGGACCAATATCTCATCATGTGGGATTTGTGATGTAATAGATCATGATACCAAATATTGCACCCTTCTATTTTTTTTAAAGAATCAAATGAAAACATAAGTCTAGTCCACTGAAGAAATAAATTATATTCAGAGACAAAACTTTGCTCCACAAAACCAGGCTCAAGGATAGTTTAGTGTAAGAAATCTAGTTAATCCATGGATGGCACCATGGAATTTTTTAGTTCCATTATCATTTTAGAATCAATCCCAAATTCCATCAATTCAAAATCCATGGGCAGGACAAGATTAGATGCCAACACCTCCATGGATGGTGCCATAACCATAGCAATAATGGGTACCACAGTAGCATTGGATGCCACAACCATATCAATAATGGAATTAGTAGTGGAACCCACAGTCATAATTCACCCAACCAAGAAGACCACTTCAATAGCAAACCATCATGCCACCCCCAGTTATTCAATAACAAGGACAAATTAATAAGCCCTCAATGCCTACACAACCAATAGTGAATCTAAAAAATAAACAACCAGCACCTGTTTATGTCAATGAATAGGAAGAAAAAGTCAATTTGGGAGCTATTGAGTGCTCAAACATACATTTGAGATCAGGAAAAACTATACAAAAACCTCTAGTACTCATTTTTGAGATACCTGATGAAAATGAATAGATTGAATCATCTCAATTAAACATTAGAGAAGCTGAAATCAAAATGAGTGCTAAAGAAAACAAAGGAAACACTACTACATCAGTAGTTCCTTTTCCTAAAAGATTACGAGAAACTGATATCAAACCAGACTCAAACTTGGTCTATGAGTTGCAAAAGATTAATAGTGAGGTACCCCTTCTACAAGCTTTTAAGGATATACCTAAATTAAATAAGATCATCAAAAAACTCTATATTAAGACACCTGAGAGGAAGATAAAATCCTGGAACCATTCATGTTGATGGAAAAGTTGTTGATTTATTAGCAGGAAAACTATTAGTTCCAAAATATGTAGATCTGGGAAGCCCAATGATCATAGTCACAATCAGAGGAAAATAAATTACTAATGTTTTGGTATATTTGGGAGTAGCAATCAACGTCATGACAACTAATACTCTCCATGCATTATCTCTTATGAAAATTCAACCTACAACTACCATTCTTCAAATGGCAAACCAGTCGGTAAGAAAACTAGAGGGAATTATAGAAAATGTTGAAGTATTAATAGAATCTTGGGAATATCCTATAGATTTCATTGTCTTACAACCCAAAACAAATAATCTAGGATATCCTATAATCCTAGGTAGACCATGGTTGGCTACTATAGCAACATTGATTGATTGTAGGTCAAGAGACATGACCATTTTCAATGGATTAAAATCCAAATGCATCTCTTTGTATCCTCCTGCAAAACCATCAACAAATTGCATATAATAACTTTGGATGGATGAATCAGATAACACATTAAACAACATTTCCTCCTTAGCCATGATCACAGTCAAAGAACACTTGAAAGAATTGAATGGAGATAGATACCCAGAATCTACAGACTCTGCCAGTCTAGAAACTATGGACTCTACTAGTCCAGAAACTATGGACTCTGTCAGTTTGAAAGATACAGACTGCCTTAGTTTAGGATTCTTGGGTTCGATGGAAAATTTTGAAACCTCCACTTCTACTTCTGCTAGTACTTCATCATATGATCATAGACTGATTCATGAAAGTGTGTAAAAATTGGTAGAACAACAACAAACTCATTTCTTAGATGCATTTCATTATTCTTTAGTAAGATTGATTCCTCTTGGAAAAGAGTTTGTTGATAATGTAACTATGTTTCATAAGCTACTTCCTCATCCATGTCCTCTAAACTCATTAATTATTGAGTTTAAGCAAATAGAATCCAACCACCCAGGTATAAAACAAATCATGGTATTACCTAGAAACATTTTGAACATCAATAGTTGGTTGACAAACAAAGAGGAAGATCAACTCTTTGAAGTATTGGAAAGACATACCAAGGATTTTTCTTGGGATTATACCGACAAGAAAGGAATTCACCCCAACATATGCACTCATCACATCTACACAAAATCTGTCAAACCAGTTAGATAACCACAAAGAAGAATAAACCCAACACTAAAAGAAATAGTCAAAATAGAAATCCAAAAGTTGCTAGAAGTTGGGTTTATTTACCGCATCTCAAATAGCCAGTGGGTGTCACCTCTAGTAATTGTGCCCAAGAAAAATGAAAAGTTAAGAGTATGTGTGGATTATAGAGAATTAAATGAAGCAACATTAAGGGATTACTTTCCTTTACCTTTTATTGATCAAGTTCTTGATAACTTGGTAGGGAAGAAATATTTTTCCTTCCTGGATGGGTTCAGTGGGTATAACCAGATAACTATAGCAGCTGAAAATCAAGATAAAACCACATTTACTTGCCCTTGGGGAAATTTTTCCTATCGAGTACTTCCATTTAGACTCTGTAATGCTCCATCAACCTTCCAAAGAGCAATTCTATCAATCTTCTCTAACTTTACAAATGATTGTGTTGAGGTATATACGGATGATTTCACTATTTATGGTGAAACTTATGAAGAAGCTCTTACCAACTTGGAAAGAGTATTGATAATATGTGAGGAACATTAATTATCTTTAAGCAATGACAAATGTTTGTTGATGATGGATGAAGGAATAGTCCTGGGACACCATATTTCTATAAAAGGCATTCAAGTAGATCCAAAGAAAGTCAAAATAATTTCTAACTTGCCCATTCCACAAACACAAACTGAAGTTAAGAATTTTTAGGACATGATGGTTACTACAGATGCTTCATAGATAAGTTTAGCCAAATATTTGTCCCTATGTTTGCCTTGCTTACAAAAGATTGCACATTTGAATGGAGTGATAGTTGCCAGTAGGCCTTTGAAAACATCAAAGTTAAACTTGTTACTACTCCAGTATTAAGAGGACTAGATTGGACTAAGCCATTCCATATATACATAAATGCTTTTAATACAATAGTAGGAGTAGTTCTTGGACAAAAATATGAAGAGGGTAACAAGTATGCTATATATTATATTAGC
Source organism: Torreya grandis (assembly GCA_037957365.1). Taxonomy (NCBI): domain Eukaryota; kingdom Viridiplantae; phylum Streptophyta; class Pinopsida; order Cupressales; family Taxaceae; genus Torreya; species Torreya grandis. The sequence continues at coordinate 983,242 of JARHVA010005704.1, forward strand.
AAAAACATGACATCTGCTGAAAGAAATTACACCACAATTGAGAAGGAATTCTTAGGTATAATTTATGCAATGAACAAATTAAGACACTACATAACAGGCTACAAGGTATTTGTCTATAGAGACCATTTAGCTATTAGATATCTTACCAATAAACCAATTGTGGGAGGTAGGATTATTAGATGGCTATTTCTCTTATAAGAATTTGATGTTACTATTATAGAAAAACTAGGGAAGTCTAATGTGGTTGCTGATTTCTTGTCAAGAATGAACACTATAGGTGAAGAAGAACGAGTGGAAGATGACTTTATAGATGAACAATTATTTTCTACTTCAGCACAATCTCCATGGTTTGTTGATATAACCAATTACCTCACCATAGGGAAGTTTCCTCTGCTCTTTTTACAAAAAGAGAAAAAATGATTAATCAAAGAAAGTTCTTATTTTAAATGGATTAATGGAATGTTATTCAAACTTGGACCTGATCATGTGTTTCACAGGTGTGTAACAAATAATGAAGCTTATGATATCATCAGAGCTTATCATGATGAAATAGGAGGAGACCATTACTCAGCTTAAATAACCATACATAAAATCCTAGGAGTAGGATATTATTGGCCTCATCTTCATCAGCAAGTAAAAAGGTATGTCAGACACTGTGATGCTTGTCAGTGAATTGGATAGCCTACTCTTTCAACAAAGATGACCCTACACCCTCATCCTTAGTTTTAGAACCATTTGAGAAATGGGGAATTGATTTTATTGGTCCATTGGATCCTCCTTCCAGAGGAAAAGAATATCTTCTAGTTTGTATAGACTATGTGACCAAGTGGGTAGAAGTTGAAGAATTAACTCATGCAAGAGAGGAGATGGTAGCTAATTTCTTATATTTCAAAATCATGTAATGATTTGGTGCTCCAAGAGAGATAGTCTCAGATTAAGGACCACAGTTCATGTCAAACATGATAAAGCATTTTACGAAAGTGTATCAAAATCAGCATAGAAAAGCATCTCCATACCATCCACAAGAAAATGGACAACTTGAAGTCACCAATAGGGAATTGGAAACCATTTTAACCAAGGTTGTTAATTCCAGTAGAAAGGATTTAGAAGATAAGGTACTAGAAGCTGTTTGGGCCTATAATACTACTTGGAAAAAAAATAATTAGATTTTCACCTTATGAATTGGTTTATGGTAAGAAACCTTTATTCTCTGTTGAATTTGAATTACAAACCTTGAAAATAGCTGTAGAAGTAGGTATTGATTTAGAAGAAATATAGAAAGTAAGACTCCTACTTCTTAATCAACTTGATGAAATGAGGATGGAAGCACTACAAAGAACTAAACTGGTACAACATAAATGAAAAGTTTGGCATGATACATAGATCAAGCAACATAAGTTTCAAAAAGGAGATTGGGCACTGTTGTTTGATTCTAAATTTCAATAGTTCAAAGGAAAACTACAAACAAGATGGTTGGGACCTTATGAGATTGAAGAGGTCTATGAAAATGGTTCTGTTAAGCTGATACCTATTGATAATAGTAGAAGAGCTATATTATTCAATGGACATAGATTGAAGCTCTATCAAAAACCTCTCAACAAAGATGAATTTATTCAAAAAGTAATGGATCAAGTAGCTATTCTGGAAAGCTCTACTTATTCAAGTGAACATGCTCCTTGATATTAAAGCCAATAATGATAATAATAATAATAATAATCAATAGTGAAAATCCTTCTAGGGACGTTATTGACACTGTATGTCCTGAAAACCAGCTTGCTAGCTGGCTATGCATTGCAAAAAAGGGTTTGGCTAGAAAACCAGCAATGGCTAGCCAAAGGGCAAAAACCAAAATCTATAATATATATATATATATATATATATATAAATTTCATCATGACACTATGATTGGTCATCTTCATCTAGTAAACTAATCCATGCAAACCTATTTGTGCAAGACAGATGACGAGCAAGGATAATGTCTAAGGTTAAAGTAAGACATATATTTCATTTCTCTATGTTTAGTTAACTAATTATCTTTGATTTAATTAAGACCCTATTCTTCTGAGATGACCTAAATTTGAATCTTCCAAAATGGAATGACACATGTCATAATGAAAATGCATGCAATGAAGCCACCAAAGGTGTATAGATAAGTGTGCAACTTTAATATCATCAATTGAGTCATCAAGTACCATAATGATGGGACATCATAAAAAAGAGGTTTTAAATGAAGAAATGAATCATTGTCACCATCAATATGACACATCATCATTTTACATGACTTGTATTGATGAGATCAAATAGTTGGCACACTCCATACAAATTTGATGTGCCTAACTATATCACATCATCATACAACACTACGAACTCATGTAGTTGTAGCATTTCAAATGAACCATTTCATTTCTATGGACTTCAATAGAATCTGATCCTTAGATCCTTTTGCCTACTGACTTCAACAATAGATTGGCTTATACCAAAGGAACTAAGCTAACTGTAACTTTGCATAAAAATGGGAAAGAATACAAGATTAGAGCTGAAAGATCCAACAAAGTTTCATAAAGACAAAGCTTCTGTAGTAGTGTTTAGAGCCAATGGCTGGCTACCTTTCATTGATAATCTCCAGTGTTTTGATGAAACAATGGTAAGTGAATTTATTACCAATCTCACCCCTAAATTTTCAATTGTGAAAGGCATTGTTATTCCTATTACAACTCAAATCATAAGCCAAATTATAGAAGTTGCAAAAGAAGGAATGAGAGCCATAGGTAGAGTTTCATTTAGTGATTTAATTAGTTAGTTTAATGGTAATAGGCAAACTGAAACTTCATGTTTAGTAAATTTTAATGGAAAATCAAAAGGGATTAAAATAAATTCACTTCTTGAACCTTGGAAATCTGTAGCCAAGTGGGTACTTAAATATATCATTTGTGAAGGGAAACATAGTCTTTTAGGGGGAGACGCTATGAAAATATTAATGCATCTTAAGCATGGGAGACAAAACCCTCAGTACATAATTAACCTCCCATCTTTCTTTTATGGTGCTTTTCAAGTTATGTCTACAACCCCTATTGTTGCTCCTAGGCATCATGGCCTTATTTAGCTTATTATCTAGCATCATTTCCTTTAGCAAGGTTAAGAGGTCTAGGAGGAATTTTAGAATAGTATAACACAATAAACTCCAAATGTACCATAACAACACTCATCTCCACCTACCACATTAGCTAGGAGAACAACACTAAGAAAAAAATCTTAGACTATAATCTCCATAAAAATTCCTTATTCTTCTTCTTCTTGAAGAATCACAAGGTCTCAAAACCCTAAAATTTTAAGGTCTCCACAAGAACCTCATGAGTCTATAGCATAACCAGTGCCTCTGACAAGAAGAAGAAAATTGAGATAGAAGGTTGCTACAGACATTGAGATGACCAAGGGTTTGGTGGTTGAGAAATAAACTCAACCAAGTGTAGCTTAAAGAGTAACCAAAAGAAGGAGAAGGTTCATTTTAACATAAGAAAATGAATAAGAAATTGTAGATATTCTAGATAGTCTTAAGTCTCATTCTCCCATACATCATAATATTCCTACACTTATAGATGTTGAAGAAAATTCTTTTGAAAGGAACACTCCAATCATATTGGAGGAGAGAAATCTAGAGGAAGATCCACACATGGTAGAAGAATTAGGTAGGGTAGAACAACCACCTGTTCTAGTTAAAAATACAAAGGATAAAGGAAAAAATGTATGTACTAGGGAGAAAGGTGAATCATCAAATTTAAATGATCCTATTATGCAACTAGCTTTGTAGCTTTATCAAGCTCAAGCTCTTAAACAAAAACAAACAACCAATATTGCTGACTTGATTAGTCAATTGCAAGACAAAGACCATCTCAATTCATATTTGGTACAAAAATTAGATACATTATCTACTAATCATGCCACAAAAATTCACAGATTAAAGGAAATAATAAAAGAACATGAAGATGAATTGATTGATCTTTGGATGTATGTAAAAAGTCTAAAATAGGAAAATAGGAGGTTGCAAAATTTGGTGAATTCTTCTAAAGCACCTGCTACTGCACTTTCTCCCCCCAAAACATTTGTTGACCATGGTTGTCAAAAAAGTGATCCAGGTATTCCTCCCTTGCAAATACTACATCAAATTGAAGAAAAATATTTTGTACTTCAATAGAAAAACAAAGATGTAACTTCTTTGAACAAACTCTTGGAAAATGAAAAGAAAGAATTAGAGGTTAAGTCCAAGAGTTAGAAGAAATTTTTTAAGATGCATGCAAATTAGGAGAAACTCTTTTGGCATGTAGGAATCCTTCTCCTTCATACAGTTTGTTTTTGTTTGAATAATTTTATAGATGGAAACTTCTACAGATCTCTTGTCATCTTCCTTATAAAATTTTATAGCCAACAACATTTTTGGAAATTTTCTATAGTGCTGAACCTGATCAACAAGATTTGCTTTGTGAATTTTATTTGCATGAATTGATTCTAGGTGATCATGAACACAATAAGTTTTTGATAAATCTTCATGTAGGAGAATTTCAACTGAGAGCATTACATTCTACATTCAAAAATTAGATAACATGGAAATGCAGATTTGAGGATTATACAAATCATGCTAAGACTATAGGATTATGTGTCAGACCAGCCTTTCCTATTCCTAGATTGATTAAAAAAAATATTCGTTGTTCTTTGTTAAATGATGAGGTTAAGACACATTATTTACAGGCTTTATATGATTGCACTATTTCTTTTGATTTATTTTCAAGATAGAATTTTGATTCAGTAGTGACTACAAGTGTAGACAGATGGGACTAAATTTTAGTGCCTCTTAAAAGGTGAGAAGTTATGTCCCAAAATAACTTAAGATGGAGTATGAGGAGATCATCCTCAATTTTGTAAATTTTGATAGAGGTAATCAACTCTTGGGAAGAAAATAAATGGATTGGCATGAGATATAGACCTCCTTTGCTGATCATACCCATCTGAAGATGGAAAAGTTGGGTTCCATAGTCAGAAGAACAATTTATTATATAGAAAAAAATGATTCAAACACATTAGGGATTCACCAGCAATTCAGATAGACACATAACATATGAGTTTGATGAATATGATTTGAGTCAGAGTATAGAAAGTAGAAGCCAGAGCTATGAATGCTAATAAATGTTTGTAATGGGAATTGCAAAAGGTAAAGCTTATGGAAGATGATGAGCTCAAAATATGGCTCATTATTGACATGTTATTTCCTTCAAATCATCTCTCAAAGGATATTATCTTATACAAATCTTGGATTTTTAGATAGCTATTATATGGAAAATAGATATGTGTCTTGTTTATAGTAAACCAAAGACTGAATCTTTACTTTGTCATTAATGTCTAATATATATCATGTTTTAGTGATCTTTTGTGTGAAGAATTCTCAGGAAGAAGACATAGGTGATGTATAATGAACATTTTATTTTGATCTCCATCTAATAGAACTATGGACTCTGCAAGCTAGTTTCTATGGACTCTGTAGGCTAGTTTTTATGGACTCTGCAGGCTGGTTTCTATGGACTCTACAAGCTCATTTCTACAGACACTATAGGCTAGTTTCTATAGAATTTGCAGGCTTGTTTCTATGAACTCTATAGGCTTATTTTTATGGGCTCCATAGGATTATTTATATGGACTCCATAGGGTCATTTCTACAGACTCTGCAAGGTCAATACCAAGAATTTTGTAAGGATAATCAGAAGCTAAAGATCAAATAGGATAAGAAAGAACCATTCTAGCTAGAATCACATAAGGAGAATAATTGCCTTCTATTTTGAAGGACCTACTTTTGATAGATTTGTATATAATAAAATTTTAGGACTATTATAGGATAGGATATTTATGTCATCAAAATAATTGGATCTCTTGGAAATCCAATCTCTGGATAAAGGGATCGAATAGGAGTCCTATTCTTTTGCATCCTATTCTGAGTTAAATGTATTAGTATAAAGTGTAAGACTTTTGACTATATAAAGGAGGGAGAAGAAAGGAAAAAATAGAGATATAGAGAAAATAGAGGATCGAGAGTTAGATAAGCATACATGTTTCAATTAGATTATAATTATTTCATTTCTATGAATTAATACTTCAAGTTTCTAGCACTGATTAAGTTTTGTTCTTGAGTCTGAGAGGAGCAAGGGCCCACTCTCCTTGGAACCAGGAATTGTGTACGGTATTTATGTTCTATTTTATTAGTTAAAATCTTGTTACTACTTGCATTTATTTATAAATATATCAAAACAAATTCATAATTTAAAAAGAGCATTTTCTTATTTCATTTATTTTCTACGCCAAGTATCTTTTCTTTTATGGAAAAAGTGTGAAGCAGATTTCCTTTCATAAGTAGGAGTGTGAATTTATTTTCCCTACAAATATAAAATAGGAGTGTGATCCTTTACGTCCAGCAAAAGAGTGGATTGATTTGATTTATTTATTTTCATCAAAAGCATGAATCAAGTAGTTTATTCAAAGTTAGAATAGGATCAAGAAGCACCCCCATAAGAAGACTTCTAGATCTACCATCCCATACCTTACTACAGATAGCTTTGGACACCAGCCCTAGTTGATAAGACATCAATTGCATATTGGTTGAATGAGGAGTTAGACGACACTCATCAAAATAGTCAATTCAATTAGAGGCCTTAGAGAAGAGATGAAATATCCAATCATTGTCAAAAAGGTCCTAAGATCTCTTCCATCAATGTATGACTCAAAAATATTTGCAATAAAGGAAGTAAGAGATCTGGATATACTCACTATCGATGAGTTGCATGAAACATTTATAGCCTATGAGATGAGAATGGGAGAAAAATATAACTTTAAGAGGGAAGTTACATTCAAAGCCTCCAAACTAGTGAAGACAGAAGCACTTAAATCTAGATCTGAAGAGACTAATGAAGAAGAAGCCAACTTTATTAGAAGATTGAGAAGAAGGTCTATAATGTACAAAGGTAAGTTACCTTTTAAATGCTTTAACTATGGTAAAGTATGAAATTTTGCTACTAAATACCTTTATAACAAGAAGGATAACTCTGAGAAAGATGATAATAGTAAAAAGGTGAAACCTCACTATTCTAAGAAGAAGTTCTTCAAAAACAAGAAAGGTGTATACACAAAAGAAGATAATGATTCAATGGATGTCAATGATAGTTATAATGATGATCATGACTATGATTTTGTGGTTGAGGAAAATGAAGTCATGTTCATGATAATAGGATCAACTTCTATGGATTGAGAAGAAATTTAAGAATTATATGAAGAATAAGAAGAAGTGGATTTTGAATGTGGATACATTTGTGCTCTAGAAGAAATAGACAAGTTGAGAAAAGAGAACTCAAAATAGAAGAACCTTAAATAAAATGAGATTGAGAAAATGTCCAAAAGTGTTGAAAATATGATCAAATGGTGGTTAACCTAAAGACAAAATTTAGAGAGGCTAAAAGAATAATATATATAGTCAAAATTAAAATACAATCTAAATATGATGAGTTCATGAAGTTAGAAGTAGAGATAGTAGCTTTGAAAAAAGAGATTGAGAAAAGATAAAGGTTAACTAGACAAAATTATAAAGTTGATAGGAGGATTGGACATTCTTAACAAATTGATCAACTCTTAAAGTATTCAAAAGAGAGGTCGATTCTTGGTTATGAAAAAGGAAAAAGTTTGACAACTAGCACATCTTCTAATCTATATGACAACTTCAAATCAGAAGGAGAATCAGGTGCAAAGAAAGAGAAATCTTGAAAGGATACAAAGACAAACTCAAACACAATTGATTTGAAGAAAATTCAAAGAGAAAATAAACCTAAATGAAAGAAGAAGATAAAGGTAGTTGATGCAAATGGATACATAAAAGTGAGAGACTTGAAGAAGCTAGAGTTTAGAAGAGCTCCTCATACTGCTCAAAGAGATTTTATGACTAGGTATTTCTAATCTTTCTAAGGTTATTGTTATGCCTATAATTAGTTTGGTCATAGAGTTATTGATTATAGATATGTACCTAAAAGGAGAACAAATTTTGTTAGTATAAATTCATTTTCTTCCTTGTTAGATACAACTATAATGTGCTATAATTTCAATAATTTTGGCCACATAGCTAAACAATGTAGAATAAACTTTGTAAAACCAAAAACACAAAGCAAAAAGAAAGTCATGCCTCCCAATGGGAATAAAAGTTCACAAATCTCTAAAAAGGAGAAAAAAAATCCAAATAAGAAACCCAAGGATGTGTGGAAAGTGAAAAATCAATCTTTGATTACTCAAACTATGCTCCATGTCAAGAAGTAGAATTTTTAGGTAATAGATAGTGGTTTCTCAAAACATATGAATGGTAATAAGAGAAATTTCATCAAATTTAGAAAAATGTGTAAGGAAGGATATGTTAGCTTTGGAGACAACATTGTAATAAATATTAGATGTAAAGGAACCTTGAACATAGAGGGACAACTACCTACACATTATGTCCTTTATGTTGAAGGATTAAAGCATAATATTCTAAGTGTTAGTAAAATGTGTGATAATAGATATAATGTCACATTTAATGTAGAAGTTTACAAGTTAAATATATTTTGAATAATAGTTTCTTAATGGAAAATAACTAAAAGGAATATCTATAATCTCATTAAAGTGAATGATAATAGTTGCCTAATAGGAAAGATTGATGAGAATTGGTTATGGTATAAAAGAATGGGTCATGTAAACTTTGATAACCTATTCAAAGTGAGTTCAAATAAGTTTTTTAGACACATTCCTATGATAACCAAAACTAAAAAAACTACTTGCAACGAATGTCAACTAGGCAAGTAGATAAGGGTTATATTTCAAAAAAAGGAGTATCCAACTACAAAGCCTCTATAATTAGTTCATAATGATCTTTGTGGTCTTACTAAGACAAGAGGATCTAAATAAGAGAGATAATTCATGTTATTTTTAGATGATTACTCAAGAATGACATGGGTAACCTTTTTGAAGGATAAGTCACAGTCATTTAAAAGATTCAAAATATTTCGAGCTATGGTATAGAATGAGATTGGATGAAAAATCAAATGCTTAAGATCTGATAAAGGTGGAGAATTAACCTCAAATGAGTTCATAGAGTATTTTAGAATCATGGAATCAAAATACATTTATTTGTAGCAAGGACTCAACAATAGAATGGAATTGTTGAAAGAAAGAACAAGATAGTCAAGGAGATGCCCAAAACAATGTGAAAGGAGGTCAAGTTACCTGATGCATACTAGAGAGAAGTAGTCCAAATAATAGTATATATCTTGTAAAAATTTCAATTAAGGGTAAATAGTGAAAAAAATCCTTATGAACTATGGTATGTAAAACCTACTTGTGTTAAGTACTTCAGAGTGTTTGGAAGCAAATGCTACATTAGGAGAATGGAAAACAAATTGGGAAGCTTTGAGTCAAAATGTGATGAAATTATTTCTTGGTTATTCCACCCAAAGCAAAGCCTACATATTTTACAATAAAAGGCTATATAAGATTGTATAAAGCATAAATTCCAAGGTTGAATAAGGCTTGAAACATGTTAAACCTTATAAAGAAATATATATTAAAGAATTAGATTTTGAAGAGGAAGTAGCTAATGAATAACATGAAGAAGTATTTGAGAAGGCACCTCCAATATTTATTCAAAAGGATTATACTATAGATTAGATCATTGGCAATAAGAATTAAGGAGTTCAGATAAGGAAAAGAGTTTCACAAAACAAGTAGCAAGTAATTTTTGTTCTAATGTCTAAAATTGATTCTAGGAGATATGTTAAAACCAATAAGGATAAAAATTGGATAAAAGCCATAGAAGAAGAATTGAGCTAAATTGAAAAGATTAAAACTTGGTTTTTAGTTCCAAGACCTTCAAACAAGAATGTGATAGGTACAAAGTGGGTCTTTAGAAACAAGCTCAATGAGGATGGAGATGGTATAATAAATAAAGCGAAATTGGTGTGAAAAGGATATGCATAAATTAAGGGCATAGATTTTGAGGAAACATTTTCTCCAATTTCTAGATTGGAAGCTATAAGAATGTTTTTAGTATTATTTATTTATAATAAGTTCAAAGCCTATCAAATGGATGTTAAGTCTTCTTTTTTGAATTAGAACCTAGAAAAGGATGTTGACATAGAATAACCTAAAGGTCTTTAGTTATCAGAGGAAGAGGATTATGTGTGCATACTAAATAAATATCTGTATGGTCTAAAATAAGCACCTAGAGTATGTAATTCAAGATTAGACTAGTACCTACAATAACAAAAATTCAAAAAAGGTTGTGCAGATAATAATCCATACTTCAAATTAGAAGATGAACATGTGTTGATTATTGATGTTGTTTATTTAGATGACATAATATTTAGTGGTAGCAACAATAAAATGTGTAAATAATTTGCTACACAAATTCAAAGTGAGTTTGAGATGTCTATTTTGACAACTTTATTTATTCATCGGTCTACAAATAACACAAACTAATGAAGGGATATTTATATCTCAAACCACATATGTTAAGGAAGTGCTCAAGAAGTTTAGAATTGAATAAATCAAACTAATTAGTACTCCCATGATAACTGGATGTAATTTGAGCAAAGAAGATGAGTCCCTTTATGAAAATTAGACTATGTACAAATCAATGGTAGGTAGTTTTTTATACCTAAGTGCATCAAGACCAGATATCATGTAAGAAATGTGTATGGTTGTAATATTTTGGGCTACTCCCTAAGAATCACATGTCAATTCATTGAAAATTATCTTTAGGTATCTCAAAGAACAATTGACTATGGCCTATGATATCCTAAAAGTGAATATTTCACTTTGATAACATATATAGATGTAGATTGGGTAGGAAGTATGGATGATAGAAGAAACACTAGTGGTGGTGCATTTTTCTTTGGAAATAGACTTGTTTCATGGCCAAGAAAAAAAAAGAGTTAGTTACTCTCTCTATAGTAGAAACAAAGCATGTGGTAGTAGTGGCATGTTGCACTCAAGTCCTATGGATGAAGCAAACACTAAAAGATATGAAGGTAGAATATAAATCACCTATCTTTATTCTCTATAACAATTTAAGTCCTATCAATACATCAAATAATCCAATGAGAAAGATTTCCTTTACCATTGATGTCAAAGGGGGAGAATAAGTGAAAATGTTCTCTGTAGAAGTTTGGAGAAAAAATTTAAGTGATAAATAAGATTAGAACATGTGTCCAAGTTCAGTTTAGATAAATGTGTCATTGCTTAAGGGGGAACAAGTTTGGTATGAAAAAATTTAGTTCATACTCATCAAAAACAAATGCAAGATATGATAGAAAAGGAGAAAATTATTAGGAGATTATAGCATTTAGTTCACCATCAATGACAAAGGGAGAGATTGTTGGAAATATGATTGTCATTTATGTCAAAAGGGAGATTATTGGTATTATGGATGTCATTAATTCTTAGGGTTGATTATGGTGATTAGAGGATATGCAAAGGATCCTATCAAAATTAAATAATGATTGGAGTGCTTATGATCATGAGTTGAATTCATTCATTTATTCATTTATTTCATCTAGACATTTTGGGTCTATTGGCAGAAAATATGAATAGGTAATTTGTTGATGTCACCATTACCATGTGTGGATGAGTTTGGGGGAGCTAGTCATATAGTTGTGATCAAATTAGTCCCTAGTTTTTATGAACCATATTTAAATTCATGTGATGAATAGTGGTTAAATATATGGGAATGCAAATTTGGCTACTTAGACAAAATCACTAAGTTTCTATACTTAGACAAATTTAGGAAAAGGTTCATGTAGAGCCAAGTAAGCATATTGACGAGGTTATAATTTTTACACATAGAGGTGTTAGGACAAAATGACCATATGGGTTTGTTCATTATTGTTCCTAGGTTTTATGTACTAAATCTTAGGTCAGGTAAGCATTTTGATAGCGTTTTCCCACAATCAAATTTGTGGATAGAAAGAAAAATATGAGAAAGAATTTTTATGATGACATATATTTCACATATGAATGTTTCTAGATAAAATTATTATATGGATGGAATATATTATGTGTGATTATCTTAGGTGATAAATTATAGGTCATGCAATAAATCACATCAAAAGTTATGCAAGAATGAAGTTGGCCTTCTAGGAAGATCCTAAGCATAGTTAGACTTGTGGTAGAAGAATCTGAGTGAGTAGATTAATGGAATTATATCTTACATGAACTAAGTACTTAGGAAGAGATGAGCATATGTGTTTGTTCATTATCATGCCTAGTTTATATGGTCTAAATTTTAGAACAGGTGGTTAAGCAAAGTAAAAGATATGAAGGTGCAAAGCTAGCCTTCTAGGCATATTGAGTTGGTTCCCATACTTAGCCAAATCTACATAAGGTAAAGTTTTATCTTGTTATAAGATCAATAGTTATCAATTAAGCATATGTTTATGATCCAATTAAGTGTAAAAAAATCAATTTATCAAAATCACCTCTAAATAGATGTGTTAGTGACAAGTATCGCAATCATAGACAATAAATAGTAAATCTATGGCGTGTTTCAAAGATAATTAATCAATGATAAATGTGAGGATGACAAGTGTACCAATATAAAGAACTAACAATAATATGTAGAAGTCAAAATCTAATTCCAAGTGTAACATTTTTGAGAGCTAAGTAGAGATAAAGATTGAGCTTGTCATAATATCTAATGATGAGTAGTTAATCATGAAATGAAGATCCAATATAGTGAGTGGACTTAGATGTGATTAAATTCTTGGCATTTAAAAATATAGAGATGATTTAAATATATATCTTGTTTGATGAGATTGATGAAGCATATTAATTCCAAAGACTTAGGAAGCTATGAGATGAGATTAGTAGCTCAAAGTTTAACCATAGACAAAAGTAAAGTTCATGTAACTTTGGAGATCCAACAACACACAAGAGCTCAAATCATAAATATCAATAGATGCATTTTAAATATGGGAACATTAAATTATATAAGAATACAAATATTTACTGAAGTGCATAAGCTTATCATAGAATGATCAAATATACTTTTTTAAAAGTTGATCAATTTGGATAAAGACCATCAAATCATGGTGCCAAATGTAAGATCAATGGTTGATATTTAAAGATATTATCATTCTAATGATCAAGCACAAGAACATGAAAGAACGTGTAGGTAATCCATCAATCATGACACATATAACAAATTTGATTACTTTAATTGATAAAATCAATGTAATAATGCATGTGCATAAAAACTAGAGTCTAGTAAATACTATAAATAGGAATCAGATTAGGAATCATGATGAAGGAGCATGAGTTTAAGATGAAAAAAACTTGTTTAAGAGATAATTAACTAAGTTTAGAATAGAGAAAAATGTGTTTTTAAACAAGTGTGAACATAGAGAATATACAAAGACCTAGATCAATTGCTTATATATGACATCTAGGATACAATAGTTGTTACTAGCATTATTAAAGTGTGTCAAATAGATAAATATAGAGACATAAGAAAAGAGGTAGAGTGGAAGAGAAGAGAGATGAAGTGTAGAGCATGAGAAGTTTTAGACAACAATTGTAATAGATAATAGAGAATTGGATTCATTTATGAATTTATACTATAATTTGGAGTTGTAGCTCCATAGTATAATCTCATAGCTAGGTGTCATTAGATAAGCTGAGTAAGTGATTAGTTAGTTAGTGGGAGCTTCCCTAGAGTAGGTGTTCTTAAATTAGGGTATCATTGTAGCCTTAGGGTTGGTACATATAAATTTTTTAACTAGTGAGGTTATTTATTGTTACCTTGGATTAGAATAGTAGATTCTAGCATCTATTCTCATGGTGTCTTTTCCCATATTGGGTTTTCCACAGTATATCTAGTGTTTTGTTTATTTATGTGTATTTGATCTCTACATATAGTTTTAATCTACATTAAAATGTTATGTAAAAGAATAAGTTAATCAATATACTAATTCACCCCCTCTTAATATATATTTATGTTCTAAAAAACCCATTTGACCATTATATTTATATCAATGCTAATAAGGATGAACATCTTTTCATTGGTAGGTACAATCGATTCATTCACATTGATCAACTTCTTATTCTTTTAATCATCTCTTTCATCACTTTATCCATCCACATGTGACTATATATTTTTGGCTTATTTAGTCATTATACCATCCCATATACATTTTCACCCACTCATATTTAATCTATGTAACAAAGTATATCCTTGAGTTCTGCTTGTCAATCTTCCCTACTGGGATATAATAAAATATCATTTTTAAATCTAGGTCATCTTAATGATTATAATTTATTATGGAAAGATCATTACTTTGAATCATCCATTGTAATTATGGTATGTGCCTATTCCATTAATTATAACCTCCTTTGGTGAAATCAATGTCTCAACCTTTGATACTAATTATAACCACCTTTGGGTAAATTAGTAATTTAAAAAAAAATCAATACATGTAAGTAGATTTTTAATTAGATTGATATAACCCATGGATTTATTTCATTATTATTTTATCCTATTCATGCTATTGATTATAACTGCTTGTGGGAAAATTAGTCTCTTCCACCCCATTTTTTATTTTGGTCCCATTGTTTCCTCCTTTTGAGGGATTGATCATTGACTCCTTTTCTAATCACTCCCTCAAATCGACATATATAGTTCATGGATTTTCATTAATTTCATAGGAGTATAATAAATTTTCAATATTTAATAAGACATTACTATTCCTATATCTTGTAAAGCCTTCCCAAATAGGGGCAAACTATAAACACCTAAAACTGGCCACAACTGGCTTTCACCTGGACTTCAGACTAATTCCTACCAAACATTACAAATTAAGCCTAAAATGTATTAAACATCCTAAATTTTCTTATGAATTATTCATTAATTCTTGGAAACATGTTGAGGCATCCCTAATGGGTTTTTTTTATCATATGCAATAATAACCTCTCACGGATTCATCCCTAATCATCTTGTGGCATCATAACAATGAAACTAGCCTATCGACCTATTAAGTGGGGCACTTGAATTTTTAAATCAAAACTTATAAATGATAATATAAACAAATTAAAAATCTAAATAATATTATATTCCTATTTGAATTATCTATTTGAAATTAATGAATATCTAAAAAAGGAAATTCAAAAATTTAAAATATCCTAGCCTTTATGAGTTGTCAAGATCTTTGAAAATATACTAAAATATATAATTTTTATATCCATGCCTACTAATTTTAAATCATAATTACTTGACAACTATTAACTCTATTGGAGTTAGATTTAACTTACCTAGGTTTAGTTTGAACCCATTATAATCCTTAACTCAACCGTAACTCACCTTGGGTGAGAGTTAATTCATAAGGATTTAAATAAAATTACTTGCCCATTGAATCCATAATATATTTTTGTGAAAATTTATTATGCACAAATGACTTCAAATATTTGATAAAAGTAGTATCATAATGCCTAAATACCTAGTAAGGTTACCATGCTCAAATCTTAAGCCCAGCCACATCAAAGCCATGGTGTTAAGGAGAGAAGGAGCTAAGAAAGATTAATTTACAAATACGTATTGATGTAAAAGTCAATAAATATACTCAACAAATAATTTAGATCTCCCAAAGAAGGTAAAATAGTGGTTGTCTTTTATGTTTTTATTGTGTTTTCATTTAGCAATTGTTATTAAGTTATCCCTAGTATCTAGGCTAGGACTGTAAGCGTTAGTTGTTTATTTGAGTTTTTATTGCTTGAACTAACACTATACTAACCTCCATTCTTAGATTCTTATGATCATAAAATCCAACCCTATTTATAGGGGTGATTGCATAAACACTGGTCTTGGTGATAGAAATAATATATATAGTGACATAACCACCCTTTAATAATATTAAAGCACCTTGTATATGAAGGTTCTATCAGGGCATTTGACAAAAATTCCATGGAGGTTCCATAATTTTAGGTGTGATTCCATAATTTAATATAGTGGTTACATCACTAATAAGGTATGTTTTGTCCTTAAATAAAATATTGAAAAAAGGTTAAAAAAGACTTAGAATTGGTCTAATAAAAAATATTCAAACAAAATAGGGACTAGAATTTTTAGAGAGAACCCCACTAAGAATAAACTAGGAGATAATTTCATCATATCTAAACATTATATTAGGAATGTTTCACCAAGTAATTTTTAGGTGCATATAGGTCCTCATCCTTGACCAACATTATTGGGAGACTTGAGTTAGGGGTTCTCAATGTAGTCAGGGATTTCTCATGAGTTACATTATTTTAAAATTGTGGGGGTAGTCCCAAACTTTGTCAAGATTTCAACCCATAATTATCATTGTATTTTAATATGTAGGTGATGGGGTAGTGAGATCTAAACCTAGTCAGGACTCCCAATCTACATATTATAGCAAGCTCACTTTGTAGGGATTTACCATGGTAAAATCTTGAATATTGGTTGAAAGGCTTAGGACTTTTAGCCCAACTAGAACTAAAATCCCACCCAAGCCAACTCTTAGACCTATTCAAAGTCTATTATCTGATTATAACTAAATTTATTTCTAAATCCTCTACCTAGACCTAATATAGCTTTAAAAACTTGGTTAGGTTTAGGACTTAACCAAATTTTTAACTTAGATAATTTATCACCAAAGAGAGACCTATTGATAACTAAGAATTTTAAAATTAACTTCTTGGACTAAGATTTTTTTATATTAGGGCCTAATTTACCATAGGGAGTCTGATCAAGACTAGATAAGAAAATTCAAACTCAATTAAACCTAATAAATTAAATAGGCAAGTTTCTTTCATTGATAGTGTTGTCATTGATGTCAAAGGTAATGATAAAGTGGTGATGTCATTGAAAAAGTGACAAAAATGCCTTGTGTGTTTTATAGTTTAGTGTCCAATATGGTTTGGAAAGTTAATTTTTATGATTGGATGTTGTATAGGACTCCTCCAAGCACCTCTAGGTGGAAATGGTGTGCTAGGGTAGTGAGTAAAAGGTCTTATTATCACTTGGATTTACACCTTTTGAGGATATTTATAAGATCTCCTCATCCATGTGGCATAATTGAATCACCTCTAGGCTTGTGGGCAACCTAAGGAATGAGGTGAATCTCTAGATAGGGCTAGCTTCCTTGATGTACCACTTTGGATTGAAACTAATAATAAACTTGGGGGTGACAAGGGAGAAGGATAACTACAAGAAAACTAACCTAAGTTATTTGATATACCAAATATATTGATGAATTACAACCATATACATGTTACACTTGAAATCAAAGGACAAAATAAACATACACTTCTCCAATATTCATCTTCTCACATCAATGTTACATTGTGAGGTTATAGATGAATGTGAAAAGTTAGGAGGACTAGACAGAGGCCTATGAGGGAACTAATGAAAATAATAACTCAATCAATTCTTGACATCTCCTAAAACACTTCATATGCCCTACAATAAGAATTTTTTCAACTGTAAATAGGATGAAAGAATGACAAAACATGCTAAGAAATCCATAGTCTTCACGTATGCAAAATCAAAAATTTAAAATTAACACACTAATAATAGTCATGAAAGAGGTAAAAATTAGTTTTCTTATTGATCTAAATTTATAAATTTGAGTAGGGCTTCACCATACTCAGGCGTAGCATATAATATAATGGCTAGAAAGTCTAGTTCTTATAGAACATGAGAGAGAGAGAAGAAGAGAGAAGTACAAGGGTCACAAGGACACTTTTCAAGATGATTCAAAGAATTAATTTTGCATGTTAAGAGGGTATGGGATGAACCATGTAATTCCAAGAAGTAAAAATGTCAATCCAAGTCATAAACATCATGAAAATTGGCAATAAACTCCCCATTTTGGATTTAAAAAATACCTTCATGATTGGCCCTATTTGAATGCTTTATAATGATTGGGACCAGGTATGATTATTGCAATTAAGTTTAAAGATATAATACATGGATCTTAATGCATTATTTTTAATATTGGTCATTTGGAATCACTTGGAAAGGATAAATAATCATTTGTTGTCCAAAAAATTGCTCTTCCATGCACCTTGCACAGTTGGATTCCAAAAGGCACAATTTTTCCATGAAAATACATAAAATGTATTGAATGACACATGTTAAGACCTTCCATGGTCTTGGAAGCATCAAGGTCACCTTAAAAATCCACTCACTTGAAGTTTTCACACTTCTCCCTAACTTGTCTATTATGCCTGATTTGACTAGCTAAGATGAAGCACCTAGTTTGTACACTTAGGAGTTTTTACTTGGAATGAAATGGCCATAGGGAGTTATAACAAGTCTATAACTTCCCTCAAACTTTTTTTCACCTTCAAACTCCTCTTGTATCCTGCACACCACAAAAAAGGTCAAAATACCTTATTTTTTCCATGTCCATATAGGTTCATACATCCAAAAATAATGTGGAGTCCTTTCCAAAGTCCAATAGGTTTCATGGTCATACTATGCCATTATAATATCTTTCTAACTCCACTTTCCCAATCGAGTCTTCTATAAGGATTTTGGAAGGTTTTAGGTTTATTTGACCTTTTAAGGTTGCTTCATAAAAACCTGACATTAGAGTGGTAGTAAAACTCCAAAAATATGGCCTTCAAGACCCCTGATAACATCCCTAAACTCCTTTGGCTAACATGAAAATCCTTAAAAAAGATATGATCATCAAAACATGACCTAACGAGCTTGTTTTTTCATTTTTCATAGGTCTGAGTTGGTTTAAGATTAAGGAATGATTTCCTTTGGTTTTATTTTCACTTTAAGATATTTGAAACCTCATGGATGACCCCATAAACACTTCAAAATATATTTTAATTATTAATTTATGTAATCAGTGTGATGGACTCCCCATTTAAGCACTAGGCTTAATTATTACCTTATTGCCAAGTAAGCTTAACTACACCTTTGCCATCTAAACCATCCTATTGGAATTATATTAATTATATAATCCTAAAAACATCTTAAAATATTCAATAAAAATTCATTAAAAATTTATAAATATCACATGAGGTTGAAAATAAAAATTCCCTATCATTTGGACCTCTAGGCCTAATTAGGTCTATATGCCTATCTACAAATTTTAGAATTTTAGAGTATCCTAATTTGGTTTTCAAACTTATGACATGTTTAAATTATTTAATTAATTTTATATATTATTTCATTACTTCTCAAAATTTCCCCTTGTCTAATTATAACTCCTTCCTACCTTTTTCATCAAAAATTGTAGACCTATACATGTATGGGAAGTGTCCCTATCTGAGACAAAATAGGGGGAAATTCCCCTATTAACTAAGAAAACGTGGTTATTTTGGGGGTTTATTTATCTCATAAAAAATAATTCACAATTTTTTATCCCTTGGTGATAATTCTATACCTCTCAAATGCATTAGGAACTCAAGACAGACCTTTGGTCAATGGACTGTGTATATGATAGTAAGAAATTACTATGTAATTCTCCTTGAAACCCTTTTACATATATGGTTTATGATGGAGAGGAACTTTAAAGGAATATAATGATTTTTAATATGTTCTAAACTTATTTATGATTCTATTTTACCGTATCCCCTTGATGATTCCTTACTCAATCAAACTGAGTTTCTTCCTTTCACTATATTTCTTCCTTTTGACTGAGAAACCCTACCTATTATTGTCTCTATATCTATAGGTATAGATTAATATTGAAAAATGAATTATAAATTATGTTTTTAGGTATCCCTATCAAATTTAAATATCCTTTACTCCATCTATTCCCCTACTCATCAAAAATGCTCACTATTCTACTCATAGCCATTTCCAGCTAACTATATGAGATTATTTTTTAGTCCTATAGGTTCTAATGCTTATTTTAATCCTTGGAGATAATGAATACAACCATTTTTAAACCTTATAAATCATACTTCAACTTCCATTACTATAATTTCTATGCTTATGGTTAAAATTAGGTCCATTTTAAGCACTCCAAGAGGTCCATTTCAAGCACTCTAAGCCTCTTGCTCTACACCCCTACTGTAGGTGAATGACTTCCAAATGAGGGACACATATAGGTGAGATTGAGGTTTTGAAAATGTATCTAATATTTTTACTTCTTTTGTATCCTTGAACTTTAGTTGAAATTAAATCAATGAACTTATAGACCTATTTGACTAGTCAAAGTCCTTTTGACTATGTTTCTTACCTAGAAGACTCTGCCTATAGGTGTGTGTTTCCATAGTGTACGCACTATAGGTGTTATTTTGGGTCTCATTTATGATTGGAGTTCCGTATTTATTTTTATGGTTCATGAATTAATGTTGGAGTGGAGGGTTCACCTAAACCTTTTAGAGACTTCATAAAGACCTCACAACCTTCCTTGTGCTTTCAATATTTGATAAGTCTTTTATTGGTTGTAGATAGCATTGAATGATTTTAATGTTATGGGGATAAAACTAAGGATTGAAGAAAACCACCTTCCTTAACCTTTACACCTCTATTATTTTTAAACATTATAGGCCTATGTGATATATTTAAGATGAACATACTTAGAGATCTTGGGACTCAATACAAACTTATATAGGAAACTCTAAAAATGTGCTTGGACCTTTGTTCTAAATTTTTTGGGGAAATGTCCAAAAATGTCACAAAATTTCTTGGAAGGTCTCCTTGAGGTTCCACTAGATTTAAAACCTATCAACATCCTTCCAAATGACTACCAAGCATGTTCAAACCTTCTAAACCTTAGAAGATGTTCAAAACACACATTTCATGTTTTTCCAAGAATTATCAAACCGTATAACTATTGTATATTCCCATTTTGTGAATGTGTATGCTCTCTTAGATCTTGAACTATATCTTGAATTTGGATTTGGCATTGGAGATAAAGGAAATGTAGACACCTAAAATTGGCCACCAATAACCCCCAATAAAGCTTTTGCCCAATTTCTACCCAAAACACATAATTTGGCCTAAACACACTAAAACATGCTAAATAATGTGAAACTAACATATTCAAGTGTTGATTTTGGCCAAGGTATCCCTAAATGGGGCAATACAATTTATGGGCCAGCTAAATTTGATTAGATCATTTCAAATCAAAATGCTAATTTTTCACTTAGGTGCTCTAGATTACTCTTTTCTATCAAATTTATTTCATGAGAGATTTTACTTTGTTATTTTCTATTGGTAACATCCTAAATGGGAATATGGTTCCGATGCATCTGACATTGACTTCTAATTCTAATCCAATCAAATTTAGGGCTAATAACAAGGCATTCTGATCAATTTGAGTAATTTGTGCACAAAGTGCTTAAACATGTTTAAGAGATAATCAACCCAAATCAACGCTTAATAAATAATTCCATGGAAACTTGTTGAATACTTATTTTTGGAAATGAATATGGAATATTTACATCATCAAGTGACCTCATTTCTTGGGAAGACATCCCTAGGCCATAAATGCCACAAACATTAGTATTCATGCCTTCCATGCCTCATCAAAGCTCTCCATGCCTCTTAATTTCACCTTATTAAAATTTCATGTTGAGGATAATTATAAAATTAATTCCAAAAATTAAATTAATCCTCAGCCACACATCTCAATGTCAGGATGGATGGTTTAGGTTGATTCTAAACATTCTCAAAAATCTATAAATAGAGAAGCCATGAACATCATTTCTAAGCTATTTGGGTGAAAAGTTATAATACATAAATGATTCCAAAATCCATTGAAAATAGTGTTACCATGAAAAAATTATTCCAAGCCAAGCCAAACTATAAGCCAAAGGTGCCAAGGAGAGATGGAGGTAGCCAAGCTTCCATTGCCAAGGACTTCATGAGCATAAGCTAGGAAAGCCACCACTACAAAGGCATTTAGAGCATCCAAGGAAGGTGAAGTAATTCTTGTGTTTTAATTCCTTAATTTTTAGTTGTGTTTATCATTTTATTTTGTTAACTAGGATCTCCCTAGTGTATAGGCCTAGAGATTTTATGCTATTAGTGTGTTTATTTCATTTTGTTTATCATTTTGAAACTAACACCATACTAACCATCCTCTCTTGAGTCAAATTCCTAGATCATAGGAAATACATCATTGATAAATAAAACATCACTTCACTTCCTTTTGGAACCAATACATAGAATAAAACATCACCAATTGGATGAAATGACTACAACTTCACTCCTTCACTTTTCCTTGCAAACTAAGTTGGTTGGCTCATGAAGTCAAATCCAAATTTGAAACCAATCATGGATACCATAAGAGATAGGATTAAAAATCATATGGAACCCATATTAGTAATTAGATTGTATGAAGCTACCCAAACAAGAGGAAAACATATAGGGTGCATAAATAAGCAGGCATAAAAAAATAGTCAGATTCATGAGGATGGTTCATGGATAACATGATACAATTATTAAAACTTATTATATGGAAATGAATGTATCAGAGTGTAAAATAACCTCCCAAAAACATTTTACCTAAATCATCTTGAGCTATCCGTACCAAGCAAAAACCTAAAAGTCACTTTCACTTGCATGGTAAAAAGAGAGATGAATGGTTTTGAGTAAGATATTACACTTCTAAATAAATAAAGTATGTAATTTAGCATGGGGAAGCTGAAGAGGCACTAATTGACCATTTCCCATGTGTCACACTTCCCAAGGAGGTCATACAAGTGCCAAACTCCTCTTTTCCTTCAAGAAAATTATCTTTTCTTCTACATAACCTACCATATTTTAATTTTTTTAGTTAATTAAGACTTATATGGACATATGGGGCATGAAATAATCTTTTTACACCTTCAAATTTCCCAATAAACCTGTATAAAGCATTAAATGCACCTTTTTATCCCTTAAAATAACCCAAAATGATAAATGGACATACAAACTAATTGACCAAGGCCAATTTAACACCATTTGACATTAAATAACATGTAATACACCCCATGAAACTCATATTACATACCTTATAGACCTGTAATGTTAAGGTTTTACGTATAGGTGCCCCAATTTGACTAAAAAGTCAAATTTGGTCAATAGGTACAAAAAGTACTTATTTCTAAAGAATTTGATGCTACATGCAATGTTTACTAAGTCAACACATGAAATTTAATATATATTGAAATCCAATACTTGTTATTGAGGTTCATATATTTTTTTTGACAATAAATAGTCACCATTTCAATATTTTGGGTCAATAAATTTAACTTATCACTAATCTACCAAAGAGTGAAAATAGTGAAAGAAACTAAGTAGAGTGAAAAAGTGTTTAGGGAAGAGTTCCTAGTGAGTAGGGATGAATCCAATGGTTTTGGGTCTTATTTTAAGACCTATTCGTCCTATTCCCTTAATTGGTAAGTGTTTTTTATGCTTATACACAAGTTAGAAGGTGCTCGTAAAGTGACTTATCTGTGTAAGTTAAGACAGTGGAACCCAAGATAGTGAGAATGATCTATAGAAGAAAAGTTATCATTGAATCATATGAATTTTGTGTTGAATTATTCTCTAAAAATTTATCATTATCATTTAAATTCATTAGAATATCTTGGAATTATTTCCTCACATGTGAGAATTCATGTTCAACATGACTATGTTTTGAGCTAGATTGACTGCTCCAAGTGTGATATGGAAAGTGAAGTGTTTAAGGTATTATGAAAAATAATGATACATAAAATGAACATATTGATGTTTTTGAAAACCTAAATGATCTATACAAACTTTTTATAATCTGAAAAAATAGGTTAAGTGTTTGAACCATGCAAAACAAAAGGGCTTGTCTAGGTATGTTGAGTCTATGATAGAGTGGTCTAAGGAATTGGTCTGTTAGATAAATGAATGATGATAAAACAAGAAAAATAAATATTAAATTTTGATATATAATACTTAGATTACCTATCTATGTGAATGAGATATCTTGGAAGCACTCATACAAGTTCTAAACATGATCAATTACATGACTATACTTTGAATATGTTTGATGAGTTTGAATGGTCTTATAAAAGAAGTAATTTTGAATGATTTGAGCTTGAGTGAATATGTAAAAAGGAAATGATGATGTTTCTAAGGTAATTTATGATTTTTTCATGAAATTTGTTGAGTGGGTTATTTGATAAAGTTGATTGAATACTTTAGTTCTATGAGACAAATGTTTTGTGTATGAAGGCCTAAGAAGAGAGAAGACCTAATTGATAGGTTTAAGGTGTGAAATGGAGTTCTAGGTAGTTATCTCAATTTTAGTTTATATTATTATAAAATAATACATAATAAAATATATATTTATATGGTATAAGAACCTATTTATTTGTGCATGCATGATCTAGATGATTGTGAAGAGCTCCTCTTTATCTTGGGAATAATGACTTGTAGATAAGAAAATACTAAAGAAAAGGGTTTTTTAGATGGATAACAAGGTGGATTTCCTAACATGAGATAGATACAATAAGTATGAGATTAATATAATGATATCAATCCACTCTCTTAGAATAGTTAAGTTTAAGGAAATAAAGATGAATTATTTTCATTAAGTGATATAAAAGACTTAAAGGGAATGTAAGAAGAAATAAATGTTTGATACAGGAAATAGACTAATTATATCAATAAGCAAGTTAATAATAATGATAAATAGGTCATGTTAGGTTTAAAAAATTAGGTGGGGACTCTATGAATAGGAAGAAAGACAAAAAGTGGAATTTGGTTGAGGGTAAGTAGGTGAAAATAGCTTGTTATTATTTCTAGCCATAATGACCATCGATGGTTGGGATGACCATTAATGGTTAAGGTGACCTTCAGTAGTTGGATGACCATCAACATTTAAAGGTAGCCATTAGTTATTAGGGTAATTGTCAGTGGTTGTCATGGGTTTGGAGAAGTGTTACAAAAATCTTGGGCTGATGAGGTTAGTGATTAGGTAGTAAATTGTTAAAGGTCTAGTTTGGGATGGGAGGTCAGAAGATATTATGTAGAAGGGACTAGGTCAAAAATTAAATAATCAAAACTTGAAAATTTATAAATATACTTACTTAGTTGTTTGATATTTGATAGCTTATCTTAGAGTGATTTGGTTAGAGTAACGGTACTTTTCCTGAAGAGTAATTTTGGTAGAGGTTTGGGTTTTTGTCATAGTTGTTGACTTGATGGAGAGAATACCTACAAAAGTTACTAATACTAGAAACTCCTGATGACTGATGGTTGATATTTTAATTTCTTTATTGATAAATTCCTAGATCTCTAGAATCTTTTTCACCTATTTCTCCTCTCTTTTTATAGGCAAAAGAGATGGAGGTGTAGGTTCTAAAAGGGGTGAAACTTGTTACACAAATTTAATTCTTGATGTGTTAGCTTATATCATGAATTAAATTATGATGTATTTGAGTTCATACATAGATCAAGTTTGATTGCTCAAGTAGTAGGGACCTGACCATCACCATTCAAGGTGATCATTAGCAATCGAGGTGACCATTGGTCCTCAAGGGTCAAATTATAATTAGGGTGAAAAGGTAGGTTAGTGAGTTGATTTATCTATTCACATAACTTGACTTAGGGTCATGGTTGATAGGATGGGTAATGGTATGATCCAAGGGTGTTTCAACATCTATAACCATCATTTGTGGTTTTCTAGTGTCTAAATTTTGCCCCTTTTTGTTATATAGTTTGTGTCAACAAACTGTAAAACAAAAGCAAATTGTGGGTTAAACATTTGGTTGCACTAATCATGGGAGGAGGTGTTCCCCTTCAAACTGGGATTTGATGAGGTAAAACCAAATCAAGTGTGAGTTTGACAAGTGGTTTATGGTGAGTCATGAGGTTGGTGACAATGGTGGTTGGGCATTTAAAGTGTAAACATGTGCATAAGATGTAACTAGGTTCAATAGCTATGATTGTATATAGACTAACTTGTCATAGTTGGTAAAAATAAGGTTGGTGCTAGAAGGACTGGTGATGAGGGGACCAGGCCATAGCTTTAGGAATAGCTGATTAGGTTATTCCTATCAAGTTTCCTATATAAGGTTGGTGTTTTTATATGTATCCAAAATAGGAAGTGATCCTAGGAAAAACACAAATGGTTTAGTGTGTACTTGGTGGTGCATGAAAATTCAAAAATTTAACATGGAAATGTTGGTCAATGTGGTTAATAGTACCAAGGTAAGGTCATCAAAAAACATGTGATATTTTTAGCCAAAATATCCAACATCGATGTGGATGGGGTAATTAGTATGGTAGGTGAATAAGGTAATCTCCAGAGGGTGACATGGTGAGTATGTAGGTTCCGAAATTTGAAAAGTTGACATCCTAACCATCAATATTAAAGGGTCTCTAAAACAACCATTGGAAATCACCCTAACCATAAATGGCTAGGGGTCAAAAACCTTAAATTTTTGAAGGTTAAAAGTGGAAAATATTTGTCATCTTACCCTATTTGGTTTTTGACTCTTGACTCTGTATGTACCTATATCCTTGGCATTTTTTGCAAGAGTGTTGATGAGGTAGTTTTTGAGTGGTTGAGTGTGTAGAGGTGATTACTAAAGTGGACCAAGATTTGAACTAAGAATACAAGATGGACATGGATGTGGCTAGGTAGTGGGACCTAGGATTCATCCTCGATGATGGTTAAGGAATGAGGTAGGGGATACACTAAATTATTAGATTAGTTTGATTGTGATTTTTTGGTTACAATTTGTTAGTCTATTAGGGGGTGTGGGTGTTGACCTAGGTAGTAGGGTATGCGTGGGTTAATTGTTAAATTTGTAGGGTAAAGTTGTTTTTGAAGGGTAGGTTGGTTTGAGGGAGATTAAGGTAGGAATTAGGTAGTTATATTTTGGGTAAGAATGAATTTTTGGTAGTCTTATGGGTAGGTAGTGTTAGGGATTTTCTACTAGCAGTTACACATAGTAACCATAAGCAGTCATACCCAATCATAAATAGTCATATCGAAAAGGAAAAGGGTCAACTGACTATCTGTAGTCATAGTCACCATCATTGATTGATCACTTGGGACAAAAAGGTTGAATAGAGGTGAGTTGGAATGTTAATGGTAGTGTTTAGGTGGGGGGTTTCAAGGTTAGTGTTAAAAAGACTAGTTTAGGTGTAAATGATTTGGTTTAGGGTATAGGTAATGTGTGGGAATATTTTTAGGATTAAAAAAAGGGTAAGTTAAGTGTTAGGAGGTTATGTTTGTGGACAAAAATAGTAAAGAAGACTAAGTGTGTCTGCTATTGAATTTTATAGGTATGGGATCATATCCAAATATGGGTTTAGGTCCCTTGAATATTTGTGGAGATCCACCATGGGATGATGGAGGAGGACTAGGATCACATGGAGGATGTTAACCTTGGAGTGATGATGCACTACTAGCATATGTCATGAGATGCAGTAATAATTTTTGCCTTCATTGAGAGATGGGATCCAGACATGAAAAAAATTATTATACCTATTAGTGAGATGACTATCTTGTTATAGGATATATATAGGATCACATCGATACCCATTTAGGGGGAGCCAATATATCACATTGAGAGGGAGGAGAGAGATGAGCACATAGAGCTCCTATATGGTGATGATCAATCTTTCACTAGGTGGCATGTTAGAGGATTTAGCTACAAACCTTTATATTAGAGGGTCAGGGATGATCATAGGTTGATGATTATGATAATGATGGTAACCTCCTATTTTTTGGTTCCATACTTGAGTAGTAGGAGGTTTCCTCATCTTTTGTTAGAAGTTTTGGTGTATATGTTACTAGGTCACACAATGTTTGGGTGGGTGAATGTGTTATCAATTCATATATAGAAGGAGATATGGGGGTTCAAAGATCATAGGAGATAAAAAATCAATGTGGGGTTCATGTTACACTAGTAGGCCTATGAACACATCTAGGTTCTGAGGTTGATACAATTGCTATGGGAGGGATATGCCCAAATGGATTTCAAGGTGGGTTTTATATGATAGAAGAGAGATTACATGCTCACAAGAGCTAGAGAATGTGTACAAGGCATTGCTTGGTTGATAGAGGCATTGGATGCCCTAATGGTTGGAGATGTGGTCTGGAGTCCATATGTTAGCTTTTCAAGGTGGGCCCACTATACTTAGCACATTTTATCATTAAAGAGCTATAGGTGGATATTTGGGAGAAGAGAGGGTGATATTAAGCTCATCCCCTTTGACAAGATTCATAGGTAGTTTGAGTTGATACAAGGGATTTTAGTTCTATTCTTGAGGTATAGGCAAGAGGATGTTGATAGAGCTAGGTCCATTCTTGATTTTTTTCTTCCAGAGCCATAGCTGATAGAGATGGTTCTTAATCATGAGGAGATACCTACCAGAGCAGAGATGGATGATGCAAGTTTTGTTGATGGATACCTAGCATGGTATTAGGACCTCTATTTAGTGGAATATTTTGGATGGGATGATGGGGGTCACCTATGGATGTGGACCTAGTTAGTGGGGGTCTGTAGTTATAAGTACAAGGAGGTGGACGCAATGTACATGAAGTGATTATAGAAAGATCAAGCCTGAGTAGCATTATCTATGGCATAGGCCATATTATATACTCTATAGGGTCATGTGGTGGCTATGATAGCTGAGAGGGACCAGGCTAGAGATACACTACCCTTAGTGACCTAGGATAAGGACTCCTTGAAATAGGCTAGAGGAGGAGATGCATCACTAGTAAGATCATTAGGTAACATCCCCATGGCATGTTACTTGGCCATAGCTGAGGAGTTGTATTATTATGAGGCCATAGTCCTAACACATTGTCTTGATTAGCCCTGATGGGGTGAGTAAAGAGCCAATTTGGTAAGTGGTGCATGTATAATGACTCTAGGTTAGTGGGTTAATTATATGGGTAGATAGGTAGGTACCTCAAGGGGTAGGCACTAGGTGGTAATTGTGTCCTAGGGTCATAGGTTATGATATGATATGCATAGGTTTTTATGATTTTGATATCGTCCTGTGAGCTGATGCAATGGGATGTATATGTTTTAAGAGTGAGAGAGATGCTCATTATTACATGTAATATTTTATTTTGATGAGACATAAAGTTTATTATGTGATGATGATATATAGATGTGATTTTATGTTTTTTGATTCATGATGTAAATATTCATATTTATTATGAATATGTTTATGAGATGTAAACTTGCTAGCTTAGGCTTGTGATTATTATTTGGATGATGTTTATGATGAGTTATGGTAATGATATTTATTATTATGGTTCTTTTTTTATATATTTATGATGCTTTGATTATGGTTATGATCATGGATACGTGATGTGGTTTATTTTGGTGGTTATGATAGCACATAGATTAAGTTAAATAAAAAAACTAGATGTGGGAAAAGAGATGAAAAACTTGAGACATATGTATAATTGAATATATAGATCAATTATGAGAGGATAAAGGAAAGACATGTTTTTTATATGTTAGAAAAGACAAAACAAAACCAAATTTATATTTTCCTAAGGAACATAAGCCCTTTGAATGCTTTGCATTAGCATGCATTGCTTAGTGAAAAGGTGTCTTGATCACATTATGTCAAGTAAGCTCACGAATCCATTGATTTGTAGATGGTATAAAGGGGAGATAGGTGATATGTGGTGTGAAGGGTAGTGTAAACTCTTGTGGGTTGATTTTCCCTTCTATAGGTGACCTAAGAACCATAATAGATAAGTCCATGTCTTAATGCAATGTGTAGATTGATCGATATGGGAAGTCTACTAATGTTATATATGAAAGTTGATTGTAGCTTTCATGGGATAACTTATTCTTGATTTTGATAATTATTTGGTTTTGATAAGTTTTTGAATTTGATCGATATAGGAAGCTTCAAATTTTTTTTTTGACAAAATTGATTTATCCATCCTTTAAAGGAGTGGTCAAAGTTTGGGTTTGTTTATTTTAGTATCTATCCTTCAAAGGAGTAGTCCATCTTTTTAAGCAATTTAGAATTTAGGTAGTTATACTTCTAGGGAGCAGTCTGCATGCTAGATATATTTGACCCAAGTGATATTTGGGTATCCAAAAATGTTTTGATGTTAGGTTATACGTAGACAAGTATATATAGGCTTGGAGGTTTACCTTTATAAGGGAAAAAACTAGAGCACAAGAAGGTTAATGATAGGTGAAAGGGGTGATTTTGAAAGATAATGACTATGGGATTCCATCTAATTAGAGATGAAAAATATCCATGATAAGCATGCCATATTTAGGATTAGTCTATGATTATGATGGTTAATCACATGGTTCTATTTTATATTCAATTGTCTTCCAAGGAATAAGATTAAAGTGTGAGGAAGGTGAAAATATTTTAAATCAATGGTTGAGCTTAAGTAAGAAAAAATGTGAGTTTGATCCTTGTTTAATAAAAGAAAGGATGCAGGTGTGAAGCATTGAGAGGCTCAAATTTTGGTTTTCCTTTAAAAGAGGATAAATGATAAGATATTGATTCATACTTGTGGGTTATGATGTAGGGTCCAAGCCAATTGAAATAAAAATTTCCTCACTTGATTTTCTCCATATTGGTCACATGTTGATTTTCCTTCAAGATGAGGTCCTCGATGTTGAATTCTTGTTATTTTAGGACCTTATTATAGTCATGCTTGACTTATTCTTGATAGACATAAATATATCTAAGTGTAGTTAGGTGGTTCTCATCAAGTAGCTCAAGTCATGTTAGATGCTCTTAATGATATTCTCTCTTAGAAATGATGTCTTTTAAGGATATGAAAACAAAGGGATATAGACTTTGAGAGGCAATATCACCTCTAATCTGAAGACTAGAGAGAAAGGGGTAGCATCTGTAGATGTTTGAATTCTATTGTGATAGGCACATAAGGTGAAGGGGATGTTCAAGTGTCAATCCTAACTAGAAGCATCGACCATTTTTGTTAACATCTTATTGAGGGTTTTGTTAGAGGCTTTCACCTATCCATTTGTTTGTGGATGATAAGGCAAGGAAAAGATTAACTTGATGCCAAATGCATCATAAATACCTTGGACATTTATGTTTTTGAAATATTTACCATTATCAATGATGATCTTATAAGGAACACTAAAATGATAGATGATATGATGATTGATGAAGTTGACTATCTTATTGAATTTGGTTGAGATGAGAGGAATAAACTCTACCCACTTGGTGAATTACTTGATGGTGATGATGATGGAGTGGTATCACTATGAAGATTGAGGATAGATTTCCCCAATGAGATCTAGTACCCATTATGAGAATGTCTAAAATCCCTTAGATACTTGAAGGCCATAGGCTAACACGTGATGTAAATTAGCATGTTGTTGACATTTAACACACTTCTTCACATAATGACAATAGTCTTGGTTGAGGGTGGGCCAATAGTAGTTGAGATAAATTATACCTTTAGTAATAGCTAAAAAATTAAAGTGCCCCCCATATATCCCATCATGTGTTTCTTAAATAGCATGGGAAGCTTCATGATTATGTAAGTAACAAAGAAGGATGCCATTGAAACCATGTTTGTAAAGGATTCCCCCTAGTATGGTATAATAAGAAGTACTCTAAATAAAGGCTCTTTAGGCATTCCTAGAGAGGTTGGGAGGAATTATGTTGAGGTTTAGTTAGTCAAATGTTTTCTCACACCAAATTTTAGATGGAGATTCATCCAAACTAAAAATGGTAGGGAGGTCAGATTGGATATAAGAGGGTGTGATAAAATGATGAATGGTGACAAATATCTTAAAATCAAAAGGTGCACATTGGATCTGGAAAGTAAGGGAATCCATTATGTTTGTGAACTTGTTAGTAGATCATCAAATATATTAGATAAGGTAATGATCAAATTATGATAAGAGTACATCTACTAGGTGTTTATACTATTTCAAGACATCATTCTTAGATTGGTAGGATCCATTGATCTAGTTGACCATAAATTGAGAATCACCAAAGACATTGATCATCTTAAATCCCAAGTCTATATTGGTTTGGAGACCTATTATTAGGGCTTAATACTAATATATATTGTTTTTACACTCAAAATCAAGATTGAAAGAAAGAGGAAGAGGTTTTCCATCCATGGGAATGAGATTAACTCCAGTACCCCCACTGCACTAGCACTTTGAGCCATCAAAAAACATGGTCATTTGGTAGGTGACATCCTCTTGAGAAAGAGTCATGATATAATTATCTATAAACACAAGAGGAAGTGGTTGGTTGCCTAGAAAATGAGCTTTGGAAAATTTATAGGAAATTAATTTCCCTTTAATAAACTTTTTCTAGAATAACTCAAGGTCAAACTCAGCTAGGAACATGAGATACTTAATATGCTAGTTTTGGTATGGTTTAGAGTGCATATACTTTATTGGGTCAATATTGGTGGTGACAAAGGTTTTGTGATTGATGAGTTAATGAAAAAGTTGGGAAGCCAAAAAGACTAATGCAAGGTAAATATTCTTGGTATGGGTGTACCTATTTCATACTCTATAAGTGTTTGAATTATACAATAGATAACTTTTTCTTTGTTTTGTTCATCACGATGAGCAATCATTACCCCTAAGGAATGGTTAGTATTAGAGATATAAAGTTAGAAGGGTTGGTATTATTTAAGAGGGATAAGAATGGGTGGAAAAATAAGTTACTCTTTTAGTGAATTAAAGGCTTGTAGATAATCTTTAGTCCACTTAAAAGATGTGTCTTTCTTGAGAAGATGTTTAAAGGGTTGACATCTATTTGATAACTAAGAGATGAAATGATAGATGGATTGGAGCTTCCCCTATAGGTTGTAGAGTTTCATAAGGTGGGTTAGAGGTAGCATGTTGAGGATTGATCTGACTTTGGTAGGGTCTACTTTTATTCCTCAAAGAGAAATGATAAAACTAAGAATCTTTCCAAACAGGACCCCAAAAACACATTTATTTGGGTTAAGTCAGACATGAAAATGGATTAAGTACTCAAAGATAATTTTGAGAACATATAAATGATCCTTGTGATATTTGGATTTCCTAAGGAGATCATCTATGTATTACTTTATGAATGGATGAGATCATGGAATATGTAGGTCATCGCATGTTGGCAGGTTTCTCCAACATTCTTTAAACCAAATGGCAAGACCCTATAGCAGAAGGTTCCCTATGGGGTAATGATGTAAGTCTTATACTAATCCTTAATGTTAATCAAGATATGATTATATCTTGAGAAACCATATACAAGAGATAACATCTCATGGCTGGAAGTAATATCAACAAGTTGGTTAATACTAGGCAAAGGGAAGTCATCTTTTGGATAAACAAGGTTGAGGTCATGATAAACAACATAGAGGAAAAGTCCTTTTATGGGTTTGGTGATGGGAAGGATATTAAAAACCCATTATGGGTATTCAATGGTTAGATGAAGTTTACAGACAAGAGACATTGAAGATTTTCTTTGACTAGAAGGGTGATATGAGGGTGCATCATGTGAAGTTTTTGCCTAACAAGCTTAGTGTCAAGATGGATGATGATCTTTGTGAAGAGATATGAAAGGGTTAATTATGGGAATATCTTTATAGGACCAAGAAAATTCTATGCTTTGGTCACAAAGGAAGGAAAGGCAATCACATTTCTCTAAGGAATCTAAGGATTGACCAATCTTTACAATGCAAGGGTTAGCTTGAGTACCCAAGTTAACATCAATAGTGGATTCATTCAACATGGTTTGGTTTTTAGGAAGAAGGTATTTCTAGATAGAATAATTCCTTCCAAAAATATAGGTGATAATGGAATCATAATCTTGATGTTGGGTGGTGTGGATGGTAGGAGAATCATTTTCTACCATTTTAGGATGAATCAAAGGAAAGGTTTTAGTTTATTTTCCCTTGTTATAAGTTAGGGGACAAAAACTAATGGTACTCGCTAAAAATAAGCTAGACAAGATGGTTTCAAAATCCTTAAACTTCAAAAGAGATGGGGTTGGTGAGGATGTAATGTCCTCATCAATGGTGGTGATGGGTTTAGGTGAATTGGTAGGTTCTTCTAGTGGGATGAACCCAAGGCCAAATAGCTCACAAAGTTTCTAGGTTTTGATCAAAGTTAACTCATGCGGTCCATGTTTAAAACAACCAAGGTTGAATCCATTTGAGGCACACCTATGAAGGTACACTTTATCAAATTCAAGTTTTTTGAAATAGGAGAAATTGGAGGTAAATAGTCAGGTATAAGAGGTGGTGGAGGAAACAAGAAGTAGATGATAAAATATTCCATAAATAAAATTGGTTTGGTGGTTGGGAAGCTCAAAAAGAATGATGGTTTTGATATTGGGATCATAACCAATATTATGGTCAAGATTCCCATACTCTTAAGGAGTAGGGAAGGCATCCAAGTCTAAAAGATGATATTTTCCTAGTGAGAGATTTTGAAACATAGGTTTTAAGGGGTCCCTTATGGGGTTTTGAGAAGAAGGGATTGATGATCTAGTTGAAGCTTCATCAATGGTATGGGTGGACTTGTTATTAGTTAGTGGTGAAGTGGATGAGAGGGGAATAAGAACATATTTGTGTTGATATGTCATGTTGCAAGATGTGAAAGGACTAGGATTAGCTTGTATGGTGCTGACCTAACCCTCATGTTTGAACTTGACACATCAATATAAGGTGGATGGGACACAACTCATGGAGCACATCCAAGGGAATATAAGTAAGATGTTATATTATAACTCACCTTTTATGACATAGAAGATCTATAGAATCATGTGAGGTCTTAAGTGGATGTGGAGGATGACTGTCCCCAAAGTTGTGGCCATAGTGTCATTAAAGGAATGGAGGACTGCTATGGTCTCCAATATGATATTCTTTGGAAGCTGGAGTTGGTCATAAGCATGAAAGTAGATAATATTAATACTAGCTCCCCCATCAATAATAACCCTTTTGATGTGGGTTTTATTGATGTATGTAGTGATGAAGAGGGAAGATATAGATCATCTAGATGAATGGAAGGTATTTTTGAATCCTTGAATGTGATATGGGTGGAAACTCAAAGAGATTTGATAAAGGTTAAAAATGGTTGAGGGTCTTTGATTTGTAACTATATATATGGTAGGGTCTCTATCAGTACTTAGAAATGATGGGGTGAGTTATTGATCATTTTGTTTAGGCTCATCTTCATCAATGTGTGCTGAGGTTGTTTTAGAACTACTCACTAGATAGGCTCATAAGGGTTGGAGGGAGAGGCACCCAAAATAGATATTTTGGGTTTTGATGAAGGTGAAGATGAATTAACTCATGTCTAGTTGTAATGTTGATGGGTGGAAGGATATATCCATGTAATGGACACATTGGCCTTTCCCTTATCCTTTTGATAGGCCCAAGATTAGGTGATGATCTAGATAGTGTGGATGAGGGGAGGCATTGTGATAGAAGGATTTGAAGGTTTCTCCTCAATATTAGATGAGAGTGAGGGAGTCGTAAGTTTTGTATAGGTTTTTTAGGTGGTTAGGTTTCTAATTGGATTAAGAGAGGTTCATATGATAATATATGTCATCATCCCATAAGTTATGGACAAGTATTTGGAGAGATTTATAGTTCTTTGTGTCATGCCTAGGTGTCTTGTGGTATGATTAGATTAAAATGTCATTAAACCAAGAATGTTTAGGAATCTAAGGGTTAAAAGTTTGGATAGGTGTTAGGTTTAAGGAAGAATTTTGTAACAACCTTTGTAAAATGGTTGAATAAGATTCAAGCAAAAGTGTTAAGGGTGATGGGCTTTTAGTTTTTAGGATGGGAGCCTTCTTAGAAATAGGCTTCACCACATAAGTTATGGGTGGTAAAATGGTTTTGGTAGGTGAATTTGATTTGGATTTATTGGTTTTAGATGGTTTTGAGGTGTAGAGTTTAAAGGTGAAATATTTGGAGGTGAGTGATTGAGATGATGAAGCTTTGGAAATAGGTGGGTAGGTAGAGGTAGATAGTTTGGTTAAGAATGATGGGAAGTTTTGATGTTTTGGAGTGGGTAGGTAAAGGTAGAATAAAATGAGGAATTTTAGTTTAGGTGGTATTTTTGGGATGGTACACCTTATTGATAAAAGGATGAGATCCTAAGATGGAAGAAGGATGGGGTCCAAATATGGAAGGTAAGAGGGAAGTACGTGGTACTATTTTCATTCTAGGTTGGAGTTTGGGTGGTTTCAACTTCTTGGTTGGTTTGTTAAGGTTTTCTTTGGTAGACTAAATGGGTTTAAGTCCAAATTAAAATATGGGTGGATAAGGTTAGAATTAAGAAGCATCCCTAGGTTCTTGATAGGTTTCATTAAAGAGGTGTAAGGTGATTTGATAATTTTGGATGGAGATGGTTTGGATGGTTCTTCCATAGTTTTGGGACAAAGGTTTTTTATGAAGGGGTTGAGGTGATTATAGGAATAATGGTAGTTATGATTGAATATGGGGTGGATGAAGGTAAGGTTTAATTTTCCTTCTTGTTTTGATATGGGAGCCCAAGATGGTGCCAAAAGGTAGCTCAATCTATATTGGGTTGAGAAGAAAATTCTAGGCTTTAGACTAGTCTAGAGAAGGGTTTGTAAATTAGTTCAGTTCCTTAGGCATAAGATTAAAAGATTAGGCCCATAGATTAAGATAATGGAATGGTTTCTTCACCCTTATCCTTGATGAACGTTTCAAGATTTAGGAGGATGATTCCTCCATAGAAGGAGTAGATAAAGTGATCTCTCCTTGTGTAATGGTTTCTAAAGAAAGAGGGGGTGATGCCATGATGGGGGAGGAAAGTAAATCCCTTATCTCATCAAGTGAAGGAAAGGGGATGGTTTCTTTCTTTTTTTTGTATCAAAAGTAATGGGGGATAATTATACCACTTTAATAAGTGGAGGGGAGGAAGAGGTGGTTGAGGTAATGGTTTCCTCAATGATAGGTTAAATGATAATTACATTGATTATATGAACCTCATGAGTGTGAGATGATTTTGGTTTGTTGTCATCATGGTGGGTAGAAGGGGCATGATTGGGAAAAGGTTATTAAAATATTTTGAGTGAATAATTTGGGGGTGCATTGGGATTATCAAATATAAGTTCTTCCTTATCAATCAAGTTTTAAAAAATGGTTTTAAAGGTGTTACCCCTACTAACTCCATGTCTAGTGACATGGTGGAAAGCACATAGATCACTCTTACTGTACCAATTGAGCATAGAGTAAGAAGCATCAAATTTTTGTGAAGGTTTGATGGGGGTAAGTTGTATGATGTTGGTTTTGAGAAAATTGTCCAAAAATGAAGCATATGACTCCCCTATCAGAGTGTATTGTTTTAGGGTATCCCAATTTTGATTTTGGGTTTGTTGATTGGAGGAGTTAGAGGAGTTGGTATATTTGGGTTGGTTTACAACCAAAGGTGGAGCAATTTTAAGGATAATTATGTTTGTGGCTACATTTGGTTTGGTGTTATGGTGGTTAGATTAGTTGGTGGATTTGGATGGGGAAGGGTCCTTGGATTTGAATCTAGAGTTTTTATATCTTATTTTTAACTTCCCCTCATTGATGGCTTTGATTTATAGTTTGTGTTCCATGGTGAAAGCCTCATCAAAATTTCTAAAGGTTTGAACCTGTAGAGTAGGGAAGATGTGTTTGGAACAATATTGAGAGAAATTTTTAATGAATTTTGGTTGGGGTAAAGAGAAAAAGAGTTGGTTGATAAGACCTCTCCATTAGGATAAAAAATTGGCAATTGATTCATCATCAAATATCCTGATGGAGTAGAGGTCGAAGATGGAGACCTCCTTAGATATACTAATCAAGAAGTGGTCTAAAAAGGTTTGGGAAATTTGGGAAAAGAAAACATGGAGTGCTTAGTGATATCAATATACTAATATAATGCTAGTCTAGATAAAAACATAGGAAAAGTGAGAAGGGGAAGAGCATCATCATAAGCAATAAAATAGCAAGAATTCCTAAATACTCTTAGGTTCCTTGGTGGTCCTCCTTGATTTGGAATTTAGAAACTTTGGGTAGTCCCCATTAAGGAGGGTAAGGTTGGATAGGGATGGATGGGTGAATAGGTTCATTAATTTTTTTTCATAAGATAAGAGGTTGTAATCCTCAGAGATACATGAATCTAGGTTGGTCATTTTGTCCATCAATATTTTGACCAAATATATTTGGGGTTGGGGATTTATATAATTATATGGTAAATTTTGTTTGGGTTAAGTGGATGTAATAAATGGATAATTGATATAAGGTTGAGAAGATGCCACATGTTGATATGTGGTCATTGAGGGTTGGGATGATGCCACATAAGGGCTAATAGGCACAAGAGGTTGGGTTGAAGGTTCCAAATATGGGTTAATAGGTACAAGAGGTTGGGTGAAAGATGGATATATTATCCTTATGAATTAGGAACATAACATGAGTAGGGTGTTATAGGTATTTGTTGAGGGGTTTATGTGGATTGGTTTGGTGGTATGATTGTATTGATAGATTATGGAATTGATATAGATTGGGTTGAAGGTATGAATGGGATAATTGGTAACTCTAATACTAATAGGTGGAAGGGTAGAAGGTATAGAAAGCCCCACATTTTTAAGTGGGGTGTAGATTGGTGGGTTGGTAGTGATAAGGGGAATATTATAAATATGGGTATAAGGTATCCCCATGGTGGTTGGAGTATGGGTAATCAAATGTGAGGTTTAATCTATGTTAGAGGGGTTATTAGTTGGTGTAGAAGGTGTTTGGTTATTGGTTGGGTTGTTTGATTGAGTTTAGATGGAGGTAGTGGATGGGTTATTGGTGGAGGAATATATTTGAGTGATTATAGGTTAGTTATAGGTAGATACAACAAAGGTGTCTCCCATAAGATGGGAAGGCATCCCATAAGGTGGATCCATAGGTGGAACCAAAGCAGAGGTGCGATAAGATAGGGTATTAAGATAATGTTGGAGAGATATAATATTACTATCAAGGAAAGTGGTGAAATATAGATCACCTTGGACAACTATCCAAGGCATGGTAGGGATGGTATAAATATGGGCATAACCCTTAACATCTGAGGTATACTTCATTGAAGAATAAGAAGAGGAAGGTGGCTCTTGGTTGGTTTGGTTCCTCAACTGTTGTCTAGTAAAAACCATGTCAAGTACAGAAAGGAATAAAGGAAATATCAAAACTAAATAACAAATCAAATAAAAGAGAAAGATCTCAAGGCAATCTAAAACATACACTAGAATGCATTTACAATCTTAGGGTGCCTTTTATCTCGATATTGGCTTATGCTTTAGTTGGAAAGTGTGAAGAAGAACTTGATTTGTAGAATAGGTACTAGAAAAGAAGTCTATGGTTAGTTTTAGGTGTTTAAGGATCTCAAAATGATCTATGTTAAAAATCAATATGTGGCTTTGTATTGGGGCCTAACCCCTCCATTCACACACCTCAACAATAAGGGTGTTAGGTGCTTAGCTCGTATATATCGATTCTCAGAGTTTACACTCAACTAGAGAGCTAGGTTTTGGTTTCTCTTATTGGTAATGGCATCCAAGTAAGATAGACAAAGGGTGAATGTGAACCACTAGGAGATGAAACCCTAGTTGGACATTATGTCAATTATTATGATGTTTTGATAGATTTAAGTGGTTTGGTATGGTGTGTGATAAATAACTTTATCTACGATTGAATTAATTTACTTTAATATTAACTACATGAGATAAACATACAATAAATCAATGTATGAAAGGTTTATTTTATAAATAAAATAAATTTTGATTTCATTATATGAACATAGAATAAAGAATAAAAGGGCACCTAGATGCTACTAGGTCCCATCGAGTGTGCCAAAATGTTTCTCTCTATTTCAATTTATTTTCTTAGAAAAGAATAGTAAATTAGATATGGGTATGGTATAATAACATATTTATTAATTCACATGTGATCTAGATGATTGTGAACAGATCCTCTTTATCTTGGGAATAATGACCTATAGATATGAAAATACTAAAGCAAAGGGGTTGTTACATGGATAACAAGATGGATTGCCTAGCATGAGATAGATCCAAGAAGCATGAGCTTACTAGGAGGATATCAATCCACTCTCTTATAATGGTTAAGTTGAAGGAAATAAATATTAAGTAATTGCATCAAACGATATAAGAGATTGAAAGGGAATGCAAGAAGAAATAAGTGATTGATAAATGAAATAGACTAATTATAAAAATAAGTAGGTCACTACTAATTCTAGATAGGTTAGGTTGGGTTAAAAAAATATGTGGGAACTCTATGAATAGGTATAAATATAGAAATTATAATTTGGTTGAGGCTAAGCAGGTATAAATATCTTTTTATTATGTCCTAACATAGTGACCATCAACAATCAAGATGAATTTCAATGATTAAGGTGACCATCAATGGTTGGGTGAACATTGGTGGTTAAATGTGACTATTGATAGTTAGATTTACACCCTTGAGGATATTCCTAGCTATCCTCATCCAAGTTTAATAATATAAAAATCCCTCTTACTATGGGTGATAATGTTGAGAGATGAATCTCTAGAAGGGATAGTTCACTTGATGCACTCTTTTAACCACTTCCTTACTTATCAAATTTTGGATGAAAAGGGTTAATAAAATAACTAATAAAAACAAAAATGGTGATTCAATAATGTTTAATATCCTAATATTGACTAAATTTCTACTACTTGAAACTAAACAAGATTTCCTTCACTCAAATCTCAAAACTCAAGCTGAATTGTCACAATAATATTTCATAAGCTTGGTTTAGTATGTACTTGAATGTTTAGGATGGTAATGGATGATTATTTTTGGGAATAAAATCATAAAACACTTCTATAACACCTATACACTTAAAATAAAACACTATAAAATACTTGTAACAATCACTCTTCTACACATTGGAGAATAATCAAGAGTAACAAGCTAGAAAAGAATAACTTATACTAGACAAGACCAACAAGATTTTAATAAATAATAAATATTATAGAATATGAGTGGAAAAATAAATTTTATTTTTCTTTAAGAGTCCTTCAAGTAAAAATTTGGCCAAATTTTCCCCATTAACCAATGGAGGTTGCTCAAAAAAGCCAAAAGAATACATATTTATAGCTTTTGAGAGAGAGGAAAATCAAAGGAAGTCCAAAGGTCACTTAGACATGCAGAAAATTAAGATAATAAGCTATAAATTAATGTATAAGAGATATTAAATGAACCATGTAATTTTAGGTTGTCCAATTGTCTATACAAGCCATGAAAACTGTGAAAAGTGGCATAAAACTGTCAATTTTGGCAGAGAAAACTACCTTAATATTTTGCATCTATTTGAATGTCCCACCACTAACTAGGGATAGGTATAATTATTATGATGAGATTTAAATACTTAAATAATTAAATTTCATGCATTGGTTCTAATCTTACTCATTTTTAGAATCCTATAAAGAAGCAATCATTGTCTACAATTTTAAAAAAAACTCCCTTTTCTGCTACCCTTCACATTTATCTTCAAAATTTCCTTTAGTTTCCTATTAAAATACATGGGAGGGATTTAAAGACACATATAAATATTATACATGGACATATACCCATAAGAGTCACCTTAAAAGGACATCTAATTTAGGTTTCCACACTTTTCACCCTTGCATTCACCATGCCAGTTTTGACTGGCCAAAAAGAGAGCTCTAGTTATGCGACTTAGATGTTTTCCCATAGAATAAAAGGACAATATGGAGTTATAATTTTTCCTTATATTCCATAATAACTTTTTTTTATTTCCTCAAACCTCATATAACCTAAAAAACATAGAAAAAGGTGATAAAAACACTATTTTGTATTTTGACCATACAGTTCCATACATCTCATTTGCATGTGTGATATTATAAGTGAGTCCTTTCCATGATCTTAAGTACTAATTTATATTTTGTATTAATATATCCTAAGTTCTCATTGATATTTTAAAACCATCCAAAACCTTTCTCTTTAGTGTATTCTTCATGCTTACCCTTTGAACCAAGGGTTTCCTAGGTTGCTTGTATGGACTGTAGTCTGTTTGCCAAGTGGGAAGGGCATTTGAGAATCTTAGAAATGTATTTGTAATGTTATTTAATATATTGGATAATATTTAATCATTTAAACCTCGTTTTCCTCTCTAGGTACTTCATACTTCATTGTAGGCTTTATTTATCTAGACCTTGTTGCAGGTAAAAATAGGGGTCTAAGACCTTATGTAGGCTTATCTACTTACTTGGGAGGGTCTCATGACATAAATTAAATGTTAATATAGGTAATTATTCATTTTAATTTACTTTAATGAGATTAATTTACCATTTTAGTGTGCTCTAAACCACTTAAATTGGGTTCCTACCTAAAGGTGATTTGAGGCCCCTTACCTATAACTTACTTTTAGTGATTGGGATTACTATTGATATTAGAGGATCCTTATAGAATACCATTGAGATAAAAAAAGGTCTATTAAAATTATAAATACATTAATTCCCATAAAACATTACTAAAACATCAAAATAGATCATTGTCTACTTTGTCTTAGTTGACTGAGACATTTTACCCTTTTGAACTTGCCTATAAGTATATGTTGGATTTCTCAATGGCTCTAG
Source organism: Torreya grandis (assembly GCA_037957365.1). Taxonomy (NCBI): domain Eukaryota; kingdom Viridiplantae; phylum Streptophyta; class Pinopsida; order Cupressales; family Taxaceae; genus Torreya; species Torreya grandis. Next base: position 1,025,852 of record JARHVA010005704.1, read on the forward strand.
TCATAATGTTTTGATTTTCCATTGACCTCATTTGATGTTAAAATTTACCATGTTTTATCCTATATTCCTCCCTTTAAGAATCATAAAGCATCAAATAGGCATCAAAGTTGGAGTAGCTAACCTAACCCTACTGTAGGTATGCATCTTCCGTATAGGGTACATTTCAATACATTTATGGGATTATAAAGGAGAATTCATATCCTTTATTATTATTTAAAACCATCTAACCTCATCTAATTTTATTGAACAAATTCTATCCCATCTCAATTTCCAATGTTTTTCCTTCCAAGCAACAAAAGGTCATTTGCTCTTTAGGCATGTAGACTTCAATTAAGTATCTCAGTGCTTTCTTATGCATATTAGAGGCCTTAAAAAACCTATCTCCTTTTATTTTTTGACTTATATCTCTGGCATAGGTTTAGTTATATGATAGGGATACAAGGTTTATCAATGTATTTACTTCAAATATTACCTCAACCACATTATATTCCATCTTGAAAAAACTCCTAGGCCTCTATATTCTCAAAATAGGGATTGATTTTAGAAAATTAAGTCATCACCTTATGAAGTCTTCTCATGACCTATTTGTCATTATATCACTTCACACAAGTTTATAATTGTCTCATTAATATGAAAGGGTTATAAATATAGTCTCATTACATGCTTTGGCACTCATATAACATCTTAGTCCCCCATTTAAGCTCTCTTATAGGTGAGCATATGACTGAACAAGTAGTTTACTTAGGAAGGTGTGAAATAGAGAGAAATAATGGACTCAAAAGTATTATTATAACCTTAAAAACATATTTTCATCCTTCATCCCTCAAATTATTGACCTCATTACCATGTCATTCACCTTAGGATGATGACATCAAGGAGCCTACAAGTGCATGTTTGGTTACAATATGTGGGTAGAGCAAGGAATTATGGTAAACATGGTGGTGGACTATCTCAAAACCACCCAAATTCCACAATAAATATTCAAACATTTTGTATCCATCCTTTGAAACTTGTAACCATCATCAAAACACCTTTTACACAATGGAAACACCTACACATATGTGAGAAAGAGTAGATAGATGCACCAAGTGGTGTTTTTCATGGTACATGAGAATGTAGTCAAACTTTTCACTCTATAAAACATTAAAAATGACCTCATTAAACTATTCAAGCCTTCAAAAATCCAAAACCCTCCATTACCACTTCCATACACATAATGAGTAAGCTTATTCATGGAATTCAGTTGAATCTAGACATGAAGTTGGTAAATGGAGTAAGATAAGCTTGCAAGATACTCACAGAATGCCATGGTGAGATAAAAACATGAGGTGAGATAGTGATATGACCCAAGGACTCATGGGACATTCTTTACTAGTTTAATGAAACTTTTATAGGGAAAAAACCCTAGCAAGCAAGAGACATCTCATTTGGAATTGCACATGGTGGTACCTCCTTGAAATATGCATGAAATAGCTTGCCTAAACACTATGAAAATTAAAACCAAGATTGGATACCATGTTATAATTAATTATACATCCTCTAGATCCCACATCACCAATTGGTTCATACGGATTTGGTAGAAATGGAGCAAAACCTATAAGGTTTACCAAATAGTTGTCTAATATACACAGTCAACTTGTTAGAAATGGTTCATAGAGAATAATTTACCAATATTCAAACTACATATATGAGAATGAATTTATCCTATTTTAATATCATCCACCAAAATTATTTTTTTTGAAACTACTTATGCTTCCCATACTGTGTAAAAACCTAAGGGTCACTCTAGTCTACCAAGAAGAGCGAAAAATGTGTAGAATTGTTTTGGCATCCAAATGAATATTATAAATAAAACCAAGTGTGGAGGTTATTTTTATAAATATGAGGAGATACCACTTGTCACAATTCCAAAAAATATATACAAGTGCCATTTTCCCTCTCTTTTAGTTGATTTTTGCAATTTTAGTTGAATAACCTATAAAATTTAGAGGTAACTAACATCTTTGACACTTAAAATAACTTATTGGACATTTTTAAAGAATTTAGGACACCTATTAACCTTGGGAACCATGCCAAATGCATTAATGAGCCCCAAAAGGTCATAAAACGACTCTAAATGGATAAAATGACTAATGTAATTAAGACTAAAGCTAATGTGACCTTAAATGAAATCATGTAACAAGTATAATTCCTATGAAAACATATTAGGACCCCTTAAAATTTTTAGAATCAAAACATTTTTCCTAGGGGTGCCCAAATTTGACCAAAAAGTCAAATTTGGTCAATAAAATGGTGATTCATAGGGGTAGTATGCCTGCTATACTAAGGCCCAATAGCCTTATATTACTAAGGGAAAATGGAGTCAATGGATTCCTAAAGATAAATAGCAAGGAACTTTCCAAAACAAACACACCAAACCAAAAGAATAAGATAAAACAAGACACAAGACAAAACTCACGCATGTGTATAAGCACTTAGGGAACACAAGGGAAGCAATAAAATATGTACAAGGGGAGAGAAGAACCTAAATAATAATGTTTGAGATATATCCCATTGACTAGGATATAAATCTCCTCTCCATCCAACCTTGAAAGTTGGAAGGCATTGTGTTTCTTGCATTGTGTGATCACATATGGGCCACTCCATAAAGCACCAAACTTTTTGTGTCTTCCAAGTTTAGCCCTATTTTAATACCAATTTAAAATAATGTCTCCCTCATTGAAACTTCTTGTCATGTATTTGTTGTCAAAGTATCTCTTGGTTTATTCTTGGTTAGTTCTCATAGCTAGCATAGCTTGATCTCTTGTCTCCTCAAGCTCCATCAACTCACATAACCTGATTTCCATGATTTCATTCTCTATCAATTGTCGCTAATAGGTGAGGTCCAAAGCTGGTAACTCAAGTGAAATATGTATTCTATATTTTCTCCCATAAACAAGTGTGTATAGAGAGTTTCCAATTGCTCTCGTTGGGGTAATCCTATCTTCCTAAAGGGCTATCTTCAACTTGGAATGATAAGTCCTTTGGTTCTCCTCCATTGTCCTCTTTATGATCCTAATTATATCATTTTTTGTGGACTCATCTATTCCATTCCCTTGGGGATAATAGTTAGAGGTGATAAGATACATGCCATGTTTTAAAGCCCATTCACTTGTCCTTGTTCCAAGAAAAGCCAATACATTATCTAAAATTATTATTGAAGGATCCCCAAACCTTGTTATTATGCCTTCATAGAAGTATAGAACTAAGTATTAATTTTCCTCCTTTAGAGATAAAACCTCCACCCATGTTGTAAATTAATCTATAGTAGTCAACACCCACTTATGACCAAGACTAGAAGGTAGATTGATTAGGCCTATAAAATCCAAACACCATTGCATGAAGGGCTGCTCAACTTGGATTGGATGAAGAGGAAAGGCAATTTTTTTTTTTTTTTTATATCAAAAATATCATACTTTTGACTTTTTATTACCCAATAATGGGTGTCCTTGAACAAGTTAGGCCAAAAGTATCTAGTCCTCATAATCCTAGCAATTGTGGTTCTTGGAGCAAAGTGACCACCAGTTGGTCCATTATGAAACTCAAAAAACACTTTGTAAATATTATCTAAGTCAATAAAACTCAATAACATACCTAAAAAATATTTTCTAAACAACACTCCATCAACAAGCACATAATGAATGGATTATAATCTAAATTACCTTTTTCTATCTCTCTCAAGACCTTGTAGACAGTCACCGGTTTGAAGGAAATGAATCGTATCTTATGTCTAACTCCTCATGGGTGAAGTTGTAACTGTTATAGTGTTATCATAAATTACCAAAAAAACATCCTTTTTATCTTTTCATGTATAAATCAAGATGATCACATAACCCTTTTCCTTTCACTAGCTTGGTTGTCTTGATTTCCACATCATATTCTATCACTTTTGTGATCCAACCTGCCCTCTTCTAATTCAATTCCCTGCTCAAGAGAAATTCCTTGACACTAGGATGAGGTAATATGTGAATCTTTTTATTATATAACATACTCCTAAATGTATTTAGGCTCATAATAACTAAAATTACTTATTTCTCAACATAAGTATATCTTTCCTCATAGCCTTCTAAGCAATGACTAAAGAAGGAAATAGGCTACTCTAAGTTTTCAACATTTGATTGAGTAAGCATGGTAAATATTACCTCTTCATTTCTAAAATTATAAAAATTTAAATCCTTGGAAAAATTATGACTTACAAGAGTAGGATCTTGAGTAATGGCTTGTTTGATCTCTTCAAAATTTTCCTTCCTTATTTTAGTCCAAGTGAATGTTTCATCCTTTCTCAACATGGAGGTTAGAGGCTTGATAAGATTAGAAAAATTAGGGATGAATCTCCTTATGAAATTTATTTTTTAAAAGAATCTTTGCAAACCCTTTTTGTGTTTGGGCAAAGATAATGCCAAGATGGCATTCACCCTTTCAGGATCAATGGATAAGCCCTTATTTGAGACAATGTGTCCTAAGATCTTACCTTCATAGAAAACAAACACACATTTATTTGGGTTGAGAGATATTCCAAACTCTCTACACCTCTCAAAAATATTCCTTAGGTTATTCAAGTGATCTTTTTCATCTTTAGATATTATTGTTACATCATCAAGATACACTAACATAATGTCATTTATTAGTCTTTGAAAATTTATATCCATTGCAGGTTGAAATGTGGATCTAGTATTAGACAATCCAAAAGGAATATTTCTATATGCATATGTACCCCATTTAGTAGTGAAGGCTATATTATATTGGTCACTCTCCTTCACTAAAATCTGAATGTATCTGAAATACCCATAAAGGAGAGAAAACCTCTCACTACCTACCATAACTTGTAAAATTTGTTCCATAGAAGGAAGAAGATACTTATCTCTCAAGGAGACTCTATTTAAGTCCATAAAATCAACACATAACCTGATCTCCCCATTCTTATTTTTAAAAGGGACTAAGTTGGCCAACCAAGATGAATGCTTGATAGGAAAGATGATTCTAGACTCAATCAACTTAGTGAGCTTTTTCTTCATGAGGGGCTCAATCTTAGGATTTATTGGCCTTTATTTTTTATTAATAGGTTTGGCACTCTCATCTAGCTCTATGTTGTTTTGAGATAGGATTGGATCAAAAACCTTCAAATCACTATACTCCCATACAAAGACATCCAAAAACTCCTTGTATAACTCAATGAAAGCATACTTCTCTTGACTAGCACATACTTTTACAAGTGCAAGTAACTTATCTTTAAATATTTATACCTTTTAATAGTTCTCTTTATTGGTAGAAATGCTTACATAATATTTATTTATCTGGTCATCCTCATTGAATATGATCTCAAGAGTAATTAGGCCTTTAGGAAGCTTGTTGGATTTCAATTGTACAATTTGCCCTCCATATTGCTGCTATAGTTTGGATTGATTCTTGGTATAAAAATTAGCCTCTTCTTATATAAAAAGTGATATTTATTGATCACTATCAAACACTTTCCAATTAATGATATTATCTAGTATGGATGGCCTTACAATCACCTTGATATATGGTTAGTTCCTATCCTCCTTTATCCCTTTTAGAACATCAAACTAAGTTCCAATTGATGTCAACCTATTAGCATGATTGTTATCCTCTCTTGGAATATATGTGATGTTGAAAGCTTAGAAACCTTCCACAAGATCCCACAGTCTATGCTTATAGGACTTAATCAAATATTTCTTGGTCAAATTATTCCCTCTCACTTGATTCACAACTAACTCACTATCATTAAACACTTGAAATTCCTTGACACCTCTTTTCCTAGCCCATTAAAGGCCATGAATGAGGGCCTCATATTCTAACACATTATAAGTATATTAGAATTTAAATCTATAAGTTTAATAATACCTTTCTTTATAAGTGGAAACCAACATGGCTCTATCACCTACCCCAATATTGCTTCTTGACCCATCAAAGAAAAGCTACCATAAACCATTCACATTCTCACTTGGATTCACTAATTTTGGTATGAAAGAGTCATAATATTGCATAAAATACACACCAAGGTTAGCTTCCTATATGAACTTGTAAGGATTATGCTCATAATGCTCACCTCCCCATTCATATAAGTATAAATCTAAAACTCCTTCAAGGGAAGATGTTGGATATTGGTCAATGAGGATTTCCTCTTCATCAATGATGGCATATTTGACTTTTTGCACTTTAGGTGTGTAAGGATCCAAGTGATTATGATGAATAGGTTTTGATTCAATATTCACCTTAGTACCATACTTTGTCTTAAAAACCATGTAAGACCAATTGGCTATCAAGTATCCACCTATCTTAGCTGTAAACTCTCTTGATAAGCAAAGGGAAAAGTATGGAGGTAAATATACCCCAAATACATCATCATTAATATAACATTTAGGACAAGAATGAAGTATCAAATTCAAATATTTAACTACCCCCAAAGTCTTAGTTGGAGATCCATCCAATTGTAAGACTCCCTTAGTTGTTGGCTCATATTTGAGTCCTAGTTTATCCGCTATACACTTGGTAATAACACCACTATTTATGATTAAATTATGAACCAATAAATCACCAATTATTAGAGATGGTAATAAAGGAGGAGTTAATTCATTATTTTTCACTTGACCATATATAGGTTTAATTTCATTAACTAGGACAACATTTTCATTTCTATATAAGCCAACTTTCTTACCCAATCCTTACAATTATTTTTGGAGCATATTTTTCTACCCTAGTATTATTAAATAATCCCACAATGATATTTTCACATGTATCTTCTTCATCTGGTCTATGACTTTAATGGAAGAATTCTTCACCTTTAGGGGCTCTTTAGGGGCACTAGCTCCTTGTGGTGCAACTTGTGAAGGTGGGTAAATATGAGCTATCTTAAAATTATAAAATTTATAACCTTCTTGAATTATAGGAGATGAATTTGACACACTTACCATTTGAGATAAATTAGGGACCAAAAAAAGTCCTTGAGTTGTTCCTTGTTGCTCTTCAACAACCCTTTTCTTGGACATAGTATTAGAGGCAACACTAGTATTCATATTACTTGGATTCCCCAAGTGACTGATAGCCAAAAAAACCCCATCCAAACTATTTATGAGGGTAGAATCATATTTTTTTTGAACATTATTCACCCCACTTTTAATTTGTCCATCAAAACTTGAAACTTGGAAAGATTGATTGCCTTGAATTTCCATGGTTTGGTTGTGCATTTCATTTACATAAGAAACTTGTTCTTGATTTTTAGTAAAGGATGGATAATATGGATATTATTGAACCAAGTTTTTTTTTAGTGGGAAAAATATATTTATAGGATGAGGTAACATTATAATTTTATCTTTGATAAGTCCTAGCTTTTATGGTTTGACCTTGTCCTTGAGCATTACCTTAGAAAGGAGGTCTGTTGGTTTGTCCAAACTGATTGTAAGATTGGTATGTCCTATAAATTTGATCTTGTTTCCTTATAAGATTAACCAATTAATTGGTAACACTTTTGATTAAATTTTTGAGTTCATGAATCTCATTTGAAGGGACTATGGTAGATTTCTCATGCCTAGGCAAAGGAGCCAAGGTAGGTAATGTAACCTAACTAGGAGGCTACAAATTAGGGAACAATGACATTAGAGGCTTAGGAACAATATTCCCTACTTAAAAAATAAAATTATCATCATTGATAAATATCTCATAGGTATTAGGGAGTGTATTTACTCCAATGGATTAGATCATCATGGCTACATCACTATTCAATGCTTTTAGATAGTACAAGAATGCATAATTTGGAGTAAGCTTCACAAGAGATGGAATCCCATCCCATGTTTTTTAAAATATAGTGTTGAAATATTGAATAAAATATTTTAGTTATATATTGATAGTGGTTAATTGATTATATAGAGATAGATGATCACTCTTCTCTCCAAACCTCTTAGTTAATAGGTCTCCTAGTTCATCCCATGAACCAATAAAATTTTTAGGTAGAGTCCTATACCAATACAAAGCTTTTCCTTTGATAGATAATTCCAAAAACCTAATATACACATTTTATTGAATGATATTATGGATATTTTATAAAATTACAATGTTTTTAATGTGTTTAATGGTAGTAATAGGATCCTCTCCACTAAAATATGGAACACTCTTAAGGGTTGCTCCTAAAATTTGATTATATTGGGAAAGATTCGAAGGAGATGATCCAATGAATGATATAAAAGGTTTATTTATAGACATATTTGAATATGAATTATGATTAGGGATTGAACTAAATAATAACTTAGACTTCTTAAACATCAACTCTCTTGAGTAAGGATGGGTATTCACAAACCTAAACCTTTTAGTAGAATATGGAGGTAATTACACAAAATCAAAGGGTATACCTTTAAAAGTAGACATAGTGGTCGAATTTAGTATGGAAACTAAGGAATGATCATTAAATAAATACTTTAAATCCTTAATGGAGTCTCCAAGTACTGAATGTAGATGTTCTTGTATTTGTAACTATGTCAAGACCAACACCAATATTGAATAATATTCTAGGACTTAGAGTCCCACTAAGCATGAAAAAAACTATTGAAAATTGGATTTCCACCCCTAAATAGATGCCTAGCTCTCCTCATCCAAGTGACACAATGGAAAAATCCCTCTTTCTATGGGTGATAATGTTGAGAGATAAATCTCTAGAAGGGCTAGTTCCCTTGATGCACTCTTTGAAGCACTTCCTTAATTATCAACTTGTGGATGAAAATGGTTAATAAAAAATTATAAAACCAAAAAATGTGATGCACCAATGTTTAATCTCCTCCTATTGACTAAATTTATACTACTTGAAACTAAACAAGATTTCCTTCACTCAAAGCTCACAACTCAAGCTAGATTGTCACATCAGTATTTCATAAGCTAGGTTCACTAGGTAATTGAATGTTTAGGAGGGTAATGGATGATTATTTTTGGGAAAAAAATAATATAAAACATCTATAACACCTATACACTTAAAATAAAACACTCTCAAAGACCCATAACAATCAATCTTCTACACATTGGAGAACAATCAAGAGTAACATGCTAGAAAAGAATAACTTATACTAGACAAGACCAACAAGATTGAGATCAATACTCAAAAGTACAACATGTGAGTGTAAAAATAAATTTTATATTTATTTAAGTGTCCTTAAATTACAAATTCATCTAGATTTTCCTAATTAACCAATGGAGGCTGCTCATAAAAGCTAAAAGAATACATATTTATAGCTTTTGAGAGAGAGGCAAAGCAAAGCAAGTCGAAAGATCACTTGAAATGTAAAAAAAATGATAAAATTTGTTAAAAATTATTGTATTAGAGATATTAAATGATACATGTAATGTTATTAATTTCAATTATCCATCCAAGCCATGAAAATTGTGAAAAGTGGCATAAAACTCTTAATTCTAGCATAAAAAATTGCCTTCATAATTTGCATCTACTTGAAAATCCCACCACTAACTAGGGATAGGTATAATGATTTGGATGACATGGAAGGACTTTATGCATCAAATTAAAAGCATTGGTTCTGATCTTACTCATTTTGAAACTCTTAAAAAGAAGCAATCATTGCCTATAGTTTTAAAACACTCCCTTTTCTGCTACCCTTCACATTTGTCATAAAAATTTCCTTCATTATCTAATGAAAATACATGGGATGGAGTTAAATAAACCTTTAAATATTACCCATGTCATTATATCCCTCACCTTCACCTTAAAGGACATCTAATTGAGATTTTCACACTTTTCACCATTGTGTTCACCATGTTAGTTTTGATAGGCTGAAAGGAGAGATATAGTTAGGATACTTATAGGTTTTTAAATATTATAAAATGAACATAGGGATTTATAATAGTTCCATATCTTCCTCAAAACATGGTTACATCTCCTCAAACCTCATAACTTATAAAAACATACAAAATGGTGAGAAAAACACTATTTTACATGTTGGTCATATAGTTATGTACATCTCCTTTTCATGTGTCAAAGCCTTAGTGATTCATACCAATTATATAATAGGTTTCCTTGCCAAAATATGCCATTAGGGTGGCTCTCCAAGCTCATTTTACTCATTAGGTCATAACCAAGGTTTTAGGTAGTTTTATCTCTAAAGCTTTATTCATAAAAATTGAATGTTGAACCTACCTCAAAATTACACAAACCTAATTCCAAGGGACCCTAATAAATTCCCTAAATCCTTATGGTTTACATGCATATCCTTATAAAATATATGATTGCTTCCCGTCAAACTTGTTTTCCTCTCATTTTTCATGCTTAAATTGTGTTAATGCTAGAAATTTCTCTCTTGGAGGTCTCATTTCACTAAAAAGGCTAAAAATGTCTATTTACACATTATAATCATGTTTAAATCAACTATATATATTTCCAAGAGTTAGGCATGGAGGTAGACCTCCATATGGTTTTAGGTCTCTTAAAGGCTTAGTGGCCTTAACATATCATCTACAAGTTTGGCTCATTTTGGATGATATACCATGATTATGATGGATTATTACAAATTTTCACACTTAAATTATAGTTAAAAATCCATAACATAACCTCTCCAACACTCCTTTCATCACTTTTCCTCTCTTTTACCAACTTGGCCTAGTGCAACCTTGCAAAATTAGACTCTATGCATGCACAATCAGGTCACTCTAAGGGGTTTGAGCGTGTGTTAGTGTTCATAATCATCCTTATACCTTACATACACATCACCTAATTTTAATTTAAGATACCAATGCTTCATCTTAGGTCATTCACTCATTTTTCCATATTTTTCTTGGTAGACCAAAGTTCTTATTTTCATGAGTGGTTGATCTTTAAGACAAAATAGAGAGATATATTCCCTATCCCCATGATAAAATGATAGTTTTTAGATTTTTATAATGTCATAATTATTTTTTTACCAAATGGAAAGGTCATAATCCCTCATTTAGGTACCTAATCAACTTATCTAAAAAAGGGGTTAAAAACCTTATTTTCTTGCATTTTATCCAAATCCACCTGTTGATGAACTCTCCTCACCAATTCTATGCTCATATGTTGCTTATCAATACTCCCCACCTTCAAATTATTCTCATGTATCTTTTGAAACCATATGAAACCTCTCTCTTTAGAGTATTATTCATGCTTACCCTTTGAACCAAGGGTTTCTTAGCTTGCTTGTACGAACTGTAGTCCATTTTCCAAGTGGGGAGGGAATTTGAGCACCTTAGAAATGTCTTGGGAATTTTAGGACATATATTAGATCAGATTGAATCATTTTATTATCATTTTAATCTCCCTTTCCTCTCTAGGTATTTCATACTTCACTGTAGCCTTTTCTTGTCTAGATCTTGTTGTAGGTAAAAATAGAGGTCTGAGACCCTATGTAGGCTTATCTACTTCCTTGGGAGGGTCTCATGACATAAATTACATGTTAATCTAGATAATTTTTAATTTTCCTTTCCTTTACTTATATTTATTCACCATGTTATTGCACTCTAAACCACCTAAAGTGGGTTCCTTCTTGTAGGTGACTTGAGGCCCCTTGCCTATACTTTACTTTTAGTTAATGGGCTTAGTTTTGATTTTAGAGGATCATGATATACTATCCTTGAGATCGCCAAATTTATCTTACACTTATAATTACATTAATTCTCCTAAAAAATTACTAAAACATCAAAATAGATCATTATTTACTTTGTCTCAGTTGATTGAGACATTTTACCCTTTTGAGCTTGGTAGTATATGTTGGATTTCTTAATGGATCTAGTCATAATATTTTGATTTTACCTTGAAATAATTTGAGGTTATAATTAACCATGTTTGATCCTATATTACTCCCTTTAATGATCTTAAATCATCAAATAGGCATCAAAGTTGGAGTGGCTAACCTAACCCTATTGAAGTATGTATCTTCTATACAAGGTACATTTCAATACCTTTATGGGATTACAAGGGAGCCTTAATATCCTTTATTTTGATTTCAAACCACCTGACCTCATCTCATTTTAGGAAAAACATCCTAGCCCATTTCAATGTCCAAGGTTTCTCCTTCCATGTAAAAAAAGGTCATTTGCTTCTTTAGGCCTAGACTTCAATAATGTATCTTAGTGTTTTTTTAGGCATATTGGAGGCCTTAAAAAACCTATCTCATTTTAATTTTTGACTTCTGTATTTGGCATAGGTGTAATCATGTGATAGGGATACAAGGTTTATCAACTTATTTTCTATAAAATTTACCTCAACCATATTATATGCCATCTTTAAAAAGCTCCTGGGCCTATGTTTGCTCAAAATAAGGATTGATTCCCAAAAAATTTAGTCATCACCTTAGGAAGGTTTCTCATGAATTATTTGTCATTATATCACTTCACATAGTTTTTTCATGGTATAATTAATATTCAAGGGTTTTAAATATAGTCTTATTATACTCTTTGGCACTCATAAAACATCTCAATCCCCTATTTAAGCCCTCCTATAGGTAAGCATATGACTAAGTAGTTTACATAGCAAGGTGTGCAATAGAGAGAAAGAATGGAATCAAAAATAATTATTAAAACCTTTAAAACATATTTTCATCCTTCATCCCTCAAATGATTGACCTCATTACCATGTCACTCATCTTAGGGTGACATCATCAATGAGCCTACAAGTACATGTTTGGTTAGAATATGTGGGAAGAGCATGGAATTATGGTAAAAATGATGATAGACTAGCATAAAACCACCCAAATGCCATAATAAATCTTGAAATATTTTTTATCCATATTTTTAGACCTATAACCATCTTCAAAACACCTTTTACAATATGGAAACACCTGCACATATGTGAGAAAGAGCAGACCAATGCACCAAGTGGTTGTTTGGTATGGTATATGAGTATGTAATCAAAATTTGCACTCTAAAAAACATGTAAAATGACCTCATTCAACTTTTAAAGCCTTGGAAAATCTAAACACCTCCATTACCACTTCCATACATAAAATGAACAAGCTTATGCATTGAATTCAGTTGAAACTAGACATTAAGTTGGCAAATGGAGCAAGATAAGTTTGCAAGCTACTCATAAAATGCCATGGTGAGATTAAAAAATGAGGGGACATAGTTATATTACCAAAGAACTCATGGGACACTTTTTATTAGTTGTATGAAACTTTTATAGGGGAAAAACTTAGCAAGCAAGAGACATCTCAATTGGAACTACACCTGGTGGTACCTCTTTGAAATATGCACTAAAATACATGAATAAACAATATGAAACTTCAAACCAAGAGTGGATACCATTTGATGATTATTTATACATCCTCTATATCCCACATCACTAACTATTTCATATAGATTTGGTCGAAATAGAGCAAAACCTATAGGGTTCACCAAATAGTTTCAAATCTATATAGTCAACTTGTTAGCAATGGTTCATAAAGAATAGTTTACTAATATTAAAACTCCATATATTAAAATTAATTTATCTTATTTTAATATCATCTTACAAAATTATTTTTTCTAAAACTACTTGTGCTTCCCATACTGAGCAAATAACTAAGGGTCATTCCAGTGTACCAAGAGGATCAAGAAATGTGTAGAAGGATTTTAGCATCCAAAAGACTATTCTAGATCAAACCAAGCATGGAGATGAGTTTTATGAAGATGAGGAGACCCACCATGATCCTCCTCACATTCTAAACTTCCCAAAAATCCATACAAGTGGCATTTTCCCTCTTTTTTAGTTGATTTATACAATTTTAGCTAAACAACCTATAAAATTCAAAGGTAATTAACATCCTTAACACCTAAACTAACTTATTATACATTTATCATGAATTTGGGACATGTAATAACCTTATTAACTGTGCCAAATGCATTAATGACCCCCAAAAGCTCATAAAATGACTTCTAATGGACAAAATGACTAATGTAACTAAACTAAAGCTAATGTGACCTTAAATGACATCATGTAAAAAGTATAATTATTATGACAACATATTGGGACCCATTCAAATGTTTAAAATAAAAAACAATTTCCTAGGTTTGGCCAAATTTAACCAAAAAGTCAAATTTGGTCAGTAGTGACCATCGAGGGTCAGGGTGACCATCGATGGTTATTTTGGGTTCTAAGAGGTGTTGTATAAAGGTTGGGATAATGAGGTCAGTGATTGGGTGGAATATTTTTAAAGGTATGGTTAGGGATGGGAGGTTAGAATATATGATGTAGAAGGGTCTAGGTTAGAAACTAAATTAATCAAAACTTGAAAATCTAGAAATATACTTAACTATTTATTTGATAGTTGGTAGCTAATCCAAGAGTGATTTTGGTAGAGTAATGGTACTTTGATTAAAGAGAAATTTTGGAAAATGTTTAGGTTTTTATTTTAGTTTCTAACTTGCTAAAGGGAAGACTTGTAAAATAAGTTTTTGATGCTAGAATCTCTTGATGATTGGTTGTTGATAGCTTGATTGCCTGATTAATAAATTCCTAGATATTTGGATCCTTTTTCACATCATACTATCTATTTATAGGCAAAAGTGATGGAGGTGTAGGTTCTAGAGGGGTTAAAAATAATTAGTCAAATTTAATTCTTTATGCATTAGCATTCTACATGATTTAAATTATGATGTGTTTGGGTTCACTGATGAATTGAGTTTGAGTGCTCACATAGTAGGGACTTAACCATTAGAGTTTAGGGTGATCATTAGTAGTTGAGGTGACCATTGGTGGTAAAGGTGACCATTAGTAGTCAAAGTTTTAAGGTCAATTTGGGTGAAAATATAGGTTAGTGAGTTAGTTTAGCTAGTTAGCTAACTTAGCTTAGGGTCATGGTCGGTAGGTTGGGTAATGGTTCGATCCAGGGGTGTTTTGACTTTTAGAACCATCATATGTGCTTTTCTAGTGTCTAAAATAGGTGTCACAGACCTATATGGGAGTGATAAATGGTCTATTAAAGGTAGGTTTGATGTGCCACATTTATTATTAAAGTTTAAAGGTGGTCTAAGAGGTCCAAGTTGTAATGTGTGCATGGATATACCTAATTACTTTAGGTATTATTAGGGCATAATTGAGGTTTTGGAATATATAGATATGATTGACCTATGGAGTGGATTGTCTCACATATGTAACATGTGTGTGGACCTATTCCAAGTGTAAAAAAAGTGTGATAAGTATCTTGGATAACCAATATGGGTTAGATGAAGTGTGTAGTACAAAGATAAGGCCTAATTGGCTTATTTAGACTATTTGATTGTGTGTGGACTTAAACTAAGTAGATAACCTTTGAAAGAGAATGATCAGGTCATTGAGAACCATTATAGTGTGAAGAGGATAAGTCATGTTTGTCTGATCAAGTTAGTGTAGGTGAACACATAATTGATTGGACCTAATGAGCCTAGAAGAGACATAATGTGTGAAGGATTCTAAGTGTCTTGTATGAGTTTATAGGTGATTGAGTTTGTTCTTGATCATATATGGGGTTGTAGCCTCCTTGTTAGTTGATGCTAGCTAAAGGTATAGTGGGTGTTAGACTAAATTAAGGGGTGCATGCTCCTTTATTAATTAATACTAGTATAAATTAGATATTTTGATTTTAAGATATTATTAAAATTGAATGGTTTAGTGGGTTTTGTCCCCAAATAGGGTTTCTCATATAATCTCTTGTGTTCTCTTGTATTATGCTTATTTGGTTATTTCTCTATGCATTATTTGATCTTATGTGAATGTATGTTTCATAGAATGATTTTAGAATTGAGTGTAAATTGTTGTCTACTAATTCATCCCAATCTTAGTATATAATTTCAAAAATTTGTATTAGATTCAAAACTTTAGATGAGGCTTGATAGCCTATAGATGATCCTAAGTAATTTAAGGTGTGATGAGGACAATGTTTATCTTGTTTACAGTGATGGATAAGTTTTTGAAGATCATATTTGAGATATGCATAGAATTATGAATGATGGTATTTTAAATATTGAATAATAAGGAATATACTAAAGCTAAGTCTAATATCAAACCTAAGTTGATAAACAAAAGGACCTTGAAGACATGTTGAAGGATAATCCTATTTGTATTAGGTCTCCATGGGACCTAATGAGGGTATGAGAGCTATTGAATATTTATAAGTAAAAGTGAATGATTTGTGGATACCAATGAATGGAAATTTTCTTGTTATATTTATTTTTCTAGTGATATGTGGATTATGCCTAGACTAAGTGTATTCAGGTTGTTTGAGCTTTGTCTTTTAAGACTAGGTATTAAGGTTCTTGGTAGGTCTAAGTGAGCATTTGAGAGTGATAAGTTGGAGGTCTTACACCTTATTTTTGAGTGTCCAAAATATCATGGAAATAAATATGAAGTCATTAATGTTATACCCATGTGATTTAATCATATTTATATGTGCCATCTTTGAGTATTTACTTTAGATATGTGGAGACAGTGTTTTTTACCTACTTAGGGCCTAATAGGTATTTAAGGCCTAATAGGTCTTTAATGCCTAATAAAGGTTTAGAAGTATAATAAAATGATTTGATGTTTATTAATAATGAATAAATACTCATAGAAAATAGAAATAAGTATATAACAAGTTTTGGTTCATTGACAAAGGTATGAAAGTGTGCATTTATGAAAGAAAAGCTCCATGGAAGTTGATTGTGTCTCAATGTCATTTAAATAGTAGAATAGTGTTGAATTATAGAATTTTTGTGTGTTTTTAGAAGATGAAAATTATTGGTCAACGTGTCTAAATATTTTACTAATGTATTTTAGCTTTTGTAAATTATTTATATATGGTCAGATTATTGCTTAAAAAGAAGATCAAGGTGAAAGATAGTGAAACAAGGATTTGGTTTCAATAAGCCCTAAGGAGATTATTCTTAGTGAAGATGGACTTGTGATGGCCTCTAAAAGCTCAATGATATTTTGGTAGAGAGTATAAATTTTTTTCTACAATGGTTTTTCATGCTTCTGACACTTGTTTGAATGAATGATGGAGGTCTTAGTTGTCAAGATTTGAGAAGGGGTATGAAAGTTGAAGATTGGACTTTTAATACCAATGCCATTTTGGTAAAGAGATATTATTCATATGTTCTAAGGACTAGAGGTGATCTAAGAATGATGTTAGGATGTTTTTTAGATTCTATTTTCATATCTAAAGATGTCAAAGTGTATTATAGGTTCATAAAAGTGAATAAGGTCTCTCAGACCCAATATGCCTGCATGTTATTTGTAAGGGTGTTTAGTAGTGTTTTGAGTCTTGATGGCTTATAAATCATGAAGTTTATTAGTTGATGTTGTGAGGACCTTATAGAATTTATTATCATCTATGTGAGGTTGTCCTATTGGCTCAAAAAGGGATATAAAGTGCAAGATTTAGAATAGTGGAATAGAGTTTGAGGAATATTGACAAATAGAAATGCTTCTTTTGCTTTACCAAGAAGATGAATGGTTCCATAAGAGATAAAATGAACTAAAGTTCATTGAATGCATGTAATCATGTTGGTTTATTCTTATTTTAATATCATAAAGAATATATTTTATGTTAAAGGTTAGTTGTCTATTTTCCTAAGAATCATATGGAAACTATTAATGATGATCTCAGATGTTCAAGTGGACTACGAAGTAGAATTGAGCCTAAGAACCAAGGATCAGGTGGTAAGGAACAATGCCTAGAAAGTTATATACAAGTGTAGTGGTTGAGATGTTCTATTTTAAGGTGCCATGAGTTTTATTAAGCATCAATGATTTTAGGATTTTTTTTGAAGTTCTAAATAGCCTATTTAAAGGTAAACAAATAAGTTTTTGTGTTTATTATAATAGGTTGCCATGTAGTTTCAAAATGACTTAATCCATATGGAGCATGGAGTTAGGGGAGATAACTCAGTGTGTTGAGAAACTTGATAAGAATCTTGCATGGACAAAGGGGGATTTTTATACATGGTCAGGTCTTAGGATCAGAGGACTATGTAGATAAACCTGAGAGGAGTATATGTCCACTTTGTCATTAATGGAAAAGGGGGAGAAAGAGAAGAATATGTTTCCATAAATGATAAAGGGGAGATTGTTTACAATTTTGTCATTCATTTCAAAGGTAATGACAAAGTGTTGATGTCATTTACAAAATGACAAGAAGGCCTTGTGTGCTTGATAAGTGATCCATGTGGTTGAGTTGTATTGATCAATGGAGAATCATATGATGAGATTGTGAGATGTTCTTAGATATTTTAATATTATTTTTGAGATATATGAGTGTTATTGTAGATGATCAAGGTGGTTTAATAAAAGGAAGGCTTTGAGCATAGATGTCTATTATGGTACAAAAAGGAATAAGCTTGGTAGCTTAATTGAGGTAGGAAGCATATGACCTATGTGAACACAGATGGAATCTTGAGAGCATGGAATGAATTCATATGATATGTTAATGTTGATTTTATATATATACAAGAAGGTTCCAAGTTATCTCAAAGACCAAGCATAATTGGTGGTTCCAAACCTAATGTGCATGGAGACCTAGTGAGGTCCAAATGAAGAGTCAAGTTGAGTTTTATAGGTGTTGGAGCTCATGTAATAATTTAATGAGGTTTTAAATGGTGTTCAAAAGGTGTTAAAAAATTTTCAAGTCATGAGGAGGAAGACAAATCAAGATATCATGTTGAAAATTTTCTTATGCATGTAAAATGAAGCTTTTCAAGCTCAAGAAGGAGGTTGAGATGCTCATTAGCACATGTATATTTTTATTGGTGACCTGATCCTTTTGGGATAGATTTAACATGGTTATAATAATTATTTATAATAATTTTTTAGTGGTTTTATGTATAGAGCTTTATGAACATTTTTTAAGAATGTAAATTGGTTAAAACCCTCCTATAAACCCTCATAGTGGAGTGATTGAAAACATATGACAGGTTAGTTCCCAAATTTTTTTGATAGTAAAGTTTTATGATTGGATGTTGTATAATAATTCTCTAGGCACCTCTAAGTGGTAATGGTTTGTGGGGCGAGTGAGTAGAAGGTACATAAAAATACTTGTTTCTAAATAATTTGATGTTACAGGTAGAGTTGACTAAGTCAGCACATGCAATTTATTGGATCTTGAAGACCAATAATTTTTATTTAGGTTCATGGATTTGGTTTGATAATAAAAAATATTTTTTTCAATCTTTTTTTATCAATGAAGTTATCCTATCACTAATCTGCCAAAGAGTGAAAATAATGAAATAAACTAGGCAGAGTGAAAAAGTGTTTAGAGAAGAGTTCCAAGTGAGTAGGGATGAATCCAATAATTTTAGGTCTTATTTAAAGAAATATTAATCATATTAACTTGATTTTTAAGTGTTTTTTATGCCTATACACAAGCTATAAGGTGCTCACAAAGTGACTTGTTTGTGTAATACAAGATAGTAGAACCTAGGACAGTGAGAATGATCTATAGAAGCAAAGTTGTCATTAAATCATGACTTTTGTGTTGAAGGATTATATATTAAGGTATAATGACCTTGTAAATTAATTATAATATATATTAATTTTTTCCTCAAGTGTGAGAAGTTATGTTTAACATGATTATGTTTTGAGCCAGATTGACTCCTCTAGTTTTGATAAGGAAAGTGAAGTCTTTGAGGTCTTATGATAAATAGTGATGCATAAAATGAACATATTTATGTTTTTAGAAGATAAAATAAAATATAAAATCCTTGTGATAGCTGAGGAGATAGGTTACGTGTGTGAACCATTCAATACAAAAGGGATTATATAGCTATGTTGAGTCTGTGAGAGAGTGATATAAGGAATTGGTCTGTTAGACAAATGAATGATGCTAGAAAAATAAAATTAACTATTGGAGGTTGATATATAAGACTCAGAGGGAAAATACATATTAATTATGTATCTTGGAAGTACTCTTAAAATTTATAAACATGAACATTTACATGATTATACTTTGATTGTGTTTGACCAGTCTGAATGTTCCTATAGAAGAATTGATTTTGGATTGATTGGATATTTAGTGAATATGTCCAATGGAAATGATGATGTTGATAAGGTAATTTATGATATATTATTTAAATTGGTTTAATGTGTTATTTTATAAATTTGATTAAATACTTAGGTTCTATGAAACATATTTTCTATGTATGAAGGCTTAGAAGCCGAGAAGGCCTAATTGATAAGTTCAAGGTGTGAAATAGAGTTCCAAGTGGCATAGACTTATGTGGAAATGAGAAAGGGTATATTAGAGTTATGTTTAATGTGGTACATCCATTAGTGAAGGATGAAGGTGGTCTAATAGGTCCAAGTTGTAACATGTGCATGGATAGATCTAATTGCTTTAGGTGTCATTAAGTCTTAATTGAAGTTTGGGATCAAAAAGGTATGAAAAAATATGGAATGATTATATCACACATTTAACATGTGTTTTTACCTATTATAAGTGTAAAATAAGTGTGATAAGTATCTTAGATGACCAATATGGGTTATATGAAGTGTGTAGTATAAAGGCAAGGCCTAATTGGCCTATTTGGACTAGTTGAGTGTGTATGGAATTAAGCGAAGGAGAGAACCTTTGAAAGATAAGGATAAGATAATTTAGAAACATCATAGAGTGAATATTATCAGTCATATTTTCTTGACCAAGTTGATTAAGGTGGACATATAAGTCATTAAACCTAATGAGCCTAAAAGTGGCATATTGAGTGAAGGAGCCTAAGTGGATTGTATGAGGTAGAGAGGCAAGTTTGTAGGTGTTAGAGAAAGATAAGTCCATCATAAAGTGTGTCAAATATCAGATCAAAGGTGGAGATCAGTTTGGAGGGGATTGAGTTGGTCCTTGATCATCTAGTGGGTTGTAGCCTTCTTGCTACTTGGTGTTAGCTAAAGATCAAGTGGGTGCTAGACTAAATTAAGGGGTGGGTGCTCCTTGATTAGTTAGTTATGGTATAAATTATATATTATCATTATATTATAGTATTATATGTGTATGGTTCAATGTGTTTTATCCCCTAGGAGGGTTTCCCACATAATCTCTTGTGTTCTCTTTTGTTGTGCTTATTTGGTTATTTCTCTATGCAATGTTTGATCTTATGTGAATGTATGTTTCATGGAATAGTTTTAGAATTGAATCTACATTGTTATCTAATTATTCACCCCCCTCTCAGTAGCTACTTCCAACATCTTATACATAGGATGTGATATTTGTGAGGCTAAAATGGAGACCAGAATGATGCTCTAAGGTGAAGTGTAAAACATGAAAGTTGCTCAAAATTACTCAATAAACACAATGGATCCATTTTTGGAGGTTGAAAGTACATGAAACTCAAAATTACTTCTAGACTACTACATTGTGAAATTAAGACTCTTTTCAAACTAGAAATTATGATCAAGAATAGAGAAATAAATTCAAACTCAATAAGACCTAACTACGGAACTAGGCAAGTTTCTTCTACCTAGGAAGTGAGTTCTTACAAGGCTAAAATGGATACCACTATGATGCTTTAGAGTGAATTATAAAACATGAAAGTTAATCAAAATTTATTGATGAACATAATGAAGCTATTTGGAGGATAAAAGAGCATGGAACTCAAAATGCTTATTAGATCAAGCTAGGAGAGTGGGGTAAACTATAATTGTGTACCCTATGAGACCCTAAAAGTGGGATAAGTGGAATTAGAGTGCATTTTCACTCATTGAAAAAAACATGAAACTTATCCATGAGAGTGAGATTGAGAGGAAGGGATAGGTTCCATTGATCCAATAGGAATTAAAATCAACATGACCCCATGAAATGACTATAAGGAGTTAAGAGAGTAATCAAAATAAAAATTGAGGTTAAGAAAAGTGCAACAAAACTCTTCTTCAATGTAAATTTTTAGATATAAAACTTTACCTTCAAACTTGGTCATAAAAATGGGATAGGTTTTAAGAGATTGAAGGGAATGGACATCAATAAGATCCCCTAGATTAGGCTAAGATATTTGAGAGAGATAAGATATCCAAGCTTCAAATGTAAATTAGGAGGTCACAACTCTATATTCACGCTAAGTGTAAAATATAAATTTGACTCACATAGATGTGGTATTTATAATGGTGGTGGTTTAAAGTCTTAGTTTAGTATGCAAATTGTGATGAAACATTGAGGAAAGTTGTATTTTTGAGACCCATGAACTATGAGTGCATGTGGGAGTAGTGAAAAAGGTCAAACAATGATGTTCCATTATTCTTGGAAGAATTAGGATGTGTTGTGAAAGCAAAAAAAATGGAGACTCTATTAGAAATACTCTTGAGTATTTTGAAATGATATAAACATGTATACAAACCCAAATTCTCTTATTGAGATGAAATATGGAATATGAACATATTCAAGAGAGGAGAAGATAGGAGTAACCAAAAGAACAAATTAGATATTTTCATTGATCAAGTGTGTGCTTGTGAGTTAATTTACTACTTCTTGGAACTTACAAAGGCTAGTTACTACATATCTAATCATCAAGATAGTGAATCTTACATTAGATTTTTTTTAAAGATATTGGTACACTAATAGACAAGGTTCCATATGCATAGTGGAGTTGCCTTTGATACAACTCTAGGCCTTGATCTACTTATAACTAGGCTAAAAAGCCCATGATGGAGTTGCTTGAATCACCCAAAATTGAGATTTTTATTTAAATTGTTCCTTTTATTTTATTTTCTTATCTTCATTTATATTTTATCTTTCTTATATAGAAATTTTAGTCTAGGTTTGTGACCACTATAGCAAGTGAAATTTAGGACTATATATTTTCACCCTAGATCTTTACCATAGCTAGTTCATCCTGGCAAACCTAGAAATCGTTAAGATGAGAAGTTTGTGTTTGGATTCAAGAGAATGTCTTCATTGAATATATATTTTTACCTAAATTAACCCAACTCAAAAAAATTTAGAACACATAAAATATTTAAATATTTGAAATTAATTTTGAAATAGAATCTAAAGCTATAAACTACTCATATTACATATGCACTAGGAGAATCACTCACGTACTTATGAACAGGCATTTTCTTATTCATTATTTTTACCAATAGGGGAACCTACAGGGTAAAATAGGTAGGCTAAAACAAAAATAAATAGGAAACAAGGCCAAATTGACACCGATAAAGTTGAAATAAAATGTTAAAGCAAACTATAAACTAACTAACAAACAAGAAAACAAATACAAAACAAAGAAATAAAAGGAAAATAAGGTATTTACATGAACTGCCATGGTAATTCAAGCTTGGAAGAAATTTTGAGGAGATACCCTTTAATAGGAAATGGGACATCCTCACTAGTTATACACTTGATATGGAATGTATTTTCATCTAAGATTTAGATAAGACTGGTAGAGAGCCTACTAGAGGGAAATTCATAGCTATGAAGGCATTGTTATTATCACTCATTCATACTACCTTAATAAATCCTATTTTTTATGTTTTCATACAAAATAATAAAATCCCTAACATTAAATTCAATAATATACTCATGATTAACTTTTAAATGACACATAGGACAAGGATGGAAATATATCTCTACACATTCATTGAATAATAGAAAGGGATAGGTTGGGTATCAACACATACTAGAATAAATTATATTCCTAACCTGGCACTGAAGTACTCTTATAGGAAGCTAAATTTTTACTTAACCATGAAAATATTAAACTTTTTAATATTGGTGTCACATATAAGTAATCTAATGGTATACATGGGACTTTGAGATATTTGTGTTTCGATAACATTGACTTCTTCATTAATATCTTCAACTCCCACAAGATGCCAATTTTCTTTTCTATTTTCAATAAGATTCTAGTTTGTATTTTAGTAGCATATGCATGTATTGAGCTATTCATAAAGGAGATACTTTCATCATAATAACTTTCAACATTCTATTTTTCCTTTTCATAATCCTAGGTATCACCATAAAATGAAATTGTCTTAGGTGTACCAAGGATATCTTCTTCCTTAACAAAACATTTATTTGAATCTTATCAAGGTAAGTATCTTCTTATCATATCATCCATAGTTTAATTAGGTTTTTGGATATTTGGAATAGTGGTGTGATTACTAAAATAGATCACCATGTCTTTGTTTTCACTTGGACAACTGTATCTTAGCTGAATAATTTTTAACTTAGCCACTTATATTGCTGACAAGAGTTTCTAGCAACTTCTCTTTATTTTTAAACTAGTTGTTCCTACATTTTTTTATGCATGGGAAATAATTATCAATGGAGTGAATTTAAGTTCAAATAGGAAATATTATTCATCCACATGATCTAACTCCTCTAATTTTGATTTTTACTAGGTTTTTATCTCATTGATGAAGAGACTCTCATAATTTTAAACATTTCTCTCAACTATGTAGACACTAAACATAGATTATTCATACAAGATCTTATTTATTTTGTTATATTTGGTGATAATGTGAATCATCTTAGGCTCCCATTATATATTGTTTTGGTTTGGTATGCCTCTCCGTGGGAGACATATATGAGAGAAGTCAATCTCCATGTAACCATTCAATGTTCTCAACCAATCTCGGCTTAGGAACATACTATAAGCATCAAGTATATCCACTACCTAAATATCAATAACTTATTGCTAGGATCATATGCCAATTACATATGAATGTGGCTTAAATCAGCTATAATCCTAACCGTTATTTTATCCAATTGAAAAACCTATTTTTTATATTGTGTAGGTGTTAATCTAACTATCAACAAATTCTATAAGGCATCACATTACCAGAAGCACCTAAATCCACTAAATATTTATTCAAGTTCTTGCCAAAAATACATATCATTAGAAGGAAAGGAGGTGCTTTATTTTTATCTTTGTATAAGGTAATGTGGACATCATATGTCATATTGGTTTCTTTCCCTTTAGGAGTGGATTGTTATTTGAGTAATGTCCTTTTGGTTCAAGATTTGAAGCAAGTTAAACATTGTGATATTGGCCTTAGTTTTTTCAGGTCATCTACAATATTGTATCAATGCTTTCTTGTATCTATTGGATTTCAATTTATGGAGGTGTGGAGTTTTTCTTGGATTGATAGATGTGGTGGGTATTATAAGGTAAAAAGGTAGAGGTGTGGAGTTGTTCTTGGGTTGATAGATGTAGTGGGTATTATAAGGGAAATAGGTTATTACTAGAATTATCATTAAGTAGACCTTGAGTATTTTTTGGAGGAGTGGAGGAAGTCAACAAATTTTACAACTTTCTACTTAATTGATAACTTTTTCCCCTTTGAAATTGTTTAAACTCATAGACCTCATCTAAGTTATCCTATAGCTTCTAATCACATTTGAAATAAAAATCGTAATTCTCTAAGACTAGGGTTGGTTTTGTGTCACCTTTGCCTTGATTAGAGTTATTTTCAAGTGTGGGGACTAGTTCTAAGTTTTTCATCTCCTTTTGGAAGATTCTTGAGGTATAGAACTCCATACAATATGTTTAAGCATGGTCAATCATATTATGTATCCTACATAAGGTGGGTACTGATAAATCAACAAGGTTAAGTATGTTAGAATAACTATTTTTATTATTATGGTTGTTATTATCTAATGAGTTAAGTACACCTCCATTGTTTAGTCTCATTTTCTAATATTTGTTAGTTCTTTAGAAGTAAAATTTTTTATTTGGTAGATGGATACTTGTGTAGTGATTGGTATTTTGAGGAAATTATGTTTGAAAATTAACCATATTATTGTCTAACATCTAAACCATCTACTATAAATTGGCTAGTTCTAGGTTGACATCATCATCTTTTGGGTTTCCTACTTGTAGTTGTGGATTGGTCATAGGTGCACTAACATTTATAAATACAAGGATAACATGGTATGTTTGATTTTGAGTATTGTTAGTAGGCATATGAGTGTTTATAAATGATGGGATATCCTATTGATTTTTATTAGAAGAAGCATAACTTCTAGTGTTAGGAATGACATCTTGTTGTATGCTACATGAACTAGTTTTTTATTGTTTAGATAAGGCAAAACATGATTAGGATGTGTATAAGGTAAACCATTACACATGTATCTCATGGGTTTTATATTATTAATGATACTTGGGCTCCCACAAGGAACCCAAGATTGGATTAATAAATGGTGTTTGGTGTTGAAGAGAATTATAGATCATTGGGATCTAATTGTAAGTACCTAATTAGCCTAGTGATGGAAAAGGACCCAATAAATATCCTTATAGAACCATTTATTTCTCAATTTTTACATCCCTATTATATGCTAGGTAAAAGGATAAGAGAGTTATTACAATTTATCTAAGGAACATGGTTGTCATTGAGTCTAAACCCCTTATGTAAGTTTTTATGGCAACCACTTCTATTTGAGTGTATAGGTATTTTAACCTTTGATAGAGTTATTGAGCATGGTAATTATGTATTAGGTTGTCATTAATGTCAATAAGAGCATGAGGTAATCATGAATTAATGAAAAATAAGTTTTTTTTTATAACTTGGAGATTATATGTCATTTGTGTAGGTTAGTGAGGATAAAGAAGAGGTTGTGAGGCATCCATAGCTATTTTAGTGAATTTTGGGTGTTTCATTTAACCATTTGGAGAGAGAATAATGCATACTCTAGCCTAAAAATGAATAAACCATCATAGACCATCACACAAGTATGAATGTAATAAGAATTTT
The DNA here is from genome assembly GCA_037957365.1 of Torreya grandis. Lineage (NCBI taxonomy): Eukaryota > Viridiplantae > Streptophyta > Pinopsida > Cupressales > Taxaceae > Torreya > Torreya grandis. Next base: position 1,052,523 of record JARHVA010005704.1, read on the forward strand.
GTGCATTTATTTCATGTACTCAAAAATTCAACCTTGGTCAAAATAAAATATGGAGATGTTCTTAGTACCAAGAAGTTACCTTATAAATTTGGTGTCTTGAATATATCCATAGTTCAATATATAAGCCTAAAAAGTTCCTATAACAAAATGTGATGTGCCAGAGACCATCAAGTTTAATCTTTGGGATATAGATATTGGGATTTAAATTCAAATTTACCATGTGTATGCAAAAGAGACTAATGAGCAAAGAAGTGTTTAAAAAATACTATATATCAAGAATTTGTGTATGGTGTAAAAAGGAAATTTATTATAGAAGGTGAGAATAAGACCATCTAGGTGGTGGAATGTCTTATCTATATATAGAAGTGAATTTATTGTAGGTCAGAGTCAAAGGTTCTAATTATGGTAAAAACCAAAAACACCAGTAAATAAAGAAATGCATGTATAAACCAAAATATTGATAATTTTGGAATGATATAAAAATAAAAGATGGATTAGATTCATTAATGAAAAACCTTAAAGTATAATTTATTCATGGAAGTCTACAAAAATGAACTTATTACTTTTCAAACTTGACTATGTTTTTCAGTGGACTGGTAGATTTGAGTGAGCTTTGTGAAAGAGTGTTATTAAAACATTTTGATCTGATTTGTATTATATAAAGAACACATATATTTTTTTGTTACATATATGTAATATACATGATTTTTTTGAAATTTTTAACTCAGTATAAGATGTGTTTTGATATTTATTTTTATAAGGTAGAGTTTTGGTGTTGCCTACAGATTAGATATACCTAGAAGAAAAGTTTTATTGTCTCCCTATGAGACAAATGAAAGTATCCCAAGTATGTTAAGCTATTTTTAATTTATAATATTACCATAATAATAAGTTCATGAGATATATTTTATAGGTGATATAAGTCATGTTCACCATGACTAGTTCTTAAGACAGATTGACAAGTCTAAGTATACATGATGGAGTGAAGAGTGTGAGAATCTATAACAAAAGTAAATAGATAAAATACAAATTTTAATGTTTTTTTATATGTATATCATATATAAAATCTTTATATAAGGTTTAATTATATTTTAATAAGTTTTATAATGGAAGATAAAATGACCTATCTAGCTGTGTAAGCACTATGTATGAGAGGTTTGAGAAATTATTTTGTAAAACCAATAGTTAACATTAGAACCAATTTTATATCTATTGGATGAATATATATATATATATATATATATATATAAATATCACAGAGTAAATATTATTTTACATTAGAGTATTTTTAAGTGCCTTTACAAGAGATAAATATAACATTCATTATGACTTTATGGACATGCCTTTTGGCAATTCTGAGTAGTCATCTAGAAGAGATGAGTCTGAGGTGTTTTGGATATATTTGAAGAATAAATTGACTTTAAATATGTTATATAGGTCTATTAGGTTCATGAGAATAATTTTATAATCAAATTTTCCCATTTACAGGAATGGAGAGTCAAATGGTCTTGACTATACATTGGTAGTGTTTGACAGTTCTGAGTGGTCATATTGCAATAGTGTGTTTTAGGTCTTATGAAATGTTTAGTGATGTAAAATGGAATTGGTGATGAACATGAGTTAATTAATAATAATATATATATATATATAATTTTTTCATGTTATTATATGGGAAAATTGATTGTATGCTTCAATTGTGTGAGGTAGACTTTTTTTGTGTCCAGGCCTAATGGCATGGTTCAAGGAGTGATTTTGATTAAAATGTTGTGTGGACCTATATTAATGTTATAAATGGTATATTGGAGTTTTATGTGATGTTTTTAATGCATTGGTATAGGATCATGTTTCTCCAAGGTGGATAAGTGTAATGTGTTGCTTAAGAGAGACCTAATTGCACTAGGCCTAGTTAAGGGCTAATGAAGAAATGAAGTCCATGAAAGGTATTTTAAAAATAATGTAATTTTTTAATAATTTAATAAAAATTTAATCTAGTGAATTTAATCTTGTATAAGAGTGGTGGCCTACCTATTCATGATTGACACTTGGTTGTGTGTATATATACAAGGTCAATTTGACCTATTTTTATGTGGTTGAGTGCATGGATTTGTAGAGAAAATAAAAGTAGAGTAGAAGAGGGTGTATGTGAGTAAAAAAATGATGTAAATAATTTTGAATAAATTTATATAACATCACAGGTTCATCCATGAGAATTGAAGAGCAAAGTTATACTTGAGATCAAGGGTTCTAGACCTAGTATGAACATATAAGGACTAGTTGAGGAAATGAGAATATAAGAAAATAAAAGAGATATTTAAGGAGTAGTAAGTAATATATACCATAAAAATAATAGATTATAAATCATGAATATATAACATAATTTTTGTAGGTGGATGATAAGATCAGTTGACCTAATGAGCCTAGTAAGAGGCATATTATACGAGTGAGCCTAAAAGGTTATTTGGAAGAGGTAGAAGGTTGAAGAGCTAAATGAGTTGATTAGATATTGAGAAACCATAAAATATTCATTAGAGGTATGTTATAGGTATATGATAGTGATTGGAATCCAAATAGATAAGATAAAGAAATAAAGAAGAGTTCACCATCCATTGGTTAAGCAACATTGAGCAACAAGGTGTCTTGAGGTGATCAACCTTATCTTGGCTAAGTTGGTGCTTAGTCAAGAGGGAGTTTGTGTTAGGGTGTGGAGCTAAAAGCTTCACCAAGGAGCAGACTTCAAAATAGGTTCGGGTCTACACAGACACCGGTGTTGGTCAGGAGCGGCCGACGTCGGCAGTAGGGTCGGCCGGCGACGGTCACAGGTGAACAGGTAGGAACCGACGTCGGTTACCTGTGTGTCTAGAAAGTGATTTCTGAGGACAGAAGCTGTGTGTTTGCATGATGAGTTTGAGTTGTAAACTTAAGCTCGCATCTCTATTATTAGCAATATTATTTTTAGAGCCCTTGTTCAAGAGGCTTAACTGTTTGTTGTAAGTGCATGCTCAAGTTTCCTAATTCTATATGTAGGAAAGATCTTCTTAGCTTAGTATGTTGAATATGTGAGTATGAGTAGAAAATTGTGAATGTTTGAAGGACAGTACTGAGTTGCATCAATCTAGGTTGTTGGATTTGAGTGTACTTGAGAGAGAGAGCTCTTGAGGAATAGAGATCTTGTGTGCATCTGAGAGAGGTGTGGAAGAATGAAGTTTCTTCAATTGTATTCTTATTGTAAAGAGTTTTAATACAAGTTTTCAGGGTGTTTTCTTGTATCTCTTGTTCTGTGCTATTTATCATTCTAGTTGCTTATCTATCTGATTTATTTCCACATTTATTGCTTTCACAAGTGTAATCCATTGTTGGTTGATCCCCAACAAGTGGTATCAGAGCTCAGGTTCACTAACAGGTGGTTCAGATCTATGTAGTGTGTTTGGATTACAGGTTGCTCACAGGGGTTTCTGCAGGGATTTCTGTTTGAGTGGGAAAAGCAATGGCAGAAGAAAGTAAGCTGAGAATGGAAAAGTTTAATGGCAAGAACTATCAACATTGGAGAATGCAGATAGAGGACTATCTGTATCAGAAGGATCTTTACTTACCGTTAGGTGGGATAGTAAAGAAGCCCAAGGACATGGAGGATGAAGAATGGGAAGTTCTTGACAGAAAAGCTTTGGGGTCTATAAGACTGAGTCTTGCATCCACTGTGATATCCAATTTGTCACAGGCTAAAACAACGGTAGAGTTAATGACTACGTTAGCAAATTTGTATGAAAAACCCTCTACTTCTAATAGGGTATATCTTATGAAGCAGTTATTTAATTTGCATATGCAAGAAGGTGGATATGTTTCTAATCACCTGAATGATTTCCATGGTATTGTTAATCAATTAAGTTTAGTCAATATTGTATTTGAAGATGAAATAAAAGCTCTTTTGATATTATGTTATTTGCCTAAAAGCTGGCATGGCTTGGTAATGGTAGTTTCTAATACTACTTCTGCTTCGAATATTTTAAAAGTAGAGGATGTGGTTAGTGTTATCTTGAATGAGGAAATTCACAGGAAAAGCACAGAAGAGACATCTAGGAACACTTTAAATCTCGAGAGCAGGGGAAGGCAAAAAGAAAGGAGCAAGAGGAGATCAAGATCTAAATCTAAGGGAAGAGGCAGATCCAAATCCAAAAATGGTAGAAGGCCACAATGCTGGAACTGTGGAAAGTTGGGGCACATAAGCAGAGATTGCTGGTCAAAGCCTAAGGAGGAGAATCAACACGAAGGAAAGGAAGAGACAAAGGTTGCAGGTATTGCATAGGATGCTCTTATTTTCTCTTTGCATAATAATATAGAATCTTGGGTATTAGATTCTGGTGCATCTTTCCATGCTACCCCTAACAGAGAATATTTCAGTGACTATATCCATGGAGATTTTGGAATAGTGTACTTAGGGGATGATGAGCCTTGTAAGATTATTGGCAAAGGTAAAGTGCAGCTGAAGATGCAGAATGGCAACACATGGGTGTTGAGAGATGTGATGCATGTTCCTAGTTTGAAGAGAAATTTGATTTCTACAGGTAAGCTAGGGGATGAGGGTTGTACAGTAACTCTCACAGTAGATTCTTGGAAGGTGACCAAGGGTGCACTTGTTATGGTTAGAGGTAAGAGAGAAGGTACTCTCTATTTGTGTAATTGTGTTACTAACAAATCTCCTTCAGTTTTATCTACTTCAGATGTGGATGCTAAATTGTGGCACTCAAGGCTTGGCCACATGAGTGAGAAGGGGATGTCAATTCTTAAGTCTAAAGGTATGCTTTTAGATTTGAAAAGTATGGATCTAGAATTTTGTGAGCATTGTGTATTTGGAAAATAGAAAAGGGTTAGTTTTCTCAAGACTGGGTCTACTAAGAAAAGGCAGAAGTTGCAGCTTGTTCACACAGACGTGTGGGGACTGGCTCAGGTAGCCTCTATTGGAGGATCACGATACTATGTTACATTCATAGATGATGCTACAAGGAAGGTATGGATCTACTGTATTAAAAAGAAATCTGATGTTTTTGAGACTTTTAAGTTTTGGAAAGCTATGGTTGAGAATGAAACAGGCAGAAGATTGAAGTGCTTGAGATCTGATAATGGCAGTGAGTTTTGCAGTCTTAAGTTTAACTAGTATTGTTACACTCACGGAATCCGTAGGCAAAGGACGGTTCCAAGGACACCTCAGCAGAATGGTATTGTTGAAAGGATGAATAGAACTATCATGGAGCATGCAAGATGTATGAGATTGTATGCAGGGTTGCCCTTAGAGTTTTGGGTAGAAGCAGTTGACACCGCAGTGTACCTGATTAACAGAGGACCCTCTATAGCTCTGGATGGTGGAATTCTAGAAGAGGCATGGATAGGTAAAAAGGTAGATCTCTCATATCTCAAAGTTTTTGGTTGTGAAGCCTTTGTGCACATAGATAAGGAAAATAGAAAGAAGCTTGATGCTAAGTCTATGAGGTGCACGTTTATTGGCTATGGCTCAGATGATTTTGGTTTCAAATTTTGGAATCTAGGAACTAACAAGGTAATTAGGAGCCATGATGTTGTTTTCAATGAAAGAGTGATGTACAGTGATCAGATAAGGAAGCTGGATCAATCCGAGCAGAGCAATGGTGAATTGGACGAAGTTATGGTCCAAAATGAGCTCGTGGGAAAAAGAAATAATCACTTACAAGAAAACACAGAGATCGATGTTGGCAGGTTAGGAATCGGCATCGGCAGTACAGAAACCGATGTCGGTCATACAGAGACCGACGTCGGTAGAACAGGCACCGACATTGGCTAGGAAGAACCGACGTCGGCCAGTAACAGGTCTACAGGTGGCCGAGGTCGGTCACTGTCAGAAAATTTGGGTGGACAGCGTGTTGAGAACGAGTCCAAGACACCCATCAGGAGGTCTGAAAGGGTAAGTAAGCCTCCAATTAGATATTCTCCTTCCTTATATTATTTATTACTAACCGATGGTGGAGAACTAGAGAGTTTTGAAGAAACATTACAGGTGGAGTCCAAGAGTAAGTGGGAGCGTGGCATGGTTGAGGAGATGGAGTCCTTAAGAGAGAACCAAACATGGGATTTGGTTGAATTGCCAGCTGGTAAGAGAACACTGAAGAACAGATGGACCTACAGGTTGAAGGAAGGTGAGGATGGACAGATGAGATATAAGGCCAGATTGGTTGTAAAAGGATTTGCACAAAAGCTAGGTATTGACTTTGGTGAGATTTTTTCTCCTGTTGTTAAGATGACTTCTATAAGGGTTGTATTGTCTTTGGTTGCTTTTGAGGATTTGCATCTTGAGCAGCTAGATGTTAAGACAACGTTTCTTCATGGAGATTTGGATGAGGAAATATACATGGAACAGCCAGAAGGTTTTGAGGTCAAGGGTAAGGAGAAGTTAGTGTGCAGGTTGAAGAAAAGCTTGTATGGCCTCAAGCAAGCTCCTAGGGAATGGTATTTGAAATTTGACAGGTTTATGACTGAGCATGGCTACAGTAGATGTCAATCTAACCATTGTGTATATTTTAAGAGATTTGATAATGGTAGATATATTATTCTATTGTTGTATGTAGATGATATGCTGGTTGCAGGATCTCACATGCAGGATATCTCTGAGCTTAAGGTGAAATTAGCTCAAACGTTTGCTATGAAGGATTTGGGAGCAGTAAAGAAAATCTTTGGCATGAGCATTAAGAGGGACAGGAAAAATCACAGGTTGATATTGTCTCAAGAAGATTATGTGGACAAGGTGTTGAAATGGTTCAATATGCAGGATGTTAAACCGGTAAGCACACCTTTGGCTGGACATTTTAAGTTGAGTAAAGAACAATGTCCTAATTCACATGATGAGGTAGAGTACATGAGTAAGGTTCCATATTCTTCCACGGTAGGAAGTTTGATGTATGCAATGGTGTGTACTAGACCGGATATTGCCCAAGCAGTGGGAGTAGTAAGTAAGTATATGGCCAATCCAGGAAAGGAACATTGGAAAGCAGTTCAATGGATCCTTAGATATCTGAGAGGAACCAGTAGTAGGCACTTGTGCTATGGAGGTTCAAATACTTCTCTACATGGCTATGTAGATTCAGATATGGTAGGTGATTTGGATGGTAGGAGGAGCACTACAGGTTATGTTTTTACTGTAGGTGGAATGGCGGTTAGCTGGATATCTAAGTTGCAGAAGGTTGTTGCCTTGTCAACTACAGAAGCAGAGTATATTGCAGCCACAGAAGCTAGCAAGGAGATGATATGGATGCCACGGTTCATGGAAGAGCTTGGAAGGGAGCATGGGAGTTGCAAATTGTATAGTGACAGTTAGAGTGCAATCCATTTAGCTAAGAACTCAGCTTTTCACTCAAGAACCAAGCACATACAGCTAAGGTACCACTTCATACGGCAGGTATTGGAAGATGGTGAGTTGAAGCTGGAGAAGATCCATAAAGATAAGAATCCTGTTGATATGCTAACTAAGCCGGTTACTAAGGAGAAGTTGAATCTTCATTCAACTTCTATTGGTCTTCATGATTGAGTTGAAGATGGAGGAGCTAGAAGATGTTGCTGTACAGGTATTGGTGCAACTGGTTTATCTCCAAGTGGGAGATTGTTAGGGTCTGGAGCTAAAAGCTTCACCAAGGAGCAGACTTCAAAATAGGTTCGGGTCTACACAGACACCGGCGTCGGTCAGGAGCAACTGACGTCGGTCAGTTGCAGTTGCAGAGGTGCCGACGTCGGTAGTAGGGTCAGCCGGCGACGGTCACAGGCGAACAGGCAAGAACCGATGTCGGTTACCTGTGTGTCTAGAAAGTGATTTCCGAGGACAGAAATGAGTGTTTGCATGATGAGTTTGAGTTGTAGACTTAAGCTCGTGTCTCTATTATTAGCAATATTATTTTTAGAGCCCTTGTTCAAGAGGCTTAACTGTTTGTTGTAAGTGCATGCTCAAGTTTCCTAATTCTATATGTAGGAAAGATCTTCTTAGCTTAGTATGTTGAATGTGTGAGTATGAGTAGAACATTGTGAATATTTGAAGGACAGTACTGAGTTGCATCAATCCAGGTTGTTGGATTTGAGTGTACTTGAGAGAGACAGCTCTTGAGGAATAGAGATCTAGTGAGAGATCTTGTGTGCATCTAAGAGAGGTGTGGAAGAATGAAGTTTCTTCAATTGTATTCCTATTGTAAAGAGTTTTAATACAAGTTTTCAGGGTGTTTTCTTGTATCTCTTGTTCTGTGCTATTTATCATTCTAGTTGCTTATCTATCTGATTTATTTCCGCATTTATTGCTTTCACAAGTGTAATCCATTGTTGGTTGATCCCCAACAGTTTGATTTGCCTTGAGGGTTAGAGATTAAAATTTTTTCCTTGAAGTAGCTATTTAGTTACAAGTAACTTAGGGGGTTGGAGCCTCCTTACAAGTTGGAGCTTGCTAAAGGACTAGTTAAGTTGGTGCTTAACTAGTGAGGGGTTGGTGCTTCTTGTGGGGTTAGTGCCTCATTAAATGATAATTAATTACTTATAGGATATTATTACAAGTGTTTTCTCAATTATTTTTATCCCAAATTGGGGTTTTCCACATATATCTTATGTTCATGTGTGCTTCTTGTCTATGTGATTCCTTCTCTATGCATTGTTTACTTACTACATTGGTTTAAAAGGCTATTGAATGATATATGGAATTGAAGTAAAGTTTGTAAATTTATTCAAACCCCATTATAAATGGTTTTTATTATAATAATTGGTATCATATCAAGTCCTTTGTATAAGGCTTGATAGATTGAAGGCGATCTTAGAAGCACAAAATGGCTAAGTAACTAAGGAAAGAAAATCAAATTTTGAAATTTGTGAACAATTAACTTAAGGATTAGATATGTAATTTGAAATGTGACATGGCCAAATATGCCATAAGGGATGATAAAATCATCAAATATTTATTTAGGTGTTGTAATTACAAGTCTAAGCTTAAGAGAAGAAGGAAGAAAGAAAATCAAAATAGATTTGGAGCAGCTCATACTCAAGTTGAGTGAGGTTAGGAAAGATAATGACAAGATAATCACGTGCTTAAAGAATCATGTAGAGGTTGTTAATACAAGGCTAAGATAAAAGGAGACTTAATATGATCTATTGAATTCTAAGCTAGGTTCCTTGAAATTTGAGCTTCAATAGTTGGTAGTCAATATGATCAAGGTTGAGAATGAAAAAGAAAAGTTAGTTCAAGTCAAGAAGGATAGAATCATGAAAAACAAAATGAAGAAACTATTGAGATATACAAATGCCATAAGGTATGTATATTATTTCAATGGTGACTATTTTTCATGTAAATAGTTTGGTCATATATTAAAGGATTGTAAAATTTTATTAAGGAATGAACATTCATGAAACTATGGAAGGAGAGGCAATCAATCAAAGGGAGATCATAGTGTTCATCAAGTAAAAGGTATGAGTGATGTTGTATGTTTTTTTGTCATAATATTAGTCACATTTCTATATTATATCCAAATGGAGTTTCTATACTAAATGATAAAATTTAAACATGGGCGTAAAGACAAAAGTCAATAAGGGAAGATTAAATTAACCCCAAGAGTGAAAATGGATTACTTGTTATAACAGAGAAAGAATCAAATAGGAAAGTCTATAAGGAACTCTTGTTATCAAGAGTTGTTCAAAGGATAGTGAGTAGTAGTCCTAAGAAACCTATAATTCAAAGTGAAACACTTGTTGTAATTGAGCAATAGTCCTATCAATAACACCTTTTATTAGCTTCTTATGATGGTACTTTTGAAAATAGGATGGTTGCAAGAGATGAGAAGATAAGTAACATATCTACAAGAAATATGGACATTGAAGATAATAAGACAAATAAGATAAAGAATCCTAAAAAGAATATAAAATAAAGAAATAAATCTACTAATTACAAGATGGTCAAATGAGTAAGAGAGGAGATGTGGACATATCCTGAGTTCACATTGTTCTAGGACCCTATGTATGGGGTGTCTCTTCTAGGATTCATGGAGACACTTTTTAGACTATGGAAGCTAGTATGGTTATTTGGATAGATTTTTCAAGTTTTTATAAAGATGTTCATTCTATTAGAGGCCATGATTGAAATGCCTAAGGATATTTTAAACTTCAATTTTGATTGGTAGTTCTTGTGTGTTCATAGTCATATTGGGATAATTTTTTCTCTATGAGGTTTCATGATTTGATTGAAAGGGTTATGTTATTAAAACTTAATGGAGATCAGTATAGTGGTTTGATTCATATGCAAAGTTTTGGTGACTCTTATAAGATGCCATACGGGCCCTATAAGTTTAGATATTGACATGAAGTATGTTGATCACCATGGGTGATGTTGTCTTAAATAAAGTTCAATAAGGTGTATGAGCATGACTCTATGAGGAAAAATTAAAGGAACAGATCATGGTTTTCTATGTGCTCATGATATAAGGGGGAACTCTTAGCTTTATGTTGTAATGATCTAGGTCAACTTTGAAAGATTTTTAACATATTTTCATTGATTGTTCTAGGTCACCAAGAGTAAACAAGAGATTGTAAAAGTTTAGATTGTAGATGAAGGATTTTGAGAAGGTTAAATCAGTTTAGATGTTCATTTAAGAGGTCGATCAATAAAAGGTAAGGATAATTAGTTAAAATTGATCATGGTGATAGGGGAATCATATTTTAGTGACTTTAGGTATGCATGTCATGGTTTGTTTAAGAATAGGTCCAAGGATCAATTGGTAAGTTTGTAGAAAACCCTTTGTTATTAATGTTAAAGGGGGAGAAAGGTTATAATGATGGATTTCAAATGGGTAAGAAGACATTCTAAGGTTGTTTGACATTAATGAAAAAGGAGGAGATTATTAATCATGGTCATTGATGTCTTAGGTTGTCATTTATGTCAAGAAGAGCATGAGGTACTAGTGAATTGATGACAAAAAAGTTATGTTTGATAGCTTGGATATTATATGGCATATGTTCAAGTCAGTGAGGACAAAGAAGATGTTGTGATGAATCCATATATGTCTTGGTGAAGTTATGGTGTTTAATTTAACTATTTGAAGAGATAAGAGTGCATCTTCTATCCTAATAAATACTAGACCATCATCAACCATCACACAAGTATGAATGTACTAAGAAGTTTGTGAATTTATTTTAGGTAGTAATAAAGTCAAGCTTGGTCAAATTAAAATATTGAGATGTTATTACTATCAAGAAGGTACCCTAAAAATTTTGTGTTTTGAAGAGATCCATATTATAATATATAAGACTCCAAATTTACTCTAGTAGACTATGATGTTACAAATATTGTCAAGTTTAAGCTTCAGGATATAGCGGTAGGGATTCAAATTCAAACTAGCTGTGTGTATGCATAAGAGACCAGTGCAAAAATAAGTCCTTTAAAAATAAAATATATCAATAAATTTTTTATGATGTAGAAAGTAAAATTTTTATATAAAGTGATAATAATAACCTCTATGTGTTGGCATGTCTTAAATTTCTATATATGTTTATTTATTGCAGGTCAAAGTTAAAGATTTTGACTATGGTAAAAACTAGAAAAACTAGTGAGGAAATAAATGCATATAGATACCAAACTATTGATAACTTTTCCATGGTATAAAAATAAAATAATAATTATAATCATTCATGAAAAAAATACAAGTGGAATGTCTTCATGACATTTTGTACGAGTGAACTTATTTCTTGTCCAAGTTGGTTGTGTTTTTTAGTAGACTAGCAGATTTGAGTGAAATTCTTACAAGAGTGTTTTTAAATAATTTTGATTTAAGTTATAGTATATAAAAGACATGGTGTTTTTTTATTTAATTTTACATCCTATTAATTAATTTTGGAATCTTGGAAGTCAATATAGGAGGTGTTTTTATCTTCAATTTTAGAAGGCAAAGTTTTGATGTTGTCTATAGATTGGATAGACCTAGAAGAAAAGTGTTCTTGTGTCTTTATGAGCCAAATTAAAGTATTACAAGAATGTGATTTTGCATTTAAGTTATAATATTAATATAATAATGAATTATAATTTCATTAAATTGATTATATAGTTTCTCTAAGTCATGTTCACCATGACCGGTTCTTAAGACAAACTGGCAAGTCTGAGTATGCATGATGGAGTGAAGAGTGTGAGACTCTATAAAAAAAATTAAATGGATAAAATAAACATTTTTATGTTTTTTGAGATTTATATGGTGTATATATATGATTTATATAATTTTTAAATATAGTTTAATAAGTTATAATATGAAAGGAAAAATGACCTATTTGGTTGTATAAGTACTATGTATGAGAGGCTTGAGAAATCGGTATATAAGACTAATGGTTGACATCAGAACCAATGTTATATATATTGTATTTTGATATATACACACACACACACACACACACACACACACACACATATGTTATACGTATATATATATGTGTGTGTGTATATATATATATATATATATATATATATATATATATATATATATACATACACACACACACACACACACACACACACACACACACACACACACACATATATATATATATATATACATATATATATATCTATATATATATATACATATATATATATATATACATATATATATATATATATACATATATATATATATATATATATATACATATATATATATATATATATATATATATATATATATATACATATATATATACATAACAAGTGAAATATTAATTTCCACAAGAGTCTTTTTAAATTCCTTTACAAGTGCTAAATATAGCATTTATTGTGACTTTATTGACAGGCCTATTGGCATTTCTGAGTAGTCATCTAGAAGAGCTGAGTCTAAGGTGTTTTGGATAGATTTGAAGAATATATTGCTTTAAAATATGTTATGTAAGTATATAAAGTTAATTTTAATTAATTTACAGTCAATTTTTTCCCTTGTTAAAGTGTGGAGAGTCAAATGTTCTAGAATATACATTGGTAGTGTTTGACAATTCTGAGTGGTCATATTACAAGAGTGTGTTTGAGGTCTTATGCATAGTTTGGTGGTGTATAATTGACATGGTGATGAAAATTAGTTAATTAATACTCTAAAAATATTATTTATTCATGTTTTTTCATGGTAAATTTTATTTTATGCTTCATTTGTGTAAGGTAGACTTTTTCTATGTGTGTAGGCCTATTGGCAAGTAAGCCTAATGACATGGTTCAAGGAGTGATTTGGAATAAAAAGTGGTGTGGAAATATATTAATTTTATAAAATATATATTTTATTTTGATTTTATGTGTTTAATTAATTGTAAGAGTCTCATATTGATCTAAGGTGGATAAGTGTAACGTGTTGCTTGAGAGAGACCTAATTGCACTAGGCCTAGTTGACGGCTAATGAAGAAATAAAGCCTATGAAAGGTCTTGGAAGATTGATGTAATTTTTTAATCATTTAAAACACATCTAATTTAATATTTTATAATATTGGTGTATAACCTATCATGGTTGACACTTGGTTGTGTTTATATATACAAGGTCAGTTTGACCTAATTTTCTATGGATGAGTGCATGGATTTCTAGAGAAAATAAGAGAAGATAAAAAGAGAGGGTGTGTGTGAGTAATAAAATGATTTAAATCATGTTTAATACATTAATATAAAATCATAGGTTCATCCATGAGAAGTAAATATCAGATTTTTACTTAAGATCAAGGGTTCTAGACCTAGTATGAGAAAATATGAACTAGTTGAAAAAATGGGAATATAAAAAAATAAAAGAGATATTTGAGGAGAGGTAGTATGTCATATATAAAATAAAAAGGATAATATTATAAATAATGAATAAATAACATAATGTTTTTATGTGGATGACAAGATCACTTGACCTAATGAGCCTAATAAGAGGCATATTGTGCGAGTGACCCTAAATGATTATTTAGAAGAGGTATAAGGTTGAAGAGATAAATGAGTTGACTAGATATTAAGAGACAATTATAAATTCATTAGGGTTGTGTTCTATGTGTATGACATATATTTAAATCTAGATATATAAGATAGAGATATTAATAAGAGTTCACTAATCATTGGTTGAGTAATAAAGTGTCTTGAGGTGATCAATCTTGTCTTGGTTGAGTTGGTGCTTAGTAAAGAGGGAGTTAGAGATGACTTAAATTTTATATCTTGAATAAATGTCCTTTAAGTGTCTGGGTTGGTTATAAGTCACTTAGGGGTTGGATCTTCCTTGCAATTAGAGCTTGATAAAGGAATAATTGAGTTGGTGCTTGACTAGTCAGGGGTTGGTGCTCTTTGTGGGGTTGGTGCCTCACTAAATGTTGATAAATTACTTATATGATAGTATTAAAAGTGGTTTTTTAGTGGGTTTTATCCCCCATGAGGGTTTTCCACATATATCTTGTCTTTATGTGTTAATAAATTGCATCTTACCTATGTGATTCCTTCTCTATGTATTGCTTTCTTATAAGATTGGTTTGAAAGTATATTGAATGATCTATGTAAATTGAAAGTAAATTTTGTACACTATTGACCCCCCCTTAATGATTGTGCTTCTAATAAGTGTTAGTGAAAGCATTCATTGAAAACACTCATAAGCTCATTTAAATCCATACAGGCAGTTACAAAGTGATAATATAGAAAAATCATATCAATGAGAAGTCTAAAATGATTAACAAAGATTGTTTCTAAATCAACCCAATAGGTAATAGATCCATTGGTAAGCCAAAGTACCATTCATAAGAAACCTCTCTTAAGGACTAAAAAAAGAGGTGATAAGCCACAACTTTGTGTTGAACATGCATTATGATCAAGGCATATTTAAATGATAAAATGTGTTCTTAGACTAATTGAATATTTTAGGTGTATACTTTGGGAAAAACTTATCTAGATTCTTTGGAAAATCATGGCTAAGACTTGGAACATTCAATGACATCCACCTGTACCAAGAAAAGGAAATTAATTTCCATTGATGGGTTTTGGGAGGAAACAAATGGGTTGATAAATGGAATTATTGTAGTAGGTGAGATAATTGCTAAATATACTTGTGGAGTTTTTAGTTTCCGTTTGTTTTCCCTTAGTTTACAATGTTCACTAAGTTCAAGGAACTCAAAATTAGCTCCTACATATTTTGACTTGGTGGTTATCCATTATCTTTCCACTTTAGTTTTAGAAATATGTGAGCATGGAAAATGATCATAAGTGTTCAATTTTTAAGTTTTCCACTAAAATTTTAGTTGCATGCTTTTACTTAAGTTTAGGCCCTCCTTATAACACTATTTATATTGATCTATCTTTTAACACACACCAAGTTTCTAGGCTCACCTCATGGATTGCCTGTCTTGAAAATAAATTCTATAAAATATCCCTAAGATTTTTGTCTATTAGGTTAGGACATGTCAATATTTACTCAATAGGGCATTGTGATTGTTCTAATTCAAGGGAGCCTGTGTTGTGTAAAATATAGTTTTAGTGGTTCATAGGGTATTTAAACAATGTGAAAAATTTGTGCTTGTTATTTTTATTCAAATAGGGGTTTTTTGTATGGCTTTATAGATGATGAGGGGTGAATTAATTTATTTACTAAACCAAAATATTATAATGAATAAAATAAACAAACCAACATTTAGAACTTGCCCAATAAATTAACTTTACATAGGGTCTTGTTTAATGATTACAATTGGTTTTTAAAATACACCATTTATGTTTAGAATTTAATCAGTGCCAAAATATTCAATGGAGAAAATAATAATTATATGGATGTTCATTTATTTCCATATTATTAACCAATTTTAAATCAACATTCCAGGTTTTGCATAATTTGTGTATTTTTAGCTGATTTTAGATTCATTATTTCCATTCATTTAACATTTTGTGAGATAACAATGTAATGGATAAATAGAAATAATATTCATATAAACATTTTGATTCACATTATTTCCAAACCCTAATTCTAACAATTAATAAAATAAATGGAAAAAGACAAGGGAAAAGAGGAAAAATAAAAGCCTACAATACTGATGATAAATTTAGGATTGTGAATGTGATTTAACCTTTTTATGAATATTGGTGTATTATTCCTAATTTAGTTAAAGGCTATGAGTAGTAAAATCAATAAATAAATATGTGATAATTAAGATATTGATTTTTATAATCTGATTACAATTTTAACTTTTCTAAAAAGAGTAATAATGGAAAGAAAATAAGACTTAGCTAGAAATTGACTAATACGATTGAGACAGAGGCTAAAATTTACTATGCATATTAGAGACACTATCAAAAATTAGTATCTATCCTTAATTTTATTATTATATAGGAGAACATAAAATAGGACACTTTTGGCTCCAATGCTATTGCCCACTTCTATCACTATTGTCTAGGAGACCTAAGATTTTCAAGTTTTGTTTCCTATGTCTGTAAGACCCTACATATGAAATTTTGACTATTAAATGTTTGTATAACTCCCTAAAGAGATGATTTTGTATTAAAATCCTATAATATATTGTTATTTGACTAATTTTTATAAAGATTTGGGGTTAGTGTGTGTAAGATTCAATGAACATGTATCCATATCTCTTGTGTGGGCACACTGCCTACATACCAATACTCTGAAGAGGGATCACACCATATGTAGTTCTCCCAATTGATGTGCTTAGTTAAATAATGTTATGAAGATATAAAAATGCTCAATTTTGTGTGCTTAATGTGGCTATGGATTGGTTTAAGGGTTTGAATGAGCTTGTAATTGTATTGGTTAGTTGTATGTAGAGAATAGGGAAGATTGTCTTAGTGGTCTTGTATTCTTGATTGCTTTTGAAAATAATTTCCAACCCCTTATAAATGAAATTTGAATGGGATTTTATAAGGATTTATTGGTCATGGGTTGGATGTGCTCACATTAGGCTATCAAGAAGAGGGATAAAAACTAGAAGGAAATGGTCATTTGGGCTCAAAATCTGATGGGATAGAAGCACTAAAAAGGGGACACCCTAGGGTAGAGTGCTATAATCCACCCCTAATGCTCTTATCATATAGTCTTAGGACCTAAGGGGATGGAATAAACATCAAAAATGGGTCTCAAATAAGCTATAATGAGGTCTTGAAATCCTATGGATGATTAGAAATTAATGAAAATATGCCTATGAGGGTCATGAAAGCTAGAGGGACCTATGGGATGGATGTCACCAATCACACTCAAGTTACCAATTTTTTGCATTTTATATGACTACATTTGCCCCCCCTCCACTTTATTATACTGAGAAGTAAAGTGAAATACTATGATAAAGGAAAAATAGAAAGTATACCTAAAATTACTTGCAAGGGTAAAACTCATGAAGTTGTTGTGATGCCGGGTGTGTATAAAGAGAGCACACTATGAAGTGTGAATCTACAAGATAAAATAAAGATTAAATTAGTTTTTAATAGATATGCTATATCTAAAATAATAATGTAAAAAGTTGGGTAATAGAAAGAGGAAGAGAAAGTAATGAATAGACCTCACCAAGTACTAAACCAATATAAAACCTATTATGATGTTGAATGATGTTAGATGATGCTATACCAAGAGTAATATCATGAACATAATTTAGTGCTCAATTCCCTAAGAGTGAATTAATAATGCAAAGTATAGACCATTAGCTCCATCATCACCCACTAAGTGAAGATAGGTGGTCATGTGTGTGCTAATTAATGTTTGGACTATGTGTCTAATCCCTCTAAATAGGTGGCTCAAGAATACAAAGTCTAGATACTCCTTTGGCTCTATCATTGCCCCATGAAGTGAAGATATAAACTAATAATAATATAAAATGAGTGTCATATGAGATGGATCTTAAATTCCTTGAATGTTTTGTATTCTGAAAATGTTGGCATGGATAGCCGAATGTATGCCTTCAACTAGGCCACTCTTGGCTACTCTAAAATATGGAGATTATACTTGTATAAAAGCCTCTCTGAAGCTAGGCACTAGGATTATATGAAATCCATTCTGAAATGTGAAGGTTAGGATTGTATGAAAAACACTCTAAAGTGATGCCAACCACTTATAGATATATTAAGGTATATAAATATTAATAATACCTAGGTAATATGTTGAACTTGGAAAGAAAATAAAACAAATGTGCAATGTATATAACCCCCAATCACTAGTGTTTATAGCATGGATTTTGATCTAGAAGTTATAAAAACTATCATATCTAAAAATAAAAGTGAGAGCCATCATATTGTGCATGATGCCCCTTGTATCTAGATTCTCTGAGCAAAAGTGTATTGAAAAATATTGATTCTAAACTAGTTTAATAGTGCAAAACTATAGCTGAACCTAATTTTTGCCTACTTTTGAAAAATCTAGTTTTTTGTTGTTTGGATAAGAGCACCAAAAATAATATACCCTAGTGTCTAGTAATATTATCTATATCTAATGTTGTTGTCCTTTATTTAAATTGAAAACTATTTTAGAATCATTAATATTTTCTAGTCTATTTTGCTTGGTTTGACCTCTGATTGTTGTTTTGAGTGTTCTAATTCTAATTTTTCAATTGGTAGGAGCTTTGATCTCTATGAAAAAAATCTTATTTGTTTCGCCCTCTTTTGAGGGTAGGAATTAATTATCTGTAGTGATTTCTCTCAAAAGAAAGAGCCCTACAAGTGTGTTATGTTGTAAAATACATGATATAATAATGATAATCAACAAGATATCTCAAGATATAAAATGGTTTATGATGAGATATTGTTAGATAAATATGGCTATGCCTATATACATATAATAATGTAATGGCATGTGTAATGTACTAAATGAGAACTAGAAGTTTGGTTATTTTTTAGTTGTTAGTTGTTAATTGTCATGGAGGGATGGAGAATGCTATCCATCATAGAATCCAAGAAGTCAAGATAATGCATGATGTGGATCATGGCATTGTAAACAATCAAAATGCAGTCAAGCAACAAACACACAAAGTAAAAAATAAGAAGCAAACAAGAGTGGGTAAGGGGAAAAATAAACAAGGGACATGGGCACATGTCACTCAAACTAGAAAGTAAGCATGCAAGGCATGTTCAAATTCCACATACACATATAATTAAAAATAAGCAAGGTTGGCATGAAAGCCACAGTCACATAAAGGAGTAAAGGTGAAGGGAATTATTAAATGTAATAATTCACACATAATACATAGAAGTAAAGGACATTATCAAATGTCCTAAGGCACATATATAAGACAAATAGGAACTGCAAAATGCAATCAATCAAGCTACACAAATAAATAAAGGAAAGCATTAAAAACTAGAAATAAATCACATCTAACTAATAAAAGAGAGAATGTGAAAGTATGTAAGACATGGTAATACAATAATAGGTATATGCTAAGAAATACATAAGTGTTATATACTAGTGAAGTGTTGATAGAGTAATCTATTTAAGATAGTAAATAATGTACATCAACATGATAACTAGAGTGTGTGGTGTAGGAATAACATAACCTAGATGGATTAGTCATATATAAGATGCCCCTATTGGGTATATGTATTGGTGTATTGAATGTATAAGTAGGATGACCCCTCAATGGGTAGAGTGAAGAAATCAAAGAGGTGGATGTCACTACACACACTCAAAGTAGATCAAGTGAAGTATGGTAAGGTAGATAAATAGACAAACAATAGCATAGAATAACAAATGTAAGTCTATCATAGTATTATCAATGTAAATCATGGATATTACATACAATCAAAATGTTTTTGTTATTTTTGAGTTATTTGAATCTTTTTGGATTTCTTGGAAATGTTATGAGCTATGTACAATCAATCATAATAAAATATATAGAGGTAAAATTGAGAAGAAATGATACTAACTGAAGAGTCTCATGGGAGATTTCATATCATGCTATCTTTTATCAAAAAGATTAATCGCACATGATCATGAAGCATGATGGAAGGGATAAGATGGTGGTTCTGAAAGCTATGTAAGTTACAAATATTCTAAAATATCTATAATAGAAACCAATTATGGTTTCCACCTATAACTTTGTGAAGTGGATACAATTGTAGGGCTCTTAGGTACCCATATGGTAGTATGAGAAGCTCTCTACATATGTGCTCTATGATTAGTGGTATGAAACCTTAATGATACTACCCTAGGTGTAAATACTATAGCTAGAAGCTATCTAAAATTTTGAAACTATGGATGCTCTAAAAGAAACCTCTATGGAAGTGGATGAATTCTCTATGTTGGTGATGGAGGCCCCAACCGTGTCTAAATCTAAAATGGAAGAAGAACTAAAACTAATGGAGAAACTAAAATTCATGGCTAAACTAAAACTGGTGACTATAAAGTAGAAGATGGATCTAAAGTGGGGAGTGATAACTGATATGGAACTCCACAAACTATAAAAACATAATTAGTGTGATTAAATTACATGCTTCTATGAAATATATAAGGTACTAATCAATTTTTTTAAATCCATAGTCAACCAAGTAACATATCAAAAACTCCTACACTAGGAACTATAGTAAAATATGTAGCCACATTTGTTGGACCAACTTATAGAGGAAGTACAATCTCACCCAATGAACTCTGTATGTACCCACTAAATCCATTGATAACTATGTCCATCAAGGTAATATTCTATTCTAAATATCCCAAATGTTTTAGTAATGTCATAATGCACATGTTCACATTGAATCCATTGTCTATGAGAACACTATGAAAAGGATGATTGTGAATGTAAGCTTTGATAAGAGTGCATGATAATCCAAATCATCCTCAATGATCCCTTGCTCTAATAAGGAGATGGAAGGTCTAGCTGGAAATTTGGAATTATATACACCAATCATGTTACTCAAAAGATGTATCTCCATAGAAGGTGTCCTATGTGTATCTGGTTAAGGATATTCATGATATGCATGGTGAACCCATGATGTATCCCCTATCTCTTGTTAGGAATGCTTTGGAAAAGGATTAGATAAGATTTTCAATGCTTTATTTTATGTTGGCTTGGCTTGAGGAGGCTCAACTAGAGTGCTAATATCAGTGTGATTATCATCTATCAAATCCTAAATCTTGTGTCTCAAACTAATGCATCTATTTATTCTATGGCTTGGTGCCCTATGAAACTTGGAAAATGAATTTTGATCATATCCCCATGGGAGATGATTTATTCGATCAACTTCCCAAATAGGAAGGAGAGATATGATAGTACATTCCAAAAGCTATTGTAAAATTCTGACTAGAGAAACTAGTCAATTGGTAAAAGTTCACTAAGGAGGTATGGATAAAACCAATTGTTAAGGGGGATTAGAAGCCACATTGACTATAGGTTGATTCTGAATCTTTTTATCATTGACCCTAACTTTGTATAGGACTTTGATGTTAGTCTTCTTTATTATTTTTGATGTTCTCATGCACTTGAGTTTTCCTATTGAAATTAAATTGACTTCTCTTTCCTTTAGTGTGTGACATAATTCAATGAAAGAAGATAATATTTAGAACATAATTGATTCATGCAAAGCTGGTAAGAGATTCTATTTGAAGAGATCTTGTAACTCTTGATCGGCCATGGGGCTAGTAATCTTGGCCAAGATAGTCTTATATCAAATAACATAATTTGTGAGATGCTCATTTAACCTTTGTTTTTATTGTGCAACTTGGGCATAGGAAACCTTATCACCAATATTAATGTTAAATTGAGATAGGAACATGTAGGCTAAAGGATTTAATACATTAACTGACTAATTTGGTAGTCTATAGAACTATTATGAAGCATAATCCTTTAGACTCCATGAAAATAGCTTGGTAAGTAGCTATATATTTAACACATATTCCAAGCATGTTGGGTGAAAGGCTCTCAAATGTGTCTCTGGATCACCCTTGCTATCATATTGAGTAAGCTTGGGTTCAATAAAACCTTGTGGTAAGGGTGTCAAAGAAATGTGATGTGCCAATGGTGTATGCAGTAGGGCAAAAGAGTCCAAATCTTGTGTTTGTCTAGAGGCACCTTGCTCAAGATGTAGCACCTTAGATTGAAGAGATCATATCTCTTACACAAGGGATGCCACATTAGGATATAAAGATGTACTAGTTGTATCTAGTGGCATGGAGGAAGGTTGGGCTTCTATAGGGGATTTTTGAGATATAGTTTCCCTCATAGTGTCATTTGCAACTGGTTACTCTAAAGGAATGGAAGATTCAACTTGCTTAGCCTTTTTAATTTCCATGATAGATTGAAAGATAAGAGTATGATCTTAAGGTTTTTACCTCATATTTCTCTAAAGATTTTTTAGAATAAAATATTTTTTTAGGACAACTTCATTATCAATAATAGGTGGAAGTGGATCAATCGTTCAATGTGGTGGATCATGAGCATCAGTGTGTACATCATCATTGTTATTTTCATACTACTCATTATCAAAGTTATCTTCATTGAAATTACTGTAATCAAGATGTGTAGGATCTATAACAAAATTTTAAGATGGTTACTTATCCATGGTATAAAATTGGATTGAAGGAAATCTAGGTAAACTTGGGAGGGTTACCACTAAGTCTTGTACTTCATCTCAATGGGAGATATGTAAGGAGCTTAGGTGGCATAAGGAAAATAACTTGTGTAATGGTATAAAAGGGTAAATAGATATAATCTAAACAAGGAACTAGAATATGCATAAAATGGATATGAAGCTCTTACACATGTAAGGTGATACCTCAAGAAAGAATGAGACCTAGTGTGTGTAGCTAGGGTTTGAAAGATGATTATTTGAAAAATTACTATGAAATTTTGAAATTTAAAGTGAATTTTTGAGTTAAGTATGCAAGAAAAAACTTAGTAATTTATTAGAAAATTTGTGATTTAAAGAGATCTAGTAGATACAGCTAGGGTTTTTAAAAATAAATGTTTTTGACAATTACTATTGAATTTTGAAATTTGAAGTGTATTTTTGATTTAAATAAGCTATTCAAAAATCAAAAAATTATTGGGAAAATACCTAGACCTTGTATGGACAACTAGGGTTTGAAAGAAAATTATTTTAAAATTATTAAAAAAATTTAAAATGTAATGCTAATTTTTTATTTTGATATGCTAGTAAAAAATTAGAAAAAATATAGGAAAAAATCAATAAGAAATTTACCCTAGGGTTTCTAAGGTTTTTATGTGCAAATGAAGTAAGTCAAGTTCACCATATCATTTAACCTTTTTGGGAATATTGGTGTATTATTCCTAATTTAGTTAAAGGGTTTGAATAGTAAAATCAATAAATAAATATGTAATAATTAACCTACTAATTCATATAATTTTATTCCAATTTGCACTTTCCTAAAAATAGTAATAAGGGAAAGAAAATAAGACTTAGTTAGAAACTAATTGATACAACTAAGACAAAGGCTATAATTCACTATGCAAGATTGAGACACTATCACAAATCAAGATTTATCCTTGATTTTATGATTGGATAGAAGCACCAAAAATAAGACACCCTAGGCTTCAATGCTATAGTCTAATTTTGTCACTGTTGTCCAAGAGACTTGAGATTTTTGAGTTTTGTTCATTATTTCT
This sequence comes from Torreya grandis, assembly GCA_037957365.1. Taxonomy (NCBI): domain Eukaryota; kingdom Viridiplantae; phylum Streptophyta; class Pinopsida; order Cupressales; family Taxaceae; genus Torreya; species Torreya grandis. The sequence goes on from JARHVA010005704.1 coordinate 1,076,073, forward strand.
TTGATACATTTCCTATGAAATTTTGACTATTAGATGTCCATAAAACTCCCTATAGATCTGATTTTGTCTTCAAATCCTAGACTCCATTGTGTTTTGACCAATTTTGAGAAAGAGGGGGGGTTAGTGTGTGTAATATTAACTAAAGTGTATCCACACCCCTTATGTGGGAATGTTACCTACATACAAATACTTTGAAGAGGGATCAATCCATATGTAATTCCTTCACTTGAGGTGTTTAGTGAAATAGTGTTATGCAAATGCAAAAATGCTAAACTAGGTGTGCTTAATGTGGCTAGAGACTGGTGTAATGGTTTGAATGAGCTTGTAATTATATTGGCTAGTTGTATGCAAATAGTAGGGAAGATTTCCTTAGTGGTCTTGCTTGTATTCTTACTTTATTTTGAAATTAATTTCTAACACCTTCTAAATGAACATTGAATGGGATTTTATAGGGATCTATTCCTTTTGGGTTGGATGTGCTCATATTAGGCCAATAAGAAGAGGGATAAGAATTGAAAGGAAATGATCATTTGGGCTCAAAATATGATTAGATAGGAGTGCTAGAAAGGGGACACCCTAGGGCCAAGTGTTATATTCCACTCCTAGTGCTCCTATCCCCCAGGCTCAAGACCTAGGGGGATGGTATAAGCATGGAAAATGGGTCTTAGCTAAGCTAAAATGAGGTCTTGAAAGCCTATGGATGACTTAGAATCATTGAAAAGATGCTTATGATGGTAATTAAATAAAGAAGGAGGGACCTATGGGATGGATGTCACCAATCACACTCAAGTTACCAATTTTTTCATTTTATATGACTAAAAAATGAATGAGATACATAAACAAGCCACTAGAATAATCAGTAAGTGTACAATCAAATACGCAAAAAGTGAAATCTTATAGGAGAATAAGCTAATGAAAAATCACATCTACCACCATATACATAGACAAATGAAAGAACACAATCCTAAAGTATTATATTGATCAATAATCCATTATTTTATAATCATATTCAAGTTCATTACATTCATTCTCCTAGATTTTTTCTAGCATAATGGTAGGGGAGGATTTGAGGGAGAGAAAATAAAATAAAATATCAAAAATAAAGAGTTTGATTGACAAAAATTCTTTTATGAAGGAGAAATTCCGAACCCTGATAATGTCTAACTAAAGAAATATATAGAGGATTATCTCTCCATGGGGGAGGTTTTCCCCCCAAAATTTCCACCAAATACCGTTAATGATACCAACTACCTCCTCTCTTCCCAAATTCACCACTTTCACTATTCATCCTAAAAACAAGACCAAAATACAAATTATAACATGCAATTAAAAGGAACGAATAGTAAATTTTCCATAAAAATAGAAACAACTCTTTCCCTAGGAAAAATTCACAAAAATTATAGGTATTAGGATGATCATAATCAAATCATGATCACATAACATCAAGTAGTTCTTAATTTGGACACCTTATGCCTGAGAAATGGTTTAAAACCCAACTAATTCTATAAAATGTCGTAGCTAGTCTTATCTAGGTTACTCCATGCACTTAGGCTTCTAATTTCACATTGCTATTCACCACTTCAAAATTTTCAATTGAATAGTTGTAATAAAGGTTTCAAGTCCTGATTAGAACTAAATTTATCTTAGTTTCATTATCCTGACCTAATTTTAGAATGGACTCCTGAATAACATTGGACTATTTAAATTTCCTATTAGGGAGCTTTGTTTTGGAGTTGGATGGGGCTTGGGTTAGACAAAGTCCATGTAACATTTAAATAAGGGAATTGAACATTGGTGGGGATTAACCACCTATTTAAAAATGAATGGATGGGACTCACAGGTCCCCAATCTAGTCAAGCTCTCAACCCCAATCAACCTTGTCAAGAGATTTGAGTCAGGGGTCCCCAACCTAGTCAAGTATTTTCCCTTGACTTGTATTATTTTAAAATGGAAAAGGTATCCCTCTAACTTAATTTGGGGCTACACCCATAATTATCATCATATTTTTAAATTAAGGTGGGTGGTGGGGGGGGGGGGGGTAGCAAGCTTCTGACTAGTTAGGAATCCCACCCTACATACAATACCAAGCCCACTTTACAAGGATTTACCATAAGCCAAAATAAAGAGTAAAAGACTTGGTCAAGATTTTAAGATAGAACATTTATAAAATCACCCCCAACTCATCTCTTATACATAGTCATAGTTTATTATTTGATTAGAGATAAATTTATTACTAAAGCCTCTACCTAGACCTAATCAGGATGTGAAATATCGATTAGGTCTATGACTTAACCAAAAGTTTTAACCTATAAAATTTATTAAGAAGGAGAGACCCAATGATAATTAAGACTTTGAGAATAAAACTCTGGGATAAATACATTTTTAAATAAGACCCATTTCACCTAAGGGAGTTTGATCAAGTCTATATAAGCAAATTCAAGCTCAAGAAGACCTAATTAGGGAACTAGGCATGTTTCTTCCACCTAGGAATCAAGATTTTTTGAGTCCAAAATTAAGACTAGGATGATGCTTCGAGGTGAAGTGTAAAACATGAAAATTGCTCAAAATTTCATAATGAACATAATGGAGCTAATTTTAGAGGTTGAAAAGGCATAAAATAGGAAAATATCACTATAGTAATCTAGGATATTACAGTAAACTCAAAACATCTACCTTATGAGCCCCTATAAGTGGATTAGAGTGCATTTTTTCTCAATGAGAAAAACATGAAACTTATCTACATGAGTGAGGTAGAGAGGATGAGATAGGTTTTAGAGACCTAATAGACAAGAAAATAAAAATTACTCCATGGGTTAGTTTTATAGAGCTGAGAGATCAAGTAAAATATAAGTCTAGGATGAGGGAAGTGCAATAAAACTTTGCTTTGAGGACAAGTGTTATATACGAAAATTTACTTTTGGTTTTGGTTGTCACAATCGGATAAGTTTCAAGATCCCAAAAGGAATCAATATCAATATGAATCCATACAATAGGCTAAGATTAAAATGCAAATTGGGAAGTCATAAATCTATCTTCACATTATGTGTAACATATAAAGTTGTCTCACATAGATGTATTATTTATAATGGTGGTGGTTTTGAGTCCCAATTTGTCATGTAAATTTAAATGAACCATGAAATTTTTTTATAATTTTGAAACCCATGAATTTTGAGTGCATGTAGGAGTAGAGAAAAAGGTTATAAAAAGAGGTTCCCTTATTCTTGGAATAATTAGGCCATGTTGTACAAGAAATAACAAATAGAGACTCTATTAGATGATAATATTGAGTATTTTGAAATGATAGAAGTAGGTATACAAACCCAAATCAGATGGAACATAATTAGATTTAAGAGAGGAGAATATAGGAGAGAATAAAATACGAAATTAGACATTATCATTGATTAGTTGTGTATTTATAAGTTAATTTACCATTTATTATAATTGACAAAGGCTAGTTACTATAGACATGATCATTAAGCTAGTGAATCCTACCTTGAGAATGATTGCTTAGAGATTGATTTGCTACTTGATAGGTGTTTGTATCCATGAAAAATTTGTCTTAGATCACACTCTAGGCCTTGATTTACATCCAACTAGGATCAAAAGCGTATGGTGGAGTTACTTGAATCACCCAAAATCAAGTTTTTCTTTACATTGATCCTTTTATTTTATTATCTTTATTTATCTTTTCTCTTTATCATTTAGTAATTTTATTTTGGGTTTGGGACCACTATAGCAAGTGAAAATTATGACTATATATTTTTCACCCTATATCTTCACCATAGTAATTTTTTCCAAGCAAACCCAGAAACCATTAAGATGTGAATTATTTGTTTGGATTTGAGAGAATCTATTCATTTACTAGACAATTTTACCCAAATTTACCCAAATCATAGAAATTCAAATCACATATGATAGATAAACCATCAAAAATAATTCAAAAACATAATCTAAATCCATAAACTACTCAAATTACTTACGCACTAGGATAATCACACTAGCTACCTATAACTAAGCCTTTTGTTATTCACTATTTTGAGCAACAAGGGACCTTATAGGACAAAACAAGTAGACCAGACCAAAACAAAATAGGAAACAAGGCTAAACTAACATCCAAAAAATAAAAAGAGTAGGAAATTAAACTAAACTAACCAACAAATAAGAAAACAAATAAATAATAAAATAATAAAAGGAAAGATAAGGTATTTATAGTAATTGCCTAGATAATTCAAGCCTAGAAATAGAGTTTGAGGAACTTCCCATTTATAGGCAATGGGACATCCCTGCTAGTTATACACCTGATACAAAACGTATTCATGTATAATATTTGAAAAAAACTAGTATAGATCATAATAGAGGGACATTCACACCTACAAAGGCATTTTTATTTCTATTCATTCACACTACCCTAAGAGATCCTACATGTTAAGTTTTAATACAAATTATTACAATCCCTAGCATTAAATTTAACAATATATTCATGATTAAATTGTAAAAAACATTTATGATAGAACTAGAGAGATACCTATACACATTCATCAAATAGTGGAAAGGGATAGGGTTGGGTATAAAACATACCATAATGACTTATTTTCCCAACTTGATATTAAAGTTTTATTATAGGAGTTTATTTTTATGTTAGCCATGCAACTCTCAAACTCTTGAATCTTGATGCCATAGATAAGATAACCAATAGTGTACATGGGACTTTGAGAGGTGGGTTTTACCATAACATTTAATTCTTCATTCATTTCTTCAATTCCCAATAGGATACCACTTTGTTATTTTATTGTCAACAAGCTTATAGTTAGGATTTCAATAGTAGATGCATGTATTGAGATATTAAAAATGGATATATTTTCATCATAACAACTCGAAACATTCTAAATTTCCTCTATATAATCCTAGGTATCCTCATAAAATAAAATTATATTATGTGTACCAAGGATATCTTATTACTTAATAAAGCATTTATTCATCTCTTCTCAAGATAAATAGCTTCTTGTCATATCATCTATAATGGATGTAGTTTTTTTTATCTATTTGGAATAGTGGTGTGTTATCTACAAGAGATCACCATGTTTTTGTTTTCACCTGGGTATCTATATCTTAGCTAACTAATTTTTGACTCAACCACCTATATTACTAATAATATCTATTGGAAAATTCTATCTATGCTTAAATTGGTTGTTTCTATATTTTGTTATGTATGGGAAGAACTTAGTAATGGATTTACTTCAAGTGCATAGAGGAAAAATTATTCATCTAGCTGACCTAGCTCCTCCAATTTTGATTTTTATTCCATGGTAATCATGTTGATGAAATGAATCTCATATGTTTCTATGTTTTTATCAACCATGTTGACACCAAGATTAGATTCTTCATAGAATATATCATTCATTTTGTTATATTGGATGATTTTGTGAATCATCTTAGGAATCTACTCAATATTGATTTGGTTAGGTATGCATCTCCATGGGAGCCACAGGTGAGATAAGTCAATCACCATTTAATCATTCAATTTTATTGACTAATCTCACCTCTAGAGCATACCATAAGTATCAAGTATATATACTACCTAAATATCAATAAATTGTTACACACTAGGATTAGATGCAAGCTACATACAAATGTGGGTCAACTCAACTACAACCCTGAACTCTATTTTATCCAAGTGAATAAATTTTTGTTATATTTATATATCTTAATCATATTGATGCTTCTAATTACTCCAAAGAGTGTTCCTTAGTGTTGATGAAAAAATCTCATTTTAGGATTACAATAATATAAGGCATGAGTTGTAGTTTGTGACAAGTAGTGTCTGTGGTGGAATAATTGACAAAGTATGAGATTTTCCCACAAAATTTGTTTGATTTGGTGGCTGGGAACCACCAAAGTCTAAGTCTTTACAATCTTGTAGTCTTCCTGGTCAATATTTATAACTCTAAGCTAATCTAAGTGAATATTTACAATGATATTTAAACTAAAGTGTGCATTGATAAAAAAAGAAGTAAAAGGTAGGGTAAAGAAAAGAATAAACATGATTTCAAGCATTAGTCTCAAACATAATGACAAATTTCTATTCAATTTGAGCATACATTTAACCAATCAGTGATACAACATAGCATAAGCCCAAGCTTCCCAAAAAATTAGGCAAGATTCAAAGGAAAATATAAAGATCATGAGTAAATTTAAAGATTAATTAAATATTCTTCTATGTTAATCTAAATTTCATAAGAACATTCAAATGTAGAGTAAATAAAATGAAGTAAACTTCGAATCTTTCAACTAGTCTAGGACATCTCAAACTATAAACCTCATGAACATGAAATATAGCTCATCTATCCAAGAACCATTCAAATCTAAGACATCCACCTACAATTGAGAGAAATAAAAAATAATATAACACAATACCAAACAATATTTGTAGCATTCCAATTGTATTAATTTTTCTAGTATAAGATTGCTCAAAATCCCTCCCTTTACAAATGGTAACACTTGTCTATTTATAAAAGACATAGCTAGTGTACCAGTCATATTTCTTTCAAAATTTTACAAGAGGTAAGGATAGTTGTCCTTTTATAAATAAATATATAGTACATATGGCCGTTAGGTGCCTATTAGATCAAAAGAATAATATATGCTAACAAACTAGAATATATAATTTACAAAAGAATAATCTTGACTTTGCTCTTGGGCTAGTAGGCCCTTTTGATCATGTAGGATAAAGGAAGTATTTCACCTAATTTATTGTTCTTTGATTAACTCAATATCCATTGTGGGCCACATTAGAATCTCTTCTTCTTATTCAACCAATGTATCATATTCTTTGTCACTTCTAATGGTGACCTCTTATATGTACCTTGCCTCTACAATTTTCTCCCCTATGATGAGGATGACATTAAGGACTTTTGAATTATACTTATTTGATTGGATTTCACTATCATTATTTACGCCTTGGATGAAGGCTTAGACTCCCTGCTACAATTCCATGGCATGCATTAGGTCGGTGGAAATAGGTTGAGAAGGGGTCACTAATAAGGTTCTTAGCAACTTCTCAATTTTATTCACCAAGTCCTTATCTTCCTCTATTAAATAATTTGACTTGTTATAACATGAACTTAATTCCTATATTTGATCCACCAGGATCCCTTGAATGGAATTTAGCAACCTTTCTTTTATAACCTTGAAGTTTAAAGGCTATTTAGTGATGTATCCTTTGATCAACTTTGTCACCTGGTCTTTGGTTTCTTGCCACTATTATATCAATATTTATGCCTTCTTGGATTCAATTTCAAAGGTATTAGAGCTGAGTTTGATAGATTTAATAATTTAAAGGCATCCAAGAGTTACTTATTTAACATCTTCACTAGGTCCTCTAGAATTGATAGTGACACTTGGGCTTCTAAGTCTTTCTTCTCTTTCTCCAAGTTTAAGATTCTTTGCTTCATTACCTAAATTTACACCATGACCATTACTGACTAGGCTTCCACTAGACTTGTAATATCTTATTGATGAATGGGGTGCTCCCCTACTACCTGGCCTTATATTAGAGTGAGTCCTATAAATAGTTACACTCTTTAGAGAGTGACTTCTTCAGTTCCAATAGTTAATTTGTAGTAACCTTCTCTAATGTAACTATTTTAGGGTTAAATTTTACCTTGGACTCTACTTTTGAAATCTTTGAAGCTTCTAGTGTTTTGAGACTAGACCCTCTTGATTGCCCTGATTATTCTATTTTTTTATTCATCTCCTTATTAGCCTCAATCATTATCCTCTCTTCTTGCTCTTTCATGAACTCTAAGATCTAGGCCTAGACTTCATCATTAACTTCAACATTTGTATTCCTAGTCAAAGCCCATGAATGAATCTGGGAGGGTATATTTTAGAACATCCCATAGATGAACCAGTCAAGGATGATAGGTCCATGTATAGGAAATTTATCATTAAATAAGTTCACCTCACTTGTTGGGTGGATCCACTTGGGATTCTTGGAGGCTCTAGGCACCAAAGCCATATCTATCTCCCTCTTTCTTTTGGTCACAGGGATCAAATCTAAGGCAACTCCTTTTATTTTATCTATCTCTTTATCTTGAGGACCTTCAATTAGTGCCACCTCAACTATCACTCCTTCATCTTCGTATCCTTCTTTGTCTAACCTATATGCATCTATAATTTATTTGAATACTTCTGTGACTATTCCATAAGGTTACAAGGCAAAAATTTTAAGGTATTCCATAAGGGAAGGGGGTCTTTGAGGTAGATCTAAGGTAGAGGGTCCCTCCATTAGCCTATGTTCCATATTTTGTTCAGTCCTTCAATTTTGAGCACTTATTGTTGAGGTGGTTGTTTTTGTTGAGGTGGACCTTGAGGCACTTGTGGTGGAATTAAAGGTGCACTTAAATCAAAAGGTAGGACATGATATTTCAAGGGATTCATTTTCCATCTTTCTCTTGATGGTTTTTCTTCCCTTTGTAATCTATGTTCAAGCTTAAATCTATGTTGCTTAAACCTAGCTAACACTTCCTTAAACTTGGTTGCCTTTATGTATAAGTGGTCATATGGACCCAATTGATGTTAATAAGGTACCTTAGATATTTTTTTGGATTTTACATGGGAGATAACATTTTCCTTTGGATCCCATGTCTTGAGGTCATCTAGTTGAAAATAGAATGCCTCTCTATTCCTTGATAAGATCTCCAGTTACTTCCATCCATTAATCATTGTCTTCCCAATCAAATAAGGTAAGATATGTAGGATTCATTTATTATTATCTCTACATACATGGTATATACCATTAAGGAGTTGATGAGTTATCTCTTGATCAGCTAGCTTGATTGGGACATGCACTAATAACCTATAGGGCTAAGACTAGAAACCTTCAATGCTGGTGACTATATAATTAGGATAGAGTCATATGTCACTAATAGCTTTTACATATTTATTGATGAGTGGGGGAACATTGTGAATTGGGCTTATAGTAATTATCCTAACTATAGTGGGATATATGCAATCACAAATGAATTGCATGCGGTTTATTTACTTCATATAAGTAATTTGGAGTAATGGTGAGAAATGGTAATATTTTTGTGAGGGGACCAATTCATAGTGGTAGGGAAGTAGGTTGAGGAAACGAAGGAATCCAACAAGATATCATTGTGAATAACTGGCTTGTCTTCCTTTTAATTCCATTGAACTATCTCCCTAGATGGATACTTATCATTTGTCAAATAGGTGGAGTTAGCTTCTATTCTATCCTGAAATAAACATAGGAGAGCCACCTGGGGTCAACATAGGATGTGATTGATACTATATAAGCCCTATTCAACAAATTCATGATGATTCTAATCCCTTTTTAGAATTATGAAATTAGGATTTTACCATCATGGTTTCTCATTATATGAGTTCCTCCATCTATCCATGGTCTTAAAATATTATCTAATTCATTCTTAGTGGTCCATTCCTTGATTGGAGGGAGGTATATGTTATTATTAAGAAGCTTATGTGTGTGTGTGTGTGTGTGTGTGTGTGTGTGTGTGTGTGAGAGAGAGAGAGAGAGAGAGAGAGAGAGAGAGAGAGAGAGAGAGAGAGAGAGAGAGAGAGAGAGAGAGAGAGAGAGAGAGAGAGAGAGAGAGAGAGAGAGAGAGAGAGAGAGAGAGAGAGAGAGAGTAACCCTCTTTGATGTACCCTCCTTTATTATCTAGTCTCCATCTACTATATAATCAATTAACCTAGGAGATAAGATATCAGTACAATTGAGTACCTCTGGTTTGGAAGCTATGAGGTGAAGCCCAGACATCTAGATTTATACCAAATCTTCATGTCTCCTTTAAAATGCATCAATTCATTTCTAATTTGGGGTGAAGGGTTGTAAGAGGTCAATTGTAAAGAAGATTTTAGACCAAGTTTTCATACCATTTTTTAAGGATCCCACATCCAATTCTATATCCTTGTAACATCTCCCTTCAGTATCTATGGATAAATAAAACTTGGCTTCATCTCTCCATTGTTGTTTAACAGTGGCCATGTAACTCTAACTAGTTAATTTCCCTTAGACTACATGATCTCACTAAGTGTTTTTAGCTCTTTTCAAGGTGATTTTTAGCTTTCTTGAATACAATTGTGATTTAATTGGGAAATAATTAAATATTTATGGTGGAAAACTAAGGTTTTTTGTAGATTTAAGGGTAGAGGTGGTGAATTCATAAATTTTATCATAATACTCCCATGAAAGTCCTTTTGGAAGCTAACCATTAGTCTTTGAAAGTTTCCTTCATTTCACATGGTTGGATTATATCTATGAGCTAGCACAATCCATTGATCTCAATACATGAAGTCTTTTATGATTGGTCATCTTTGTTATGATTTATCCTTATTGAAAAGTCTTCAACCATTTTGTGCTATTGGATCAAATCTAATGATGAATCATAGATCGTTAGATCTATAAAGATGCACATTAAATAAGTCTCGACCTTTGATAAAAACTTAGGTTAAAATCCATTATAATAAGTTTTCATGTTGAAATATGCAAAGGGGTATTTTTGAGGGTCAAGAGATACATCCCGTCACTAGGTTTGAAAGTTTAGACTATGTTAAATTTGATGGACTCATGAATGTCAAAGACATTCTCATGGATGTGAAATAATGGGTGTGAATCTATCAATTTAAGCTCATCTAATTTTCTTAGAGGTATTAATCATAATCTTTGTGGTCATGTTGTGTTGAAAAATACATTGTTATTTAAGATGAAAATATGGTCTTTGGGCCATGTGACCAAGTCTTTAGGCTCTCATATCATTTAAGTCCTTTCTAATTAGATGCTTAATCTTTAATTAGGTTGAGAGCCTTTAGCCAGTTTGCACTATTGGATCAAATATTGTGATGAAGAGTGGACCATCAGATCTATGAAGATGTAGATAACTTAATGAGCTCCAAGCTTTGATATGACTCAGGTTAAAAGTATTCTACGAAGTCTATTTATGTTAGAAAGACACATGGGGTTATTCTAAGGGTTTATAAATACATTCATTTACTAGGCCTCAAGGTTATACTATGTTGAAAAGTCTTTGATGATTTTGCACTATTAGATTAGATTTAGGAGATAGCAAGATCCATTAGATCTACAAAGATGCATAGAGTTTAAACAAGTAATAACTCATCAAGATTTGAGAGGCAAGGAACTGATAAATAAGATACCAAAGTAAGAAGTGTTAATAAACCTAAACAAGTAATGGGTTGACCAAAGAAAACTTGATTAAGTAATGAACCAATGAAAACTTGATTAAATCTAGATACTTCTAAACTTTTCATAAGTTGAGTTGTTTGGGAAACCTGAACAAGTCTTCCCTCCAGCTTTTAAAATCAAAATTTAGGGTTTTATTAATAAAATACCTAGCCTTATTTATTAGACCTAAAATTCCATCTTTAAAGACAAACCATTAGCAAATTTAGTCCAAAAACATAACCATTATCATTAAGCATGTATAAAGCATATCATTTTCAAGTGGATGATCTTTATATTTTAAAAAAGATAACCTCTTCAAGAATGCTTTCAAGTTTTAGATGTTTTTAAACATTCATAAGGGTCACCCATTTACAAAATCAATAAAGTGGGGGGGTATGTCGATCCAAAAAATGGTGACTCATAGGGGAAACACAGAAACATCTTATAACCTAAGGCATTGGTTTAAACCAATACATAAGCCTTTCATCTATTGGGTACGTAACATTGTATAAATCAAACCTTGATTAGTATAAACCTCACATGTGTAAAATTCAAACTCAAAATTCTGAAACTCAAACATGTAGTGTGTTCTTTGATTCCACTTACTATTTAGTATGGAACTTTGGTAGACAACATCTATGTCATGCCTTTGGTCATAACACTTGATTTGGAGAATTTTGGATATTCATTGAGAATAGTTACTCTTAGTTTAGGGAAGGCCGTGGCATTACTATTCTACTAGATAGGCATCCATATCCCCAATAGAGATACCTTTGGTTCCACTCAAATCCTTACTCCATTTCCAACCAGACATCCATAGCCTCGGTAGAGGTTACCAAAATCACCTTCACTTCTATTTCGATATATTTTATAATAAGTTTCTTCTTTTTTGTATTTTCTAGGTCTTTTAAAAAAGTTTGGGAACCAATATAGCCAAGTTTTAGGGATTTGTTCAAATTTTTTATTCTTGAGGTAATCACTTTTAGTTGTAACCTCTATCCCAAAAATGGATGTGTTTTGAGTGCTAGCATGAAATGTGCCTCAACAACCTAAGTTTTCATCTAACACATATTATTCTTATTTCAACCAAACCTTGATTTAATATTATTCTTAAGACTTATCATGATAATTAACTTCTATATCAATCTATACCATTGTCTTTGAGTTTCATCATGGTGCTTTGCGATAACCTATGTTCACATTGTAAGATTCATATCCCTAATTCAAAGTACTGGAATTTTAAGAAATCTCATGAAATTATGAGAAATTACTATCTACAGGACTTATTGGAAACAAAATAGCACAACTAAGAAAAATTAAACAAAACACAAATAAGACACACAACATAAAGTGACAAGCAAGAAGTAAACAAATATGTACAAGCAAATCAAGAAGGGAAAGCAATAAAAGAAACTAGTTAGCCTACCTACTCTAATCTAATAAGTCTTACATATTTTACTCCATGAAGACCCTTGGTGTAGTAGAAACAAAGTAATGCCTTAGATACTTCCCATTGGTGGGAAAGGTGAAATCTACTCCTTGGAGGTCTTTTAGCTTAAAGGTGTTATTTCCCAATGTCTCTGCAATTTGATGTGGCCCAATCCACAAAGATGTGAATTTTCCATGCTTCCCTTTTGGCTCTAAATCTTTGTCTCAAAGGAGGGCTAAGTCTCCTTTCCTAAACACTTTGATTTTGGATCCTTTATCAAACCACCTTTTCACTATTGTTTTATGCCTACTAAAGTTAGTAAATTCTTTGTCTCTAGCATCTTTCATCTAAATCAAATCTATCAACCTTGAGCTAACAAGTTCTTGATTTTATTCTATGTACTCCTACATGAAGTTAAATATGGGAAACTTGAGGAAGATAGGGGAGATAGGTTCTTGGTCATACACCAATAATAATGGTGAAGCCTTGAGAGCCTGCTTAATTCTAATTCTATCTACCCATAATGCAAACTTGAGGAGATTATGCCACATTCTAGGTTTGTCCTCTACAAACTTCTTGATAGCCTTCATCAAATTATTATTTGTAGATTTGAAGACTCCATTCACTTGGGGATAATGATTATATGAAAACTTTAGAGTGACGCCATTGCCATATGCCCATTTAGTCATCTCAATAGAAGTGAAGGCAAATCCATTATCATAGACCAAAGAGACTAGGGTTCCAAATCTTGTGCAAATGTTTTCTTCCATGAATTTAATTACTTCTATCCTATAATATTTGGTGGCAACATATTCACTCCACTTTTTACAATAGTCAATAGTATTAAGGATAAATTTTTGTCCATCAAAATAATTAAGGTTGATCACCCCTACAAAGTCCAACCCCCATTATGAAAAGGGTTTATCATCTATCATAGGTTACAAAGGCATGATCACCTCTAGCTCTTTTGTGTTGAATATCTGGCATGCATGACACTGCCTCACATGCTTGTGAGAATATTTAAAGAGGGTGGGCTAATAATACCCAGCTCTAAGGATCTTGTGATTTGTGGTTCTTCCTGAAGGGTGTCCACTTTATAGCTTTTCATGGAAGTTAGTCATGATCTTAGTTGCTTCTTCTTTAGATACATATCTTAAATAAATTACCTCAAATTTCCTTCTATATAAGACTCCATTCTTGATGAGATAATGAGCTAATTTGAGCCTAAAGGCTCTCCTTTTCTCTCTTGTAAGTCCTAGGGGACAAACACTATTGATAAGTAAGTGGATGATAGAGTCATAGTACTCATTAGGTTGAAATTTTTGTTGGTTCAATTATATGACATGGAGCTTAGGGTTTACATTAGAAATAATTTAAACTAAGAATTAGCATCTTACCATCTTGGAAATATTCATTTTAATATCATACTCTTGCAAAACTAACATCCATTTGCCTCTCCTTTCTTCAATCTCATTTTCACTCAGCATAAGCTTCATAGCTGGGTATAAAAAGATAGAATGCAACTTGTTCCTGGTGATGTAATGCCTAAATTTCATAACTACTTTGACCAATGCATAATATTGCTTGTTAAACATATAATAGTTTAATTTAGCATTCTTGAAATTAGTGCTCATGAGAGCTATGGGATGATCATTCCAATAAACTTTTTGAGTTTGTATTATAGCCATAGTATGCTTAGAAGTAAATGAATACAGATAGAAATTATTTAAGAAGTCAAGACTTATGAGGATTATATTTTTAGTGATTTCCTTCTTAATATCAGTAAAATACTTACTGGATTCATCATTCCAAGAGATCTTGGCATCCTTATTTATCATGTCATTAAAAGGCTTGACAATTTTAGCAAATCCTGAGATGAACTTTCTTATAAAGTAAATTCTCCCAAAGAATGACTTAAGCTCTTTTCTGCTATTAGGCAACTCAATTTTGGAGATGGCCTCCACTCTATTAGGATTTATAGAGATCCCTTGCTTGGTGATAACATGGCCTAGTAGTTTTCCCTCTGTGACACAAAATATACTCTTCTTTGGGTTGAGGGAAATACCATATCTTTTGCACCTTTTAAGCACTTGATGCAAGTGCATGAAGTGATATTCTCTATTCTTGGATAAAAATATAAAATCATCCATATAAATGATGATACATTTATGTAATAGACCTTGGAAAGCATGGTCCATGGCCTTTTGAAATGTTTCTCCTACATTGATAACCCTAAAGGGTATCCTCTTGTAGGCATAGGTTCCCCACTTGGTCATGAAAGTTTTCTTCATCATATCCTTTGTGTCAGCCAACACTTGGCTATAACCTAAGAATACATCCAAGAAGGACATCATAGCTGACCCTAAAATAGCTTGTATGACTTGGTCTAAAGAAGGTAGAGTATAGTTATCCTTTTTAGAATATTTGTTTAAGTTGATAAAGCCAGTGCATAATCTAATCTCCCCATTCTTCTTTCTTACTAGGGCCAATTTTTCAACCCAAGTGGAATGTCTAATAGGAAATACAATCCTTGCATCCAATAGTTTCTTGACATCTTTATAAATCATAGGATCTAAGATAGGATTGACTAGCCTTTGATTTTGCCTAAAAGGATTTTAGTTTTATTTAAGAGGTATTTTATGAGTTATGACCCTTGGGTCAAATATATTCATTTCTTCATAGGACCAAGCAATTACATCTTTGTACTTTTTGAGTAACTCTCTTATTTTATTATTCTCCATTTCAATGCATGTTTTCCCTATATTAATGGGTTGAGGTTGGTCTTGTGGACTGAGATTGACTGGCTAGTAGTCTTTTCCACTCACTTTAGGTACCTTAGGTACCTGTATAATCTTATCATGATCAAAAAACCTCTCTAAAGAGATAATCACTTTAGGTATATTATTATCACTAAGCTAGATGTTCTTATCATTAGGTTATTTTTCAAGAGAGCTTTCATCACTCATTAATGATATGGGCTTCAAAGTCCCTAGAGTTGGTCAAGAAATTGATGATATATTGATCGTCATTGAAAACCTAGAAGTTATTGATGTTATTAGGGATTGATGGGCAAGGTAAAAACTCAATGCTGAAGTTAGGGGAATCTCAATTTGGCATGAGGTTGGTTGTAGTAGAAGCAAGCTCATCAACAACCTTGTTTTCTTCCCTTGGAATACCTAAGATGATGATAACATCAAAAGATTCAATCAAATCCCATACCCTAAACTTATATCTCTTTAAGTAAGATAACTTAAACTAGTATTTAGTCTTTACTTGGCTGACCACAAGTTTAGAGTCTCCATAAAATAGAAGCTCTTTGAATTTATGTTTGATGGCAAGCTATAGTCCAAGAATAAGAGCTTCATACTTAGCTAAGTCATTAGTGCAAGGAAATTGCAACCTATAAGATGCATGGTAGTGTTTGTCTATAGGGTCTACTAACATAATGCCAACCCCTAATCTTGATTTGCATCTAGATCCATCAACATGTAACTTCCATAATCCAAGCATTGGAGGAGGTGTTTTAGAATCTAGCTTTTGTGAAATTTCTAAGGTGAATATTCTAAGACAGAATTAAGGAATTTTACCCTTTTTCTAACTTCATTATACTCAATTATCATATCCTTCATCCTCAACTCTCTCTCTCTCAACCCTTATCTAATTAAGAACACCCTTCCATGGCAACTAAAAATGATAATAGTCAGTGGACATGTACCCATTTAAAGATTTGGTTCACTCCCTACTTAGAAGTAACCCATAAGCACTAGGGATGCCTACTACTTGAATGTCAATAAACTATTGAACTCTAAGTTCAATTGTTAATTGAATATGCACATTAAAAATCTCTCTAATGACTTTGAATTTTGATTTATCCAAGTGTGTGACTAATTTATCTGACTTGATTAGGTTTAATCCTAGAGCTCATAAATTCTAACTTGCATAATATTAGTTCAAGCTCCTGAATCTAGTAGATAATTATGGACATTCTTACCAAACACTCTGACTATGAGCAGAAAGGGTGGAGATTTTGCTTTTGTGACTTTCATAGTTACATTGGTAGTATCATTTTTTGGTGAATTTCTAAGCTTATTAGAGAAAGATTCTAATATAAGGTCTCTTTTCTTAATTATCTGTGTCAGTTCATGTCAAGTGATATTTTTCTTAATTTTATTCATGTCCTCAATAATATTGTATCTAGTCTTATTCAAAGGTTTAGTTAAAGGCTTAGAAGAACTACCTTTGGGTGGCTCGGGATCATTCCTCAAAGATGTATTTGGAGGAGTCCCATAGTTATTGGGAGGAGTATAAGTAGTCAAGGGTTATCTTTGATCCCTATTCCTTAGAGGGTAAGTCTTTAGGAATTGTTGAAATGATTGGATTTCTTCATGAATATTATTAGGATCATTATCTTCTTATAAAGGAAATTGGAAGGTCTCCACCATGTGTAATTGATCTTTTGATTTAGATCTAGAATTACTAGAAATATTTTCCTTATCTGAGATAACATCAAATGTGTCAAGTTATTATTTAAAAGCTTCAAAAGCTTTACAAAATTCAATAAAATCTATATCATTTTGCTTAAAAGTGGCATGCACTCTACAATAATTAGGTAGGGAAATATCTATGAAATTTATGTTAATAGTTTTCTTTCTAGATGAAGAAGGCTCATTGGCTTTGTTGTTGTTAAATAAGCTATTGCTCTAGAATTGATTTCTAGGTTTATTAAACTTTTTAAAGGTGATGTTCCTTCCAAAGTTGTCGTTAGAATTACCAGCTTGCTTTTGCAATTATAAGAAGTTTATATTAAGATTTTAGACCATCTTGAGCATGGAATAATTTTCATTCTTTAGAGCTTCATAAGCTTCAGCTTGACTATTATTAGTAGTGTTGACTAGTATTAGAGATTTTTGACCATTTGTTTGAGATATATTAGTAGTTTTCTGACCTAAGAAACCTAAGTTTTGATTGGGAACAACATGACTAGTAGGCAATATAGTTAGAGCTAGTATTTGATTCAGAGTTGGAACATTCTAGTTATTAGCTGGGAAAAGGTTCAATGTTGGCATCTATGGTTTGATATTTGGAATAATGTAATCCATTTTCCCTTGAGGTTTTATTTGGTCACTAATTACCACTACTTATAAATAAGTTTGAGCTAATGTAGTAATAACTAGAAGCGTTCTCTTCAAAAACATAGAAGTCATGGGATCCATAACATCTTTGTATATTTTTAAGGCCAAAGGTTCATAGATATTGTAAGGATCTATGGTTCTGCTATAAATATTTTGAAATCTAGCATTAAAAGACCTAATAGGCTCACTTACATCTCTCTTGATATAGTAAAATGATGATATATGACATAGGGGCTAATGATCTTCCTAAATTGATCAATAAATATGGTGTCAAATTTATTCCAAAAAGTGATACAATTATTAGGTAGGTTTAAGAACCACTTTTAGGTAGCATATTTAAAGGTAAAAGGCAACAACCTATAAGCTACATCCTCATGAATGACATTTAAAATCCTTAAAATAGCTTTAAAGGACTTGACATGTTCCTCGATAGTGACCATAGTAGTTGAACTAAACATAGGCAAATATTTCTCAAGATTTCATGAAAAATCATGTACTATACCTAAAATATTAATAGGAGAACTCCCAATCTAATCCATATCTGGTCGAAGTTTGAATGTAAGGGCTCCTTGTAGGGGTGAATATGGCAAATATCTTGAATTTCTATGCCTTCCTTTATCTTTTCTATCTCGCCAGTGTGTCTTGAGTTCAAGTAAAGGTTTCCTAGTTTTTGAATGAGATATAGTCCAAATTCTAGGTAGTTCTAGCTTGAGAACTAAGAATCCAACCTTAATGTATGTTTAACACATTAATTTTAAAAAAATGACAAATAACATGCACACTAAGCTTAATTTTCAAAGATTTACATATGAAAATGTAAAGGACATCACTATTTAACTGAATTAGCTCAGAGATGTGTTCAATCATGAAAAAATGACCATATTTTGCATCCTTATAAAGAATTAGACTCAAAGTTCACAAGATAACATCAATATTTAATAAAAAAAAGTCATTCTAACCTCAAATTTCAAGAATTATATGACTTAAAAGCCATACTTACTAGAGTTTGAAATGAAATTTAAAAATAACAAGGGTTTGTGCCTTACTAAGCACAAAGATGAGTAAGAAAACACTCACATAATAAATATATTTACAAAAAGACATAAGGATCCTCTAAGCTTAACCAAGAAAAGAAAAATACTTATAAATAAGGCCCTCCTTCTAGCACCAATGAGGACCACCTCTTGTTGATGCTTCTAATTACTCCACATAGTGTTCCTTAGTGTTGATGAACACTTCTCATTTTAGGATTATAAGAATCCAAGGAATGAGTTGTAGTTTGTGAGAATTAGTATGTCTGTGATGAAATAGTTGGCAAAGTATGAAAGCTACCCATTAAATTTTTTTGATGTGGTGGTTGGGAGCCACCAGGGTCTAAGTCTTTGTAGTCTTATAGTCTTCCTGGTCAAGATTTATAACTCTAAGCTAATCTAAGTGAATATTTAAAGTGATATTTAAACTAAAGTGAGCATTGATAAAAAACAAACAAAAGGTAGGGTAAGGTAGAGAAGAAAGATAATTGCAAGCATTATTATCAAACATAATGACAAAATTCTATTCAATTTGAGAATACATTTAACCAATTAGTGATGCAACATAACATAAGCCCAAGCTTCACCAAAAATCATGCAAGATTCAAAGGAAAATATAAAGATCATGTGTAAAATTCAATATTACTTAAAGATTTTTCTATGTTAATATGAATTTCATAAGAACATTCAAATTCAAAGCTAAAAAAATGAAGTAAACTTAGAATCCTTAAACAAGTCTAGCACATCACAAACTAGAAATCTCATGAAAATGAAATATAGCTCATTTATCGAAGAACCATTCAAATATAATACATCCACCTATAATTTAGATAAATTAGAAATAATATAACACAACACTAGACAATATTTGTAGAATTCTAATTTTATTAATTTCTCTAGTATAAAATTGCTCAAAATCCCTCCCTTTACAAATGGTAACACTTGTCTATTTGTAGAAGACGTAGGTAGTGTATCAGTCATCTTTCTTTCAAAATTTTACTAGAGGTAAGGAAAACTATCCTTTTACAAAAAAATCTATAGTACATATGGCCATTAGGTACCTATTAGATCAAAAGACTAATATATGCTAACAAACTAGCATATATAATTTATAAAAGAATAATCTTGACTTTGATCTAGGGCTAGTGGTCCCCCTTGATCACTTAGGCTAAAAGAGGTATTTCACCTTGG
The DNA here is from genome assembly GCA_037957365.1 of Torreya grandis. Classification (NCBI taxonomy): domain Eukaryota; kingdom Viridiplantae; phylum Streptophyta; class Pinopsida; order Cupressales; family Taxaceae; genus Torreya; species Torreya grandis. The sequence continues at coordinate 1,096,080 of JARHVA010005704.1, forward strand.
TGTATTATTCTTTGATTAACTTGAAATCCAATTTGGGTCTCATTATAATATCTTCCTCCTATTCAACCAATGTATCATATTCTTTGTCACTTCTGATGGTGACCTCTTTTATGCACTGTACCTCTGCAATCTACTCCCCTATGGTGAGGATGACATTAAGGACAATTGAATTATCCTTGTTTGATTGGCTCTAGATATCATTCTTGATTCCTTTGATGAATTCTTGGACTCCCTATTGGAATTATATGTCATGCATTATGTTAGTGGCAGTAGGTTAAGAAGGGCTCACCAATAAGGTTCTTAGCAACTTCTCAATTTTGTTTACCAAGTCCTTATTTTCCTCTATGAAATCATTTAACTTATTGTACCATGAAATTAATTCTCATATTTGATCCACTAGGATCCATTTAATGGCATTCAACTACTTTTATTTGATAATCTTGAAGTTCAAAGGCTATTTAGTGATGTGTACTTTGATTTACTCTATCACTTGGTCTTTGGTATCTTTCCATTATTATATCAATGTTTGTGCCTTCTTGGCTTGTAGTTCTAAGGCATTAAACCTAAGTTTGATGGATTTTAATAATTATAAGACACCTAAGAGGTACTTATTTAACATATTTAATAAGTCCTCCAAAATTGATAGTGAGACTTGGGCTTCCAAGTCTTTCTTTTCTTTCTCTAAGTTCAAGATTCTTTGCTTCATTTCCTAAATTCCCACCATAACCATTATTGAATAGGCTTCCATTAAACTTGAAATATCTTCTTCATGAATGGGATGCTCCCCTATTTCTTATCCTTGGACTAGAGTGAGTCCTATAAATAGTTCCACTCTTTAGAGAGTGACTTCTTTAGTTCCAATAGTTACTTTCTTTGTAGTAACCTTATCTAATGTAGATGTATCAAGGTTAAATTGTACCTTGGGCTCTGCTTCCAAAATATTTGAAGCTTCTCGGGTTATGATACTATCCCCTCTTGATTTCCTTGATTCTTTTATTTTTTTGTTGTTCTCCTTAATAGCCTCATTCATTCTCCTCTCTTCTTGCTCCTTCATGAGATATAAGATCCAGGGTTGGACTTCATCATTAACTTTAACATTGGTAGTGCTAGTCAAACCCCATGAATGCATCTAATAGGGTATCTTTTGGAACTTCCCATATATGAACTAGTCAGGGATGATAGGTTCATGTATGGAAAATTCATTGCTAAACAAGTTCACCTCACTTGTTAGGTGAATCCACTTGGGTTTCTTGGAGGCTCTAGGCACAAAAGCCATATCTATCTCCCTCTTTATTTTGGTCATAGGTACCAAATCTAAGGTAACTCCTTTCCCTTTGTCTATCTCTTTAGCTTGAGGACCTTTAATTAGTGCCACTTTAGCTGTGGCTCCTTCATCTTCATATCCTTCCTTGTCATACCCATATGCATCTGCAAGTTATTTGAAGACTTCTTCCACTATTTCATAATGTTCCAAGGTAATCATGTTAAGTTATTACATAGATTAATGGGGTATTTTATGTATATTTGAGGTAGAGGGTCCCTTCCCTAGTCTATGTTCCATATTTTGTTCACTAGGTCCTTCAATTTTGTGCACTTGCTAATGAGGTGGACCTTGATTCACTTGTGGTAGACCTAAAGGTTCACTTGAAGAAAAAAGTAGGAAATAATATTTCAAAGGATTCATTTTCCACCTTTCTCTTGATGGTTTTTATTCCCTCTATAATTTGTGTTTAAGCTTAAATCCATGTTGCTTGAACCTAGCCAACACTTCCTCAAAGTTGGCCACCTTTGTATATAAGTGGTCATATGGACCCAATTGATGTTCATATGGTACCTTAGTTTTTTGGATTGTATATGGGAGAGTACATTTCCCTTTGGATCCCATGTCTTGAGTTCATCTAGTTGGAAGTAGAATGTCTCTCTATTCCTTCCTAAGAACTCTAGTGGCTTACATCCATGAATCATTATCTTCCCAATAAGATATAAGAAGAGATGTGGGATGCCTTTCTTCTTCTCTCTGCATACATGGTCTATACCATAAAGGAGTTTATGAGTTATCTCCTACTTAACTAGCTTGATTGGGACATGCATTGGTAGCCTATAAGGCTGAGTTTGGCAACCTTCAATTCTGATGATTATACAATCAAGATAGAGACATATGTCACCAATAAGTTATACATACTAACTGATAAGGGGGGAACCCTAGGCATTGGACTTACCTTAATGATCCCAACTAGAGTGGGATATATGCAATCATAAATAAATTACATGTGGTCTCTATACTTTAATATGTGTAATTTGGAGTAATGGTGAGAAATGGTAATCTTATTGTGAGGGGACTAATTCCTGATGGTAGGGAAGTAGGTTGAGGCCATGAAGTCATCCAAAAATTAATACATCATTGTGAATAACTAGCTTATATTCCTTTTAATTCCATTAAAGTGTCTCCCTAGATGGATACTTTTGATTTCTCTAATAGGTGGTGTCAGCTTCTCTTTTATAATGAAATAGACATAGGAGACCCACCTAGGGTCAACATAGGATGTGATTGCTACTCTAAAATCACTATTCAACAAATTCATGATGATTCTAATCCCTTCCCTAAATTATATAATTAGTATTTTACCATCATGGTTTCTCATTACACGAGTTCCTTTATCCAACCATGGTCTTAAGATATTATCTAAGTCATTCTTAGTGGTTCATTCCTTAACTTTAGGGAGGTCTATGTGAGTCCTAGGAAGATTATAGTATCTTTTAAAGGCTACTTGAGCTATATAAGTAACCCTCTTTAATGTAACCTCCTTTATTATCTAGTCTCTATCTACTCTATAATTAATGAACATAAGAGCTAGGATATCGATACAATGGAGCACCTCTTGTTTGGTAGCTATGAGATGAAGCCTAAACATCTAGATTGATACCAAATATTCATGTCTCCTATGAACTATATCAATTCATTTCTCATTTGGTGCTAAGGGTTGTAAGAGATTGATTGCAAAGAAGATTTTAGACCAATTTTTCATACCATTATTTAAGGCTCCCACATCTAATTTTGTATCCTTGTAACATATCCCTTTAGTATCTATAGACAAATAAACCTCGACTTCATCTCTCCATTATTGTCTAGCAATGGCCATATTCCTACAACTAATTAATTTCCCTTAGACTATAGGATCTCATTGAGTGTTTTTAGCTCTTTTCAAGGTGATTTTTAGCTCTTTCAAATGCAATTGTGATTCAATTGGGAAATAATTAGAGATTTATGTTGGAAAACTAGGTTTTTTGTATATTTAATGGTGGAGGTGGAAAATTCTTAAATTCACTTGTGTTACTCCCACGAAAGTCCTTTCAAAATTTTTTCATTAGTCTTTGTAAGTTTCCTTCATTTCACATCATTGGATTGGATCTATGAGTGAGCGTGGTTCATTGATCTTAATCTCTGAAGTCTTTTCTAATTGGTTTCCTTTTATGCTTTATCCTCATTGAAAAATCTTTAACCATTTCACACCATTAGATCAAATCCAATGATGAAGAATGAACCATCATATCTGTAAAGATGCACACAAAATAAGTCTCAATCTTTGATAAAAACTTAGGTTAAAAGCCATTATACTAATTTTTCATGTTAAAATATGTGAAGGTGTCTTTAAATATGTGAAGATGTCTTTTTGAGGATTAAGAGATACATCCCTTCACTAGGTTTAAAAGTTTAGACTATGTTAAATTTGATGGCCTCACGAACATCAAAGACATTCTCATGGACATCAAATGATGGGCACAAGGCTATCAAATTTAAGCTCATATAATGTTATTCAAGGGCTTAAGCCTAAGCCTTGTGATCATGTTGTGTTGAAAAAAATTATTATTTAAGCAAAAAATACACTCTTAAAGCCATGTGACCAAGTTTTTAGGCTCTGATATCATTTAAGTCCTTTTTATTAGTTGCTTAAACTTTGATTAGGTTGAAAGCCTTCTACCAGTTTGCACCATTGGATCAAGTCTTGTGATGAAACATGGACCATCAAATATGTGAAGATGTAGACAACTTAATGAGCACCAAGATTTGATATGACTTAGGTTAAAATTCTTCTACTAAATCTATTTATGTTAAAAAACACATGGGGTTCTTCTAAGGGTTGATAAATATGTCCCTTTGCTAGGCCTCAAGGTTATACTATGTTGAAAAGTTTTTAGTGATTTCACACTATTAAATTGGATTTTTGAGATAGCGAGAGCCATTATATCTAAAAAGATGCACAAAGTTTAAACAAGTCATCAAGTTTTGAGAGGCAAGGAACTGATAAAAAACACACTGAAGTAGGAGGGGTTAAGAAACCTGAATAAGTAATGGGTTGACCAAAGAAAACCTGACTAAGTAATGAACCAATATAAACTCAATTAAATATAGATACTTATAAACTTTTCATAAGTTGAGTTATTTGGGAAACTTGAACAAGTCTTCCCTCAAAATTTTAAATTCAAAAGTTAGGGTTTTATTCATAAAAGAACTAACCCTTTTTATTAGACCTACAATTCCATCTTTAAAGACAAACCATTAGCAAAGTTAGTCCAAAAACATAACCATTATCATTAAGCATGTATAAAGCATATCTATTTCAAGTGGATAATCTTCAAATTCCAAAAAAGATAACCTCTTCAATCAAGCTTTCAAGGTTCAGATCATAAGGCTCCCCCATTTGCAAAATCAAGAAAGTGGGGGGGTATGTTGACCTAATAAATCCTAACTATTGACAAACTATGTAGGGCATCACATTAATAGAAGCACTTTAATCCATAAAAACAATTGCATAAGTTCTTACCAAATATATGTATCATTATTAAGAAAGGAGGTATTTCCATTTTGTCCTTATACAAGGCAATGTGGACATCATTTTCCTATTCATTTCTTTCCCTTTAGGAGAAGATAGTTATTTGAGTAACATGTAATTTTAGTTCGAGATTTGAAGCAAGTTGAACATTGTGATATTAGCCTTCATTTATTTTAGGCCATATATAATAATATATCTATGTTTTATTGTCTCTATTAGTTTCTCAATTTTTGGAGGTATGGATTTGTTTCTGATTTGATAGGTTGTAATGGGTCATTTAGGGGGAAATGTTTATTGTTGGATTTATCATCAAGTAAAACTTGAGTGTTATTCAAAAGAGTAGAATAAATAAATGGATTTTAAAACTTGTTCCGCAATTGATAGTTATTTCCCCTCTAAAATTGCTTAAACACATGGACCTCATCTAAGTTATCCTCTGACTCATTTTCACTTTTGAATAGAAACTCATGAGTCTCCAATATTATGATTGTTCTAAGGTTACGTCCACCTTGATTAGAGTTATTTTTAGGTGTTGGGACTAGTTATAAGTTGTCCATCTCATTTTTAAAGATGTTTGAGGAAAGTATGAAATCTAAAAAAATAGTTTTAACATGGTAAGTAGTATTATGTATCATATACCAAGTGGGTAGTGTTAAATTATCAAGGTTTACCATGTTAGAAAAATTGTTGTTATTATTCTAGTTACTTTTATCCAGTGAGATAGGTACACCTTAATTTTTTGGTCTCATTTTCCACTATCTGTTAGTTCTTTGAAAGTTAGAATTCCAATTTAGTGAATAGCTATTTATCTTATGATTAGCATTTTGAGGTACTTGTCTTTGAAAATTAACCATATCATTTTCTGACTTATGAACCATATGATAAAAAAATTCTACTTATAGGTTGACACTGACATTATATGGGTTTCTTGCTTGTGGTTATTTATTGGCCATAGGTGCACTAGAATTTAGTGTAGACTCAATTTTCAACTATTTCATGCCTAAATTGAGATTCAGTTTAATTTTTGAGAAATGACACAATTTAAGCATATAAATCACATGAGTTTCCTAAATTCATCTACTTAAGGGATTTAATTACTTAGAAACATGTTGAGTGTTTCCTATTTGGTGTATTACCCTATATGAACCCATAACCTAGTTTGGTTTCAACCCTATCCAAATTATGGCCTAGTAAATTGACACATTTGTTCTATCAAGCTATTAATTCAAAAAAATTAAAATAATTTCCAAAAGTAAAAAAACACTAATAAAGATTAATTACATTACAAACCTTAATTAACTTCCATAAATAAATATTCTAAGTCAAATTAGTGAATTGCATTTACCAAAAAATATTATTTTAGCCAAATATGAAGTCAAAGGTCAAAGCAGATAAAGTGATTTATTATTTCCTAAATATTCCAAAAAAAGGTCTGTCACAACCTCACAAATATTTAAAGTGAGTTGTCATGGCTCATAAATATATGAAACTGAGGTGGTAAGATTTCATGAGTTCTTTGACCCAACTCAAGATTAGCCTAACTCAACCTAGGTTATTTTAGACTCAGCCAAAGTTAGAATTTAACTTAACTTCCTTAGGGTTAGAGTTAGTTCTTAGATCTATAGTACAAGTGCCCACACCATGTGTCAAAAAGATTTTGTGTGTAAGTTTATTCTATAGGAATGCCTTGAAAGAGCCACTAAGATTAGTGTTTGTAAAGAGTATTGCAAAGTAAATTAGTCAAGCATTAGTCCATAAACCATGAAACATGCATGAATAACTAACTAACCAAGCCTATCTATTCCTATGGGAATTACAAAGGACAACAAGAAACAAATGAAAGAAAGTAACACCATATTACCTTCCTAAATGGATTCACCATGCCCATGTGGCTCAAAAAAATGTTCTCCCTTCATCAAGCATCCTTGTCTTTGTCAACAATGGTGGTAAGCTCCACCAATGCCTCAAGAACACTCCATAAAACCTAGGATCTTGATATGGAATCACTAAACTAGCCTATCAATGAAAATTTGTAGAAATTATTTAGCATTATAACTTTTAAATGTTTAAGCTTTGAAGATATTTGAGCATAATAACCTTGCACTAAAATATCTTATAAATGATGTTCATGGCCTCTCTATTTATATATTTTTAAGATTTGTTAGGATCAACCTCAACCGTCCATCTTGAGATGAAGATGTGTGGTTGAGGATAATCATAATATTTGGAATTAAATCCATAATTATCCTCAAGATAACCTTGGAATAAGGGGCATTGAATAGGCATGGGAGGCATTAAATAGGCATGGGTGACCCATAATCCTGATATTTTATGCAATTATAGCTTGATGGATGCCACCCCATAGATGATGTCACTAGGTGATGCAAATAATTAGAATCAATTTTTAAAAATAAATATTCAACAACTCTCATGGAAAATACACTTAAGCCCTTGATTTAGATTAATTATCCTTAATCAAGGTTAATCAACATTTTTACAATTATTTGAAAATTGACCCTTAACTAATCAAAATGGTTAGAAAGTCATATTATTGGGTTGTAATTTGACTTGGAAAGAATTAGAAAGTGATGCTAGATGCGTTGGAACTGTATTCCCATTTAGGATGTTTCCAATAGAAAATAACAAAGGTAAATGATGTGTACTAATGAATTTAAAAGAAAAGAGTGATCCAGAGCACTAAATGGTGAAATGGTCATTTTGACTCTAAATGATATGATGAAAGTTAGGTGGCCCATAAAATGCATTTCCATATCTAGGGATACTTTGACCTAAAATGGCATTTGTAAATGACAAGTTTGAACCATTTAGTGCATTTTATGTATTTTGACCTAAAATGTGCATTTGAGTGTAATTCAAGTAAGATTGACAATTTCAACATATATGGTGTTAGGAATTGGATGTCTACATTTTACCCATGTTTGAGAAGGCATAGTGAGACATTTAGGTGAAGTGACATTTTTTCAAAGAAAAAAGTTGTCAAGAAGAAATTACAATAAACCCATGATGCCCCCTCAAGATGACATATTAGGATGAAAGAGAAGGATGAACTCTCAAAAAGAGAGAGCAAGTGAGAGATTAACCCAGGGGAAAGATCACATCTAGATGAGCTAATGCTTGTACATGTGATTACCATTAATGATCAAAACATAATTGAGGTATAATAGGCTCTATAAATGGGGGGAATGGGAAAGATACAATCCATAAATGTAAGGGACACACTTTAACTGTACCTAATTTGAGAGTACAAGCTATGCACTTACAACATTAATCAATCCTGAGATAAGTTACATAATAAAAAATTGCCATTATGGGCTTTAATGTGTAGATCTTGGAATTAGAGGAAAAGGGAGAATGTTACGCTTTAGGAATGGAAGCACCACTAGAATAGGGTCTCTAAATAAAATATAATAAGAAGTTCCCCAGTAGATCAAATGTGATCATGATAAAATAGGTGTGCCCCAGTAGGGTAAATCTTGATCATTGATAAAGAATAAAGAGTGATTTTGCCTCTGTAGAGCTACTTTTATTCAAACATGGTTTAGATTTTGTTCCCTAACATAGGAAATTGGAAATTAATAATATCTCAAAGATATAACCCAAAATATAGGTTAAAGTGAGCAGGCACAAACGGACATGCGATGGTGTAATGTCTTAGAAATCCATATAAAACTAAGCGTATGAGAATGCACAAAGTGATGAGAGAGATGAAAATAATAATGGAGATAACCAAGATGACCTCAATATAAATTGAGCACTACCTACATAGTTCCATGGACTCATGTTCTATCATGAACTTCAGGCCAATGTAGTTCACCCAAGTTTGGGAGAGAATGGAACGAGGAATGATGAAAAATGACCAAGAATTGACTAGACTCACAATGTATGCAAAGAGATGCACATCTAAGCATAAAATTGAGTACTAAAATGAATACTACCTAGAATTCTAATTCCACATCATGAGCCTAGGTTTTGCAAAGTGTTCTTGAGAATCATCATCAGAGTTGATGTTGATGTTAAGACCTTGAGACCTAAGCACAAAGTGCTTGCTATAGTAAAATAAATTAGGCTTCATAAGTATTAATAATTTAGAATGACATAGAATTCTAATTATAATGAGCTAGTTCAAATGTGAATATATATAACTAAGGATAATGGTAAAATAATGACCAAAACCAAAGTTACAATGATTTACATTTAGACAAAAAAGCAAAAATAAAGAAAAAGGTAAACATAAATTAACCTAACTTGAAATCAATATATGGTCTATCAAGACTTAAGTAGGAACAAAAAATGTTTAAAAATAAAAGGCAAGAACATTTTAATGACATGAGACAAAGATATGAATAATCAAGATCTGTGTGGACCATCAAGGTATTCTTGAACACAAAAGAGAAAAGTAAAATCAAACAAAAAAACAAGACAAAGAAACACAAGACTAAGAAATAAAAAGAGAAAAAGATAAGAAATAAAAAGAGAGGTTTGAAAGCACAACACAACACCAATAAAACACAAAAAACACCAAGAAAACTCAAATAAACACACATAAATAAAAAAACAAGTTAGTACGATTAAAAGACAAATGTTCATGTATGTGCAGTAGAGGCGTTACTTTCCACCCCATCATAACAAATAATAATGACAATTGTTCCCTTATTAAAAAGGAAAAATGACAAAAGAAATTGGGGAAGAGAATAAAAGGAAGGGGTTGGCCGAGCTGACTCCATATGTATATGACAAGTGGATGTTGCCTACATAGTTCCATGGATGCATATTCCAACATGAAATTTAGACCAAATGTAGTTCTTCTAGGAAATGGGATAGAATAAAAATGATGATCAGAATAGCATGATTAATGTTATAGAACAAATGGAAGAGATGAAAAACAAATGATAATGGTCTAAAAAATAAGAAGCTGATGAGATGAGAAAGAATGATCCTACAAAATGGCAAGTGCATGGGACAAGATGAGATGAATTGATGTTCTTATGCTTGAAAAAGGGTAAGATCATTGTTTATTAACAATTTCTCATAAAATGGTGAGAGCATTTAAACTTAATAGTTTATCTCAAAATAGTGAGAGCATTCAAACTTAAAGGTTGCTCGCAAAATGGAAAGAGCACTCAAACTTAATGGTTGTTTGTAAAATTGTGAGAGCATGGGATGGTGGAATGGGAATGTAAAAAAGTGTGAGACAATGTTTTTTTTCTTTTATGGATCGTGTTCTAATGTTTTTGGTATTTTCAAAGTATTTCTAATGTTTTTGGTGTTTTTGGGATAAAATATGCACAAGGTGGGACCATCTTTTTGAGGAGATGCACGTCCTGAGAGTAGAGGTTCCAATAAGATAGTTAATCTAGATACAACAACCCATGCTTATAAATCAGTGAGAGCAAGAATCTTGATAAAAACAAGAAAGCAAAAAAATACTTATACTTAAAAGATGTAGTTGTTCACTTGTCAAAAGTTGCACAAGATTGTCCTAGATGAACTACTTTGTAGAATCATTGCTGAAGAGGTTCATAATTCTTATGAGATATAATCAAGATCATAATTGGTCAAGGGACAAAAAGTGTTCAAGCTTATAACATGTCCTATACAAAACAAAGAATATGCCTATTGAAGAGAGAAATCTAGAAGGGGATGGAGAATGTGTTTAGAGTGCCAAAAGTTCAAAAGCCTTTACCGTTGGGATTCACAAAAAGTGGACTAGGGTAGTATAAAATGCACTCAAGGTAAGGTAAAAGGGTGGGATAAAATTATGACAACACAACTTACCCCTAATTCAGGGGTCTTATAGACAATGGTTCAAAGATATTCATGTGTATAATCTCTTAAGGTGTGTGATGTTCATGGGCTCTAAAAGTTCTTCACCATTAGGTTTAGCCAATTGATATGCTCCTGATCCATAGTTCACTATGACAATATATGGTCCTAACTAATTAGGTTGAAACTTGCCTTTCTTTTTGGGTTTAACATTCATTTTCTTTTGGTTCTCTTTCAAAAATAAGTCACCAATCTAAAATTCTTTAGGGAGAATGCATTTGTTGTAGCTTTTCTGCAATCTATTCTATAGGTCTACAAGTTTTCTAGGGCAGCCAAACACTTACCATCAAGAAGTTCTGGTTCTTGCAATCGTGAGGCTCTATAGTCTTCATCATCTTCAATGTGCTCTAATGATATTCTTAATGTTGGGATCTCAATATTGACTGGGATGATAGCTTGAGTACCAAACAAAACGGAGTGTGGTGTAGCTCCAGTTTGGGTGTGATGATTGGTTATTTAAGCCCAAAGGGTAGGAAAGAGTTACAAGTGCCAATTATGGCCAACATCATTGACAATATTTTTAAAAATGTCTAGAATGGTTTTATTTAATGCCTCAGCTTGTCCATTACCTTGCAGGTTATATGGAGTGGATTTCTTGTGCTTTATCTTGAATTTTTCATATAGATCTTTCACATCTTAGTTTACAAAAGATCTACCATTATCATATATAATACGGGTTTGGATGCAATATCAATAGATGATATGGTAATGAATAAATTTGGGTATTTGTTTCCCAACAACATAAGTGAGAGGAATGGCCTCAATCCATTTGGTAAAGTACTTGGTTATAATCAAAATGTGCTTATGGCCATCTGAAGATGTTGGGTTAATTTTCCCAATGAGGTCAAGACCCCATGTTGAGAATGACCATGGTTTTGTAATTGGATATAATGGTAAGGAAGGTGCATGTATAAATTTTCCATGCTACTAACAAGGAACACACTTATTTACACAATTATAATCATTTATTTCTATTTTAGGCCAATAATAACCTTTTATGAGAATTTTATTTACTAAGACTACACCATTGGTATGGACCCCACATATTCCTTCATGAAACTCCTTTATTTCAAGCTTGGATTATCTCAAAGATAAAAATTGAAGAAGCATTCCATCATAGCCTTTTTGATAAAGCATGTTTCCAAGGAGCATATAATGTGTTAGGTGATGAAGGAAAAGTATTTCTTGGTTATTGGAAAGGTTGGTAGGAAAGACATGGCTATGAAAATAATTATAAAAATATTGGTACCATGGTACGCAAGTGAGAGATTAAGATCAAAAATGGTGCATATCCTCTCTAAATCTGATAAAATATGTGCTAGTTGAAGAAGATTTTCAATTAGGAAAAGATACTCTTTAGAACTATCATTAGTTTAAATCATGGAACCAATTTTTTCCGTGGAATTGGTAGACATGTTGTTGACTTGTGGAGCTTGCTCAAATTGTAGAGATTTAAAATGTCTTTTAAGTTATCAACAATTTTCTTGTAAGGAACAAGATTATTATCCCTTATTTGATATTGATTAGTTGTCTGATTTATGATTAATTGTGAATCTCCATAGACCTTTAAGCTTTGAATATACCATTTTATGGAAAGATGGAACTCTTCAACCAATGCTTCATATTCAATCATATTGTTTGTACACTAAAGTTGTATATGGAAGGCTTTGTGGATCAAATAACATTGTGGCATTATCAATAATATGCCAGCTCTAGATCTTTAAGATGTGAAGGATCCATCAAAATAGAGTGTCCACTACTCAAGCTCTTGTGATGCTTGTTCTATTGTCATGATATAATCATCTAGAAGGTCAAAGTTGAGAGGTTGAGTGGCTATGATAAGAGCTTTTACAAGTTGGTTTGCAAGAATCTACCTTTTGATTACCTTCTAATTCTAGTATTCAATATCAAACTCACTAAGGAGCATAATCCATTTATCCTGCATCCTTGGATATCTTCTTTAGATAAGAAGAACTTGAGAGGATCTAACTTGGCAATAACAAAAGTTTTGTTATTTAGCATATAATGTCACAATTATTGAGTGGCAAACACAGTATATAAACATTCCTTCTCATTAGGCATATAATTATGTTAATAGGATACCAATGTGTGGCTTAAATAATAAACCATGTGTTCCTTACCACGATCATCATGCTAAGCCAAAAGTGCCCCCAGTGCATATTATGTGGTCAATATGTAAAGAAGCAATGACTTTCCTTGTGTTGGAGGGCGTAAGACTTGTGGATTGGCCAAGTATGTTTTAATCTTTAAAAATTCTATCTAAAAATCTTCATCCCACTAAAATTTCACCCCTTTATTTAAGAGATGAGTAAATGGGTGGCACTTATCTACCAGCTGAGAAATGAACTTGCGTATAGACTAGATATTGCCTTATAGACCTCACAACTATTTAAGATTGTTGGGTGGAGGCATTTATGTAATAGTGGTGACCTTCATAGGGTCAACTTCAATTCCTCATTATGATACAATGAACCCTATAAATTTTCCTGATCCAACTCCAAAGACACATTTCTTACGATTCAAGTGGGCTTTATATACATGAAGCCTCTCAAATATTCTTCATAAAATGTTAAGGTGTCCAGCTCTTGTTCTTGATTTTACTAGTATATCATCAGCATAATACTCAACAATGTCATGCATCATGTCATGGAAGATGACAGTTATTGCACATTGATATGTGGCTCCATCATTCTTCAAACTAAATGGCATGACTTGGTAATAGAATGTCCCCCATGGAGTGGTGAACATGGTCTTATGCTGATATTTAGGGGCTATCTTAATTTGATTATAACCAAAATATCCATCCATTAAGGATAAAATATCATACCTAGTAGTTGAGTCAAAAATCATGTCAATGTTGGGAAAAATTATCTTTGGGACATGCCTTGTTGATATCACAAAAATCAGTACAAACACATATGCCTAGGGTCTTTTTACTTACTAGCACTATGTTATAAATCCATTCAAATTAGTCTAGTGGTCTGATAAAATTGGCTCCTAATAACTTCTCCAACTCAACCTTAACCAAAAAGGCAATGCATGGATGCATCTTTCTTAACTTTTATTTGATTGGTTTAGCATTAGGGTGAAAAACTAGATGATGCACAACTAAATTTGGATCCAAGCCTAGCATGTTAGAATATGCCCATGAAAAGATGTCTATATAATCCTTAAGAATGGATATAATATGTTCACATTCTACTTTAGCAAGGGAAACTCCAAGATAAACATTTTTGGGATCCTCATGGGTTCCCAAATTAGCTTTTGTTGTGCTCTCCATAAGGAGTGTGGATCCATCTTCTAGAATTGTAGGCAATGTATGGTCGTGATCTTGTTATTCTACTATATCTTCTTTTTGTTCCTCCCAAAGATCTAGATAAGATAAAGAATTAGAATCTACTTTCTTAGGTAAAGTCCAATTGGTAAAGACCTTTAAAAACTCAAGAGAAAGATGCTCAAATATTTGATGTTATTCTGAAGAGATGCTTGTAACAGATATGGAACTTGGGCTAGATGGACTTTCTACATCCTGAGGGGATGATCAAACTTTCCTACCTAGGAGCACTTAAAATAGGTTTTCACTCAAAGGCTTATCTTTTTATTTACTTTTTCCCTGATCAACAAGTGCCTCAAAGAGTTTTTCACCAGAAGATCTTGATGTTTGTTGTTTATTATGATCAAGAAAGTTCTGCTCTCCAAAGTAGGTAGAAGGATTCAACGAAAAATCAAAACCCTATTTATGATCACCAATGGGGAATGCATCTCATAAGCCCATGTATTCTATAATTAATTCTTCATTTTAAAACTCATCAAGGCATATGACCAAATTTTTCTAATCCCAATCTATGAGTTCAAGATGGCACAAGCATAGGTTACAATGAGGGTTTACTTCAAGATAAGAAGAACTAATGGTAAGGATATAATGTCCTACTTTAGGAAGGGAAGCACCACTAGGATGGGTTTTTGCTTTAGGACATGAAGCTCTAATAGGTGTTATGATCAATATGGCATTTGAATAAAACAAATCTAAATCAACAAGATCATGTAAAAGGCTATAATGGGATGTTGCATCCCTACTAGGAATCTCAATACTAGTCATTTCAGAAGAATCACTACCAAATCTTATGAGGTCATCCTTTGGTGGTTTAAATCCAAGACCATGATTCCCCTTAACAACTACAACTGATAAGGGCTCTAAAATTCCTTGTACTTAGGGGCCAAGGCCTTTCCCTATATAGTCAAGATGATCCATTATCTTATTAGGGATAGGATACTTTAGATTCTAAAAACAATCTGCAAGGCCCTCAAAATATAACCAATCTCCCTTTGTAAAAGCCTCTAAATATTTCTTTGGTGTAATTGTGGGCACAAAAACCATAGGAGGCTTTGGTTGCATCTTTTTTGGTTGCCAAATCTGATCAGATCTATTAGGGGTCTGGGAATTTTTAAGCTTACCAAATGTTTTAGGGGATTTTGGTAATTTTGAAATATAGAAGACATCCATTAGATGATATGTGGAAATGCCTGCATATTTAATAATCACCTATTTATCCAAATATTTAGGAAATGGATCAGTTGAGGTGGATGATAGATCACCAAGGTCTATTTAATTAGATGGAGATGGATGAGAAATGATGGATTTGTTCTTCTTTGCAAAGAATTCAAAACCTAGGCAATAGTTATAATTTCAAAACTTTGCTTCGAGATGTTTGCAATATTGATATGGCTACTGATCATTGGGAATAGTAAACTTGATCCCATCATGGGGAAACTTAAGGCATTGGTGTAGAGTAGATGGAACTCTGTGTATTTCATGGATCCAAGGAGGATCAAGAAGTGTGTTATAAGGAAGCTCAATATCCACAATATGGAATAATGTGTGATGAGAAATAGCACCAACCATGATTGGCAACCAGATTATACTAGATGACTCCCTCTTAGTGTTGTCATAAGCCTTTATTGTAATAGTTTCTATCTAAATGTCTTTGTCCATGTAACCCAATCATTACACCAATTTAAGAGATATGATGTTCAGCTTTGAACAATTATCTATAAGAACCTATTTAATCTTGTGATCTCTAATGATTATCTCAATTTATAGTGGGTTATTGTGGTTTGGGCCAAGGGTGGACACGTCATTTTGATCAAATGTGATTTTTCAAAATGAAGACAAATGTCCAATTAGGTTTTACAACTAATCAAGGTTTATATCATTAGGCATAATAGACTATTGTGAAAGTTTTTTGAGGATGGTTCTATGGACATCAGATGTCCACAAGAGTTATAATATGGAAATTTGCATAGGGGTTTTATCTGATTGGTCAATTAGACTATAAGGGATTTGAATTATGGATTAAACTAGTTTAGTCTTTGTTGGAATAGTATTCAGCTTTGAAACCATTGGCACAATATTCTCATTGGGTTTATGGATAGAAGTGGCCCAAGGGCACTAGATGGTAACTCATAGGTGTCTAGTTATGACTACACAACTTAGAGGTGGTAAGGATTCATTATAATTATAAGGACAAGGCAAAGTGCCTTGGATGGTGATTCATTGGTGATTATCGGTATTGCTATAATTTTGGGTCAGCGAAGAGCCTCTAGAAGAATGGTATTATTGTTCAAGATTAGTAACCTATGTAAAAGGAGTAGCAACATGATGATGCAAACTCGACATGGTATTACTACGTGGATAGGGTACTAACCTTATAATGATGGGTCTTGTGTTGTCAGGAACATGAGATAAACCACATAGCATCATAGTAATAGTGGAAATGTGGGTTGTAAAAATGCATCCCATAGTGTTATTGTAGTCATAAGGCACATTGTTATAAGCCACATTATTAGTGTGGGGATTATGATCTTGATTATACTCATTATGATTCTAACCCTATTATTGGTTTTTATTCTACCTCTGTTCTTGATTGTGACCATTTTGATTATTTCTTGGTGGTGGTGGATCATGTCAAGGAAAGGGGTCTTTATAGATTCCAATATCCTAATTTGTGTCTTGATTAGGAGCCAACTTAATTTATAGCTCACCATTTTCAATAAATTCCTTAATTATATGTCACAATTGAACATAATGATATACACTGTGACCAATAACATGATGAAAGTTACACCATTCATTCTCTTTGTACCAGTCTAGTTTTGGTTGATCTTAAGGAAATGGCCTTGATATTGGCCATATAATTAAGTTAGCTACAATGAGATTTTATAATACTAATTCAAAAAATTCTCCTAACATGATAAAGACTCTAAAATTGTTATGAAACATCCTTCATGTAGGTTTTCTTTGCAAAGTAGGTAGTGGATTTGAGGGAGTCAATTGTATATTTGGAGGAGGCATAGTCTATACTATTTGTACATGTCTTGATTATGTCACCCCATTTTTGACCATATTATTATTTTTATGAAATACCTTAGACTTATCTTGTGTAACTATTTGAGGAGCTAATGATTTAGTCTGATTAGACACTTGTCCTTGTGTAAAGATTTTAACAAGGCCCCTAACAATAAGATCCTTTTCAATTTACTCTCATTTGTCAATAATTTCTTCAAATGAGTTAACACAAGCTAACCATATATTATGTATATATTTGGGATGCAAATTTTATGTAAATATATCAGCCAACTATTTGTTTAGTAAATTGTGTTGAAAGCAGCCTATCAATGCTCTCCACTTTTGTAGATATACAACAAAACTTTCACCACCATGTTGTTTAGCTTTGCATAAGTCAACAATGGTTAATTCTTGTTCTATGTTGTATGAGAAGTGGTTAACAATTTTTTTTGATAATTCAATCCAATCTGCAACTAATCCCTTGGGTAGTTTAAGTAGCCAATCAAGAGCTTGTCCTACTAAACTTTATGGAAACAATCGTAACAGGTACTCACTACTATAAGTAACCTTTTGACACAAGACAATGAATGCTTGTATGTGTTTACACAGATCTCTTTTCCATTTGTATTTGTCAAATTTGGGTGCCTCAAAGTGAGGTTGAAAGGGGTCTTAGAGAATAGATAAGTCATGGATACAAGCATATCTCATCAAATTTATACTTTTTCACTCTATTGTTCATCTCCAATATTTGGACAATTTCCTTCATAGAATTCCATTCTTACATGTTTGGTGCATTTGTGGATTGGATAATATTTTGTTAGGGTGGAATATGCCCCTAGTTCTATTGCTATTGGGGTGGAATGCGCCCCTAGTTTTATTTTTGTTTGGGTAGAATGTGCCCCTACTTTTGATGCTATTTGGGTGGAATGTGCCCCCAATTTTTTGGTTGTTGGGGTAGAATGTGCCCCTAGTTTTGTATAGATCTATAAATATTATATACCTTTTGATCCATGATTTGGTTTTGATTTACTTCTTGAGTTGAGAACATAGGCTGTTGATTCTTGGATTGTGAAACATTCCCTAAATTTGGTTTTTTTGCATTTTGTTGATTTTGGAAATGTCTATGTTTATTTACCAATCTTTAGTTTGTTTAAGGGATTTCCTCAATTTGAACTGAATGTTTGGGGTTCTAAGTTTGTAAATTAATAAGAGGTTCTTGATGATTGAATAATTTATGTTCCATGTCAAATGGAACATCTTGTAAGGTATCTTATGACTTCAACATCTTGTAATGTCTCTTGTGACTTCAACTATTAATTTAGATTACCCTGATCCACTATGGTAATGTTCTCATCAGATATTTTTTATGTACTGTCCACCATATCTTCATGTTCTTTCAAAGCCTTATTATGAATTTAATTGGCAACTAGGGAGTCAGTTAAGTCTATGACAAGTTGATCTGCATATCATTGACTTATTATTTTGATATCAACTAGAAGATATATATTTGTGGGTTTTGACTCTTTTTGTATTTCCTTTCCTTTGTTATAAGAATAAGGTATGTCTATTTGTTCAAAATCTTACTCTTGTGATCATTTTTCTCCTTCTCTAACTAAGGTATGCAATTATTCTGTAGGAAAGTTAGAAGGTAGTTTAGCACCTAATTCTGTCAATCTAATAAGGGCTTCATCTTGATCTTCTTGGGGTTTATATTCATTGTAATCATGTTCAAATCCTACTATTTTTAGGATATCATCAAAAATAATAGGGTTATCTTGACCATCATAAAATTGCTCATCCTCATAACTAAGGCCATAAGAGGCCCCACTATGCATGAACCTTTGAATCATGTCTAAAAAGAGTTGCTCTGTGTGTTTGACTAACTTTGGACCAATGTTTTATAACCAATCAAATTATGCTTTGGATTTTTTTTTAAACAATAACCAAGGTACCAATGAGACTATAAGGAAGGATGGTTTAAAACTATACACAATTTAGAAGATTTGGTTCATAAAATTAATAAACATTTGGTAAAGTTGAAATTGTATAAATCAGAAGAGAGTAAGGTAACTCAACAACCCAAGGCAAAAACTAGTACACCAAATCCTAGATATTTGTGATACACCCACACTATAAAAGCTAGTTTCAACTTTGACAAGTTGACCCTAGAAATTTAGAGGAAATCTCGACAAAGTAAAAAGAAGAAAAAATGAACTAAAAAACTCAAGATGTAAAGACATTAACAAATCACTAAGTATAAATCTAGGACTAAATGGGTAGCACAACATCGCCACATGATTCTAGTAGGATAAAATATGTTCTAGGATATAAAGTGTGAGTGATACACAAGATGACTAAAGTCCACCAAGATGATAATGTGATTTTGAGTCTTAATAAATGATATTCAATCCAAATAGAAAATTTAACCCTAGTTAAAACAATCTTAGTGTACAAATGGAAAACCCACTTTGACACACCAACCCTTAGAACTTAGAAAGGTCCAATTTTGAATGTGGATTATAAATGAAGGATTTAAACAAATTGGGTAAAAGTTCTAGACTCAATTGGGAAACATGACTATGCCAATGTGGATTTCATGAAATAAAGCTTTTTATAACAAATTAAACAAGGAAAAGATGAATTTTCCATTTGGATAGCATAACACCTCCTTTACTCAAGAAAATTAAGGACAATGTGTTTTGGTTAAGTTCATTGACTTAACAAGTAGTTTTAGACAAATCAAGACTAAGTAAGCTAATTAAAAAACATATGTCGTGAGTCTAAACTGATAATGTATGACAAAGTGGGGTTTACTAAACTATCAAGTTTCAAATGTTCTAGGGGAATAAATTATGTAATGAATTTCACAACAAATAGTGTAAAAAAAAAAGCGTAAATTTTGGGTCTGTATCACTTAGATTGTTGCATAAAGGTCTAGTCCTTTATGTAACCACTACATTTTGATATTCATTCAGTGTAGTGAGATGTCCAAAGTGCTACTATGTCCCATGTACAACTCTAAAAAGAGTCAAATGTAGTCAATCCCAAGAGATTAAACCCTAGGTCAAAGATTCCCTAAAGAACTTACGGGAGCTGATGAAGTCCCCCTCATAAGCCAAGTTGTATAAAAAAAAATAAAACATGAAAATAGAAAGAACTTAGGGTCAATTTCAAGATCATCCAAGCTTTAGCAAGTTTTTGGGGAGTGCTTTAAGTGAATTTTTTTCTAAACCTTGGACTAGGATATTTTCAATAGGAATGACACTTTTCATTCTAAGGTTTCCCTATAGGGGATAAATGGAAGATCATACACACAACATTCCTCTTTTTTCCAAACAATATTAATCTAATCAACTATTTCAAATAATAATTAACAATTATGTTCAGTTTTAAACCCAAATAAAATGTTTGGTGGTGTTCATTTGACCCCTTGGTATTAGTTGTAACTTTGAAAACTAATGATAAAAACACTTATTTAAGAACGTTAAATGTTACTTTAAGCACTAAAATAATGTTCCTAATTCATTTTAAAGCATGCAAAATATGTTCTAAAACATGATTTATCAAACTTGAAATTTGTTAGTTACCTGTCTACCCTTAAGGCATCACCCTAAAGGCAAATATGTTAGATTAGAAACATTTTTAATGGATTTTACAAAAAAATTATAAAAATATATGAAACTTGTAGCTAAAATAATGCAAAATTCTGAAAATTTAGGATAAAACACATGGTTTTAAAAAAGTCATCCAAAATGGAGTCTATATGACCCCAAACCGAGCATTTTAAAATAGCTCTCAAGTTTTTGTTTTTAAGAAAACATAGTGACCGACATCAATTATATACCACTAATGTCAGCAATGTCCAACTAAGATCTAATTGATGTCATTTCTACTAATCGATGTCAGTTGAGCCAAGTAATTGATATCAATATTTCTTTCTGATGTTGGTTACTGTGTAAACCCGTGACAACAAAAAGTGGAAAAATAATGTTAGAAAATCAATTTGAAAGTTTTTTAAAAGGTTAAATAATTTTTTTAGGTTATAAAAGATCTCTTTTAGGTGTAGGATGCATCTTGTCCCATCGTGCATGCCAAGATCTAGAGAGGATTACAAAGCAAGTTAGTCAAGCATTAGTCCATAAACCATGAAACATGCATAAAGAATTAAATAACCAAGACTATATATTCCTATGGTAATTAAAAAGGATAGAAAGAAATAAATGAAAGAAATAGACACCGTATTACCTTTGTAAATGGATTCACCATGCCTATGTGGCTCTAAAACATGGTTTCCTTTGATCAAGCATCCTTGTCTTTGTCAATAATGGTGGTAAGATCCTCCAATGCCTCAAGAAAACTCCACAAAACCTAGGCTATTGATGTGGAATCACTAAACTAGCCTATCAATGAACCTTTGTAGAAACAATCTAGCATTATAAATTTTCAATGTTCAAGCTTTGAAGATATTTGAGCATAATAACCTTACACCAAAATAGCTTAGAAATGATGTTCATGGCCTATCTATTTATAGATTTTTGAGATTGGTTAGGATCAACCTCAACCATCCATCTTGAGATGAAGATGTGTGGTTGAGGATAATCCTAATATTTAGAATTAAATCCATAATTATTCTTAAGATGACTTTGGAAGAAGGGGCATTGAAGAGGCATGAGAGGCATTAACTAGGCATGGGTGACCCATAATCTTGATATTTTATGCACTTATGGCTTGATGGATGCCACCCCATAGATGATGTCACTAGGTGATGCAAATAATAAGAGTCAATTTTCAAAAATAAATATTCAACAACTCTCATGGAATATCCACTTAAGCCCTTGATTTAGATTAATTAGCCTTAAGCAAGGTTAATCAACATTTGTGCAATTATTTGAAAATTGACCCTCAACTAATCAAAATGGTCAGGAAGTCATATTATTGGGTTATAATTTCACTTGAAAATAATTATAAGGGGATGCTAGATGCATTGGAACCTTAGTCCCATTTAGGATGTTGTCAACAAAAAATAACAAAGGTACATGATGTGTAATGAATTTAGAAGAAAAGAGTGATCTAGAGCACTAAATGACAAAATGGTTATTTTGACTCAAAATGATTTGATGAAAGTTAGCTATCCCATAAAATGAAGTTCCCTATTTAGGAATACTTTGACCTAAAATGGAATTTGTAAATGACAAGTTTGAACCATTTAGTGCATTTTATGGATTTTGACCTAAAATGTGTAATTAGAGTAAGATCGACAATTTCAACACAAATGGTGTTAGAAATTGGATGTCTATAGTGTTATAATGTCCATTTTATGCTAATATTCACACCAAGCCACAAATGACCATTTAAAAAAGTGCTACCACCATGGAGAAGCATTATTAGAGGTATTAATGTCATAGTTTGATCATGAACATCCTTATGCTAGAAAGTGAACATGAAATTTAACAGAGGAAAATTAATTGTGGCATTTTTATCTTTATTTTATGGTCTTATTCCTTATGTTATGTTCACCTAGTTCTTAGGCAAGAGTGTTTAGTTCTAGTGTATTTTCAAGCATGGATTTTTATCATTTTGACTAATAAAGAACTAATGAATATTTGTGTGCAATCAGAAATACTAAGATATATAATGGCATGCCTGATGGGATAACACATCACATATGGCCAAGGAGAATGATGTTCAACCTTTATTCCTCCCAATAAAAGCATCTAATTCTTCAAGTTTAGAGTTTTATCCTTGAAAATCCCATCATTTTATTTTTATATAATCAGCGGCTTCACACTATGTAATGGAGGCTTTTCCATTTCTATGATTTATTTGAAATTTTTATTTTTCAAAAAGTGTGGCTTCAAAATGGTGGATTTGACCTATTAAATGGTGTATTCATTATCTATAATCGACAACTTCAACCTTGCTAAACAACAAATTCACTAGGTAAATTTCCATTTAGTTTTAGCAACTTCACCTATTTAAAATCTATAATCAAGGAATTCACAAACTCTAATCAGTGGATTCACCATATTTAACGATGATTTTACTAAAAAGTTAGCTTTATCTATGTCTATGATTTCAATAAAATAGTGGCTTTGTTGAAAATGACAACTTCACTCTATTGCATAAATGGCAACTTTATTATGTGTTTTCAAAAACCCATGAGTTCGAAATGAAATGTTATTTATTGATTTGATTTTAGGCCTAAAGACAAGAAAACCTCATAAAATTTTTATAAGAACCAAAGTGGAGAGAGAATTATAAATATCACATATAGTTTTGTTTGGTGATTAAAATAAACCTAATCACACTTGTATTTTAGTATTTTCAAAGTTCTTACAAGTGAAAACAAGGCCAAGAGGTCAAAATTTTATTCACATTTGAGTCGGTGCTATTAAAAATAACATACACTTTAGTTAGATATCTTAAGATATTTTTCACTTTTTTTTGTTACTTGTTATTAACTAGTCTTAAAGTTTCTAGATTAGGTTCTTTGTTTGTGGAAAATCAAAAACTATAGCATGTATGCTCCTCCCCCATCCCCTATAAGGAACTCAGGTGACCAAAATTCTTGGTTTATTGCCTTGTCTATTTAGTCTTGTTAGAAATAATTTCATGCATGTTATCCCCAAGCTAAGAGTGACTTGGAGGACCTAGAAATGACCTCTAAAGTCTTTCTCTTTTAATTTCTTGCATTTGTCTTATGGGAGTGAGATCATTTCTCCCTCATAAGTTCTTTTGGGGTGTAATGACCTAGGGTTTCATCTTTCAACATTGTACCAATCCTACTCCATAGTAGGGTATATACATTTAGAATGTGATATTGATATTTCTAGGGGGCTGAATGACTAGCCTATCTGATCCTAATGAAAACTTGGGTCAGGTTTTTATAAACATCAGAATTCACTAAGTAGTACATGGTTGAGGTTGATATGCAAAGGAATAAACCTTTTCATAGTAATTTAGCAAGTATAAACCCAAATAATGTGATTTAACCCTTGTGTTAGCCACACTTGGGACCATTTAATGTGTTTGAAAACTTATATATTTTATTCAACCCCACTTACCACAAAATATCTTGCCAAATGTTGAGTGTTCCATAATTTAAGTTTGTGCCATATACTAATGGTTGAGACATAAAATTAGGGAGGTGTAAAAAATATACCTATACCTATTATTTAATTTTTGGATTAACACTTAATTCCTCGTAAGTATTGGTATATTGTTAATTTTTTTTGTAGAATCGATGCACACTCATGTTAGTTTTAGGGATATGATGAGCAATTAGTGTTATTTCTATTTTCCTTGATTTACATGTGTGTTTGAGACTAAAAATGTTTTTTATATTTTAAATTAAAAATAATTTCAAAACCATCACATTATTTTCACACTACTTTAGCCTAAGAAGTGTTACTCTACCCATTTTGTTTCATACATTTGTGTTAGAGTTTTATTCCAAAATTGCTTGTGTGTCACTTATTTAATCAGGGTGTCATTACACTACCCATTTCATCTCAAATATTTACCTTATATTTTTGAGTTCAAAACCACTTTCATAC
Organism: Torreya grandis; assembly: GCA_037957365.1. NCBI lineage: Eukaryota > Viridiplantae > Streptophyta > Pinopsida > Cupressales > Taxaceae > Torreya > Torreya grandis. The sequence goes on from JARHVA010005704.1 coordinate 1,120,679, forward strand.
CATTTTTTTGAATGAACATTGTTATTCTACCTAAATCATTCCAAAATACTTGTCATTTTTGAAACCAAGTTCCAAACCATTATTATACCCTCTTATTTCAAATGCATGGTTACACTTCCCATTTTGGTCTATCCTATTTACCTTAGAACATTAGAGCCTTTTTTTTAATTAAAATTGAAACTCCATATTTTGAAATGAAATTCTTAAACTAATCAGGTTTACATCGAAGCCTCATATGTTTTAGGCTTATGTAGTCTACTTTTTGTGTTTGGATTGTGTTTCTTGGGTTGATTTCCTATTTGATCTAAAAGACCTTTTGCCTAGACTTAATGGTTATTTGTTGTATTGTATATTTTTTTAGAGTAATTTGAGACATGTTGTTGCCATGTGCCTTGTTTTAAGTCTATTGTGTTAAGTTTGAAAGTGTCCTACTTCCATTATTTAAATAGTCTCTTGTGAACCAAGTATTGAGTTTTAGTGAGCCAGTTATGAGTGTCATACAAGATAATTGCCTTCGCATTAGGTTATTTTGAGTTGTTTATCAAGTATAATCCAAGAAAATTTCATTATTTTAATTTGTTTTTGATTTATTTATTTTGGAGTCTATCCTTATTTTTCATGCTAATGATTATAACCACCTTTGGGCAAATTGTTATTCCATTGATTAGAATTCGTAATTGTTCTACCTTGCCTAGAAAATTTTGTCACTAATTATAATCACATTTAAGAAAATAATTACCTTATCCATATATTAGTTTTGATATTTTGTTTTGATTTTACCACTAATTATAACCACCTTTGGGAGAATCAGTATCATTTATTAGACCAATTTTGAGTTTGTTTTTTTCCTTTGCCTAGTTTAGTTATTTTACCCTTTGGGATTCTTTTACAAAGCCAAATATTTTTATTTTTAGACCTCAATTATTTTTTACCATTTATACCTTTGTTTTTCATAATACCTAGCTATAGATCTTCACATGCCTTGTCATACATGTAGTATGACTACGTATAATACAAAATATGAGAACTTTATGACCAATGACCATTTTGTTCAAGAGTTGTATGATGATGATGTAGCTTATGAGTTATATCCTTATCCTATTATAATATTATATACATTGAACAAAGGTTAGACCCATTAGTGTATTATTTGGTTACCACACCTTACTATCTAGGCCAAAAACAAGAGCAAACAACACAATACCTTGCTCAAATAATGCCAACTATTGAATAAAGCTAACAATAAGAGCCCTAATATGTTATGTGTTGGATTATTTTTTATGATCCAAAGTTTATTTTATGTTTATTAATTATTAATATTCTTATATTTGTATTTTTTAATAATATCTTGGTTCACAAGAAATTTGGTTAAATCATGTAACCACCCATGAAAAGCTTATAAAGCTTTTCATGTGCTTTGTAAAAATGATTCGAGAAATAATAAAATACAATTTTGGTGTGTGAAAAGGATTTTATCATAATGTAATTTATTCATTATTTCACTGTAACTTGGGCCATTAATGGTATCAGAGCATGGTTTGTTGAAGCATGGTGAATATGGGAAAGGCAAATTGAAAAACTGATTCACATGGAATGAAAAGCCTCATGTGGAATCAAATTTTAGAATTTGGTTGAATAGTATATGGTATCTCTTTAAAAAAAAAATTGTCCTTTCTTTTCATGCATAGTCTAATGTTGAAATTTTTGGAAAATTATTAAAATATTTTCATTTTTCAAATAATTTTACATTAGAAAGTTTGAATTTTTTTGAGAAAATAACCTGTGTATGGCCATATAATTGGAGAAGTCTTTTCCTACTACCTAGTAGTGCATCAAAATTTCATATTAAGCATTCAAGATTGGATTTTTAAGTAACAAAGTGATCTAGATTTGTTTTTCAAACCCCAAAATCTACTAAAAATACATTTGTATAGCTTTGTTGAACCTAAAAGTCTCTATGAAATCTAAAAAATGTATTCAAACTCTATTCAATCCATTTACTGAGTTTTGGTATGTTTTGAGTCTCTTAAGATCATATTTCAATACCAACAAGCATCTAAGATTTTTTTCAAGTTAGAAAATTAAATTACAGCCCATATATGCATTTGTACAGCCTTTTCATTTTGGATATATTTGTGTTTGGATAAAAATAGATTCCATTTATCTGGAAATTGATCTACCTACTTATTGAAATGAATCTGAGCTCTTGAAAACCATTTATCAAATCTCAATGCATTCCAAAAAAATTTCAAGCTAAAAATGGAGTTTTATGGATGAAAATTTGCAAAATTATTGCCTTACATCATCAAAAATCATAATTTATTTATCAAAATTCTCTTTAAAAGTCTCAAGCTGATCTGTATATGAAAAAATAAAGGTCCTATATAAATTTGTATGGCTCAATTGGAGTGCTAGAAGAGGATTAAAATTACCTAGATTAGTTTTGGCATTGGAAGTATGGCATTGGAAGTTTGAGCAAAGATTATTTTTTCATTTGGAAAAGTTTTTTTATTATAGTTTGTCAAATATTAGGGTTTCGATGGGACCCACATAAAACCATAAAAAGATTTAGGTTTTATTTAAAAAATTGCTTTCAAGGGAAAAATTATTTTTCTCTCAAAAGTACTATTTTTTTTAAAAAAGAGGTCATTTGAATTAATTATGAAAACCAAGAAAATTTTTACCTACTGTGACCATCTCTACCATATCTTGAATACACTATCATATTATTTTGTAAAATTTACTTTTTTGAAAAATAGACTCAAATAGCTTTCTAATGAGTATAAGCAATAAGGGGTCCATAATGTCTTTCTATGAAATTTCAATTCCCATAAACTAGTAATTTTTTTTGAATTAGCATTGAGTGGGGGGGGGGGGTCTATGTAGCTTGACAGAGGAGAAAAATTTCAAAGTGTCATATCTTATGCATACAATGTCCAAAATATTCATATGACCACTTATTTTTCATGGAAATGGATTTATAAGATCATCAACATATAAATTTTTTGATCATAACATATGTGAATATAATTTTCCCACATATTTTGAATAAATTATGCATTGTAATGAAATCAAGTGCATTTTTAGTAGAATTTGACACCCCAAGTTTTTTTTCAAATAGTAAAAATATGTTGTATACATCAAAGAAAGATTTTAATGATGTGTACCACTACTTGTGTTATTGGTGATGATGGTATTACATTATGATGTTTATAGATCCTTGAGGATATAACAAGCTAAACATATAAAAATGGAGGTTGGAAGATCCATAGAGGTTGGAGGATATTTTCCCTTCTCAAATTAACTATTCACTCAAAGTACGGGTTTACAACTGGGATAAAATTTTTTGGCTTGTGTAGTTTGATTTCATAGATTTAATGATGATATGATCTTTGATGTGGAGAATTTTAGTGATATGTACTTGGTTTATTTGTTGCATGACTTCTAACCTCTCACCTGATAGGGGGAGAAGATATTTCATATTGGTTTTTCAATTAGTCATTGATGATGTGTAGTATGAGTCAACATTATGTTGTTAGCATTGTTAGTGTTGAACAAAGGACTACGAGAGATGTTGGTGATTGTTGGGCATCAGTTTGAGATGTGTCATACATATTATAGAGGTTAGTCACTTATTGGATGGATTTTATGTGAGGGTTGATGTAGTTGGATAGTATATGATCATGTTTTACTATAGTGTAGGGATGATTAGGATGTGATCAATCTAGGATGCACAAGTGTACCAATTGTAGTTGTGGTAGAGTCTACTTGGATGACTCACAGTTCTTTTTCCAATATTTCTATACCCCTTTGGATCAAGGAGTTTTTTGGATTATTTTTTATGATCCAAAAGTTACTTTTATGTTTATTAGTTATTAGTTTGCTTATATTTATATTTTGTTAATTATATGTTGGTTCACAGGAAAGTTGGTTGAATCTCGTAACCATATGTGAAAAGATTATAAATATTTTCACATATATTATAAAAATGATTCAAGAAATAATAAAATATAATTTTGGTGTGTGAAAAGGATTTTATCATAATGTAATTTTCATAATTACTTCCCATTCTTGGAGCCTTCATTATGACACTAATGCAGACAAGATATGTAATTATTTGATCATCATTTTTTAGAGAACAAATAAAAAATTATCATGAGAGCTATCAAATTAGGAGCCAATTTTCCTCTAGAATTCCCACATAAAAGTTTTAGTTTGATTAGAACTCCTAGTGATTTAACCTTTTAGGGGTTTAATATGAAAATGCTTTATTTATATTTAAGGGATGAGACGTATAAATTAGTTAAATAAATTTCAATAGTAATGTAATGATTTGTTATGGAATTTGACTTTGTTTGAGCTTTTAATAATATCAATAAATAGGGATAAATAGAGACTTATCTAAAAACTGTCATAGATGATCTAAATTCTAAAAGTTAAGATCTGGGTACGTAGTCTATGTCATAAACAAGATTTTGGTGTTTGTCTACTCAACGGATAGTAGTTCCCAGTATGGACAGTAGTTCAATATATGTGTAATGTATTTAATGTTCTACTAATGTCCCCTTTATAGGATTGTTCCTATTTTCTCTGACCACCTATGCCTATGTTTGTAGGTCTTATTCCTATGTGACTGAAACTTAGAGATCTATGTTGTGCCTAGAAAACCCAATTTAATGTGAAAACCATAGTCCTCCTTGCAAGTATGGAATGAGAAATAATTTTGTGTGTGTTATTAAGATGGACTAGACATACACAAAACCCCTCTATGTAGAGAGTTACCTACATAAAATTACTTTGAAGAGGGATCAAGCCCGATGTAGCTATCTCACTTAGTGCTTGATGCAAGTGAAAATGAATGTTATAATGATAGTGGACTTAGATGCCTTGAATGTGATTGAGCTTTGAAATGTTTGAAAACTAGGCATAAGGTTATTATATATGGTAGTATACAAAAATTATGGTAGAATAGGGATAAAATACCTTAATTTTTCTTAACTTTGTCTTTAGTTTGAATATATTTTACATATATTTCCATCTAGTGAATAGAGGTGGATTAGACTTGGATTTATAGGGTTTTATTACTTGTGTAGATAAGAAAATGAGATTAGGAAAAATTTAGGAGGGGCACACATTTGAAAAAATATCCTTTGGAAAGATATAAGACTAAGAACAGTAGCACCTAATTGGGGACACTAGCACCATGTGGCTGTAGTGTCCCAAATGTGCCACTAATATCCTTTTTACAAACTATTGAGAAAGTTAGATTGGTGTCTAAGATGATAGTTCTAAGATTGTGTTTTGACTTGATGTAGGTGACTTTGGTCTATTGAATCACTAAAAAAAGTAAGTTTAATGTTGAAGGAGAGGTCTATGGATGGCCTATGGATAGGTTATCTCAAGTGACACTCTTAGAGTATAATTACCGCTTTTAGGTGATTACATTTCCCCCCTTATGTTAGTAATGCAAAAAAGTGAAATGACTAGTATATAGGAAAAATAAGAGCACCTAGACTTACCTTGGAAGTGAATCCCATGTAGTTGAGTTTGAATATGTAAATCTAGATTTGTGTATGTGGAACACGATCCAAAGCAATGTCCTTCAATGAAACATGCAAAAATTAGTCCTTAAGATATAATCAAAACCAAAAGACTATGGTAAAATGAAATAACTAAGTAAATCTAAGTAAAGAGAGGAAAGGAATGAATACACCTCATTGGTACATGAACTAATGCATGTACCTAGTGAAAACTTGTGTGTGGGTGTGCATAGTGATCATGTCATTACATAGATTGAACCGAGCTAATGTATTACTAAATCCTCATATTGGTGACTCAAGAAATAAATTTGGTCTTGACCCCATCATTTCTCACTCTTGCTTAATGGATCCTAATCTTTGTGAATAACTTAGATAAGACTATAAGTGTCTCTAATCCTCTCATGTAGGTGTTTCAAGAACTCAATTAGGCCATGAATCCATCATTTGCCCCTGTGTGAAGTAGATGCATATGTAACTATATTATGTAAAGTGTTGAAATTATCTAAGTGAATCTAATGATGTATTCAATTTCATAACCAATTAGATATATTAGATAGATATGGGACACTTGAGAATGCTCACCACTAAAAATGGAGTAAAAAATGAATCTAGTGATAACCTAGAATGTGATATCAAGTGTATACATCATAGATAATGACATAGAGTTTGTCATTCCATCTAATCAACATATCTAAATTTGAGTAAATAGAAACTATATGTTGTGCACATGCCCCCAATCTAGTATTTGATTATACTAAATATGAATCAGTAATGTAATTACTAAATTTGTGTAACTAGACTAAATGTGGGAGTGATCATGTCATACATGATGCCCTAAATCTAAGTAATTGGTATGAATCTAAGTTGAAATGAATGTATCTAAACTAAATCTAAACATATTTTCCAAACTTATGACTATATCTATGAAAATTTGTATTTTATTTGGTGTAATGGTCTAGATGATCCAAAATATCCTAAAGATAGGTATACTAGAAATTAGTGCCTCTAGTGAACATTAGTGCCCTATGGTGATAGGGTCCTAATCTGGGCACTAATGACTAACTAGTATGATTTCTAAGCGATCTAATTTAAATTATGAATCTCTCTTATGTTCTATGTTTTCCCTAAGTATGATGTGTAAAATTGATCATTGTACTAAAATGTACCTGTGAATAGA